>CM031233.1:53792920-54392920 GCA_018340775.1 Taxus wallichiana var. yunnanensis
TAGGCAGGTTGGGTTTATAAAACAAAAATGACATATTTTTGGAATCATTCTTGCATTGTACCATTGACTAAAATGACATAGAAATTTGACTTTGGTGATTTTTGAGTGGGATAGTATGAGGGACTATACCCAACTGAGGTGGAGAGATCCGATTGGTGAGAGGAGCTAGGTAGACGGGTCCATGAGATCATGGGGCAATTTTATTTTGGAGAGATTGGAGGTAAATTTAGGCATGACAGAGACGTAAGAGAGGGTTGGGTGGACCACCAATGCATCGGCTAGTCTTACCCCATGGAGACAACATCGCGATGAGGTAAGATTCGATGTCATTTTTGTTGGTTAAGTGAATTTGTTGGTAAACAAAGTGGGTTTGGTTCAAAGTGTGTTTGGGGGAATTAAATTTAAATTTGGAAGAAAATGGTTTAAATAGGGAGGGTAGGAATTTGTATCCGTGTTAAAGAGGGGTGGGGATGAATTTGGGTGAGATTGGGGTAGGAATGGGTGGATAGGTAAGGTAGAATGGTAAATTTTTAGGGAAATAGGGAAGGTTTTGCCAATTATCACCACGACAGTGACCAACGTTAGTAAAGGGTTGGCTGATGTTTGTGGGAGTTAGCCGACATCGGTCATGGATGGGTTGACCGATGCCGTCTGGAGTTTGGGAGTCGATGCTAGTTTTGGGAGTCTGGTGCCGAAAAGAGCCAATGTTGGTCGGCATTTAGAGAAAAATGATCTAGGAGATGAGTAAAGGGTGGTTGGGTGAGATAGGTAGGTATTGTTGAATAAAAATAGGTAGGGTAATAGTTATAGGTGGGGGGTTAAGGGTGAATGCGGGTATGCTAAAGTGTTAATAATGTGATGATTTGTTGGATGCAGGTGAGGGACCAGCTACGGATGTGTGATAAGGTACCACCCCGTTAGTAGTAGTTTGAGGGAGCATGACAACTGAGGAATGGCAACATGTGGCCGATGTAGGCCTAATTCGGGTGAGATGTTACTGGCACATAGTTCGGGAGACAAGTTTAATGGTCACCCTCATCGACAGATGGGATTCAGTGACCAACACATTTTGTTTTACAACATGTGAGATGATTGTCACATTGGAGGATGTGTATAGGATCTTGCGGCTGTCGATAGTAGGGACACAAGTGTATTTGATTTCTTCAGAGGCATCTGAGGAGTTTATGCTGATAGTGTTTGGTGAGGGGCTAGAGGAGTTGAGGTTCCATAGTGCCAACATGAGTTATGGAGATATGTACCGAGCCCATCTAGATGAGATGAGGCTAGTAGTTCTGATGATGGAGGTAGTGTGTTGTTTTACACTGCCAGATGCAAAGGGTGGGAGATTCCCATGATCATTGATGGGGTTCTACATGATATGATGGAGGATAGGACCTATTTTGCATGGGCACTAGCCTTCTTGGTGTAATTGTATAGAGAGTTATGGGCCTATGGGTGATTGTGGTGGTTCAGCCTATGTTGCACCTTCCTACTACACTTGTTGGGCATATGAGCACATTATGTGTGTGTGTTCATGGTGGGCATGCCCCGACTTGATGCATTCAAGTTGAGTTTTTTTGGGTGGGCTACAGTGATGGGTACTGTGGTTGGAGAACGCCGAGCTGTCATGGCTACATATGATATAGCCTATTACAGGGTGTCTACTAGAGGGGTTGTCCGACATGTACATCATTTAGAGGCCATATTTTTGCTTCCCTTCATATAGGTAGATGGCCATAGAGCTGGATGGATTACAGCTGGTGAGATTGATAGAGGGGTTTCATGATAGTGAGCATGAGATGATCCCTATTAAAAAAGTTAGGTAATAGTTGGGATTATGCAGGATGTACCTCCTCCATTTCCAGAGTATAAGAGGGATGACATGGAGAGGCCTATGCCTCTACCATAGCTGATGGTGCGTACAGGGTAGGAGAAGGAGTTGGTAGATTGGAAAATTAATGATGCCGAAGTTATTGATAGGTACTGATAAAGGTGACTAACATAGCTGCGAGTAGTACCACTGAGGCCGAGGTAACCAGACTTGGCCACCATCATAGTTCAGAGAGACACCCTATAGGGGTAGGTGGTGACTCTGGTCACACATTTGGGGATAGTGTAGGGATAGCTGACATGGTCAAAGGCACATGTTGCCACATTTTAGGCATAGGTAGTAGGCTTATAGTCCCTGTGTAGCACAGGACACGTACCTACACAAGAACCTACACAAGCTCGGGAAGCATAGGGACAGTACCTACATGGACACCCACACAGCTCGAGAGAGGGTCCCATTTTACGTAAAGGTATGGGAAAGGGTCCCTCGATATAGGTACATGGTTAGAGACTCGATGGCACCACCATGACAATAGCCATGGCCAAGTTCAAGGATGCCTTGGGTGAGGCACGATATTATTAGGATCACTTGATGGTAGTAGGGATAGATGTGCCATCTTATGTTGAGTATAGAGCACAACAGATTTGAGTGAGAGGATCAGGTCCCATACTCATAGTGTAGAGAGTATAGGGGGCCGGTGAGCCTTAGGAAAAGGTTAGGTGAGGTTACCGGTGCATAGAGGCTAGCTCGAGTGAGGTACTAACCGAGTGAAAATTAAGGCCCATGGTGGGTGGTGAGATGTTAGTGGGATGCCACACAGAGGAGAGGAGGGGGCAAAGTAGACTGTTTCTAGAGGATATTAGGTGAGGTGATGATTAGTCACTGGAGATGGGCATTATATTGTTTTTTGATATATACACTGTCTGCGTGCCGAAGATGGTGAGGATGTATATGAAATTTTTGATATTTTTGATCATATACCAACCTTTGTGCCAAAGATAGTGAGGATGTATCGAGTGATTCAAGATGTTTGCATTTATTTTTATCCGGGTACATATGTATCTATACAAAGAATTTCTAATTTATAAATGATGATATTGATAGCATGGATGGTGTGCTTGTTTTTAATTTCCATATTTATGTGTGTATGTGATGGAAACTAGGTGAATTACGCATGATGGAGTCGAGGTTGATTTAGGCATGATTAAGTCAGTCATAGACATGATAGAGTTAGGTCATAGGCATGATGGAGTTAGCTTATAGGCATGATGGATTCAGGTCATAAGCATGATAGCAAGTCATAGGCATAATGGAGTCATAGGCATAGTTAGAGTCAGGTGGAGTCAGGTGTGTTTAATGATTGAGTTAGGTTGGTTTAGGCGTGATTGAGTCTTGTATTTAAATCTAATTTCATGTCTATGTTTTTGGTAACATGGGATAAAAATGGTGTTGTATATGCATGTTATGGTTTAATTTTCCCAATATTTTCTATAGTGGAAAGGTGAATGTGATAAATGCATGATGTGATGTTGTGGTAAAAATGTGTATCAATTGATGCTTGTTTGGTTTAATTTCTAGTTATTGATATAAAATGGAAACTAACTAAGGTGGAATTGGTTAGGGTAAAGATTGGCTGAGCTAACCCTCGAGGGCCTCATGCCCTCGAGCCGCTTCCTACATAGCCTCGATGAAAAGGTGCCTCAAAGCCGATGTAATTCTCCCAAAAGCTATGGAAGATAATGATGAAGAAGAGGAATGGGTTGGTAGGTATTAGGCATGGTTTAATGTAGGGCATAGGCATGGTTAAATGTAGGGCATAGGCATGGTTGAGTGTAGGTCATGGGCATGGTTGAATGTAGGTCATAGGTGTGGTTGAATGTAAGGCATAGGCATGGTTGAGTTTAGGTCATAGGCGTGGTTGAATGTAGGTCATAGCCATTATTGATTTTATGTCATAGACATAGTAGAGTTGTTTTAAATGTAGGTGTTCATGATCTAGTCATGTATAGGATAATCAATAAGTAATGAGGAAGGTGAATGGTAAGAGGTGGAAAAAGAGTTGCTTAATTGATAAGGACCCTAATGAGTCTACCATACCCCAGTTGAGATTATGAATGTAAGACCCTAAAGACGAGTTCATAATAAAGCACCTTTGTAAGGGTGAAGACAGTCACATAATCACAAAGTGTCATGGTTGTGGCAAGTTCCTTGAGTAAGGAGGAAATTAGGATAAAAAGGCAATGAGGTGAGAATGGGCGGTTTAGTGTAACTTAGAGTACAATAGCATGTTTCCTTGGCAAGAGACCTAAGATCAAAAATAGGAAAGTCCATGATGAAAATTTCATCATTTTATACATTTATTTTTTATTTTAATAGACTGATCAATGTGGTAAGTCTATATGGGATGAGTATAGTATCTCCTTGAGGTATTTGTGAAACTGATCTATGGAGGAAGCTTCTAGATATTTTTATTACAGTTTTGAAATGATTTTATATAGTTGTCCTTTAAGGGATCATTCTATTTATGGCAGTGGAAATAGAGTGAAGAGATGTCCCTTTTGAGGGATTCATCTTTTTCTGGAATTTTGACTCAAGGAGTTGTAACCGTTTTTGTTTTTGGACGTTTAAGTCATGGACAAGATTATAGAGGAAGATTAGGTTCTTATTCGGAGGATAAAATGATAGTACACATAGGATGAATATGAAATAGATGGTTTTGAGTGATGAATGGCCATGGGATTCCACCTTAAAGAAGATGAAAATTATCCATGAGAATCATGCTATGAGTAGAGCTATGGTACTCATATTGAAGACAAGGTTGAAAGGTGTCGGGTAATAACATGATTCTTGTTTAGTCGTGGATCCTCAAAATGGGTAATATGGAAGGTTGATAACGCTCCACGGATGAGTGATCAAATTGAAGGAAGTGATAGAGGACAATTAATAAGAACCCGATCCATAGGCATGGTTAACTATATAGGGTCCAATCAAATTAGGAGAGTATTTTCCCCACATACTTTTCTCTTCATTAGATACATGTTGATTTTCCTTCAGGATGAGGTCTCTCGAACTAAAAGGTTCAGTCTTAAACATGTTTTTCATAGGAATGTTTGATAGGTTTTGGAAGATTTGGAGATGGTCAAGATCATTGAGATGACGTTCATCCAATAACTCAAGTTGTACCAAATGATATTGGTGAAAGTCATCGTCGTTGAGCATATCTTGTAGTGAGATGCAAAGAGATGGAATTTGGATTTTGAGAGGAAAGACAACCTTAGTTCCATGAAAGTCCCCTAATGGGTGATGAAAGCATTCTTGTGTTGATCTTATGGAGCTAGTAATATTTGATTGTAACATGAGAATCCATCCACGAGCGATAGTATTTCATGGTCAGTAGTGAGATCCACTAGTTGGTCAATGCCTAGTAAGGAAAATTCATCTTTGGGACAAGCTAGGTTGAGGTCACAGGTCTGCGCAAATGCGGGGTCCCTCTATCTCCTTTGTGACAAGGATGATGTTAGAAATCCATTGGGGATAGTCAATGGGTAGGATGAAGGAAAATGAGAGAAGGAACTGGAGTTCTTCTTTTACTGTAAGAGCAATGCAAGGATGCATTTTCTACCACTTTTTTTTATGGGTTTGACATCGGGAATGATTATGATATTATGTACCATGATTTTTGGGTCGATACTAGGCATATCGGCATAAGACCAGGAAAAAGCGTTGCTATGGTCCCGAAGGAAAGAAGTAAAAGATTCCTGTTTAGTAGCATCTAAATATTGGCCTATCTTTAAAATGTGTGGGTCATCCTGAGTGTTAATGTTGATTTTAATGGTAGATTCATTTAACATGGTTTACATCTCAGAAGGTAATGACTAGTGAATATAAGAATCTTCCACACCTAGGTAGGTGAGGATGGACTCATCATTCTAACATTGAACAACATTAATAGAAGGTGTATCATCATCAATAATGTCCGGATACCGAGAATGGGAGAGAAGAGGGGCCTTGCCATCATGTTGATAGGTCAGAGGTCCTAGAGAAATTGTGTTTATGAAAAAAAAAGTTAGGAGGAATAGATTTAGGATCTATGGACTCCGTGGGTGAAGATGGTGACATGGGTGAATGAGGTGGGGAAGGTTTTTCTTCTTGAATGAGGTTGATGTGAGCCTTATTGGGAGGTGGTGCATTAAATCCAATGCCACTACGGTCATTGTGTTTATGATTGGTACAGAAATGACAATATGGCACCCTTGTTCATCAAATCTAAAGCCAAAACTTTCCATGTGCACCGGTGGAGGAAAGTGTGAGTGAAGCAAAAGTTAGTGAGGGAGAGTAGGTTAGATGAAAATGGTTGTGTTTGGGATGGAGGTTTAGGTTTATAAGTGGAAATATTAAGTCCCCCATACATTAGATTAGTGTGTAGGTGGGGAGGACCATAAGGAAAAACCTATCCTACACAGTATTCATAACCAGGGTGCCGACGTAGGCTTCGATACTCTTGTGGAGTGAGGAACGTGTCGATGTTGTATAGGAGGTACTCCCACGAGTGAGGCATTGAAAAAAACCCACTAAGGGATTAGTGGTCGATATGTGGGTAACGAGGATAGATAATTCACTCGATGATGGTGAAGCAGGTGAGTTAGTGGTAGAGGTTGCGGTGGCAGTAGGGATATCATGGTTAGATGTGTGATAGATTGTGGCAGTCTTGGTGGAGGGGCTTGTGGATGAAGGTGAAGTAGGGTTGTTGACAAATTCCTTGACTAGGAAAAGTACATCATTGGGCCGGTACAAAATGTTATAGGTATTGAAAGGTGATGGGTCGGCTAGAATGGTGTAGTTATGTCCCTCGTGTTCAAATTTGAGGAAGCAGTGTAAATTTGAAGGGACACAACACATGGCATGGATCCAAGGTCAACCGAGCAACAAGTTATATTGGAACTCTCCTTCTAGGATGTATAATAGTTCCGGGACAAAGGCGGGGACCTACGTAGAAATGAAGAAGGATGGTACCTGTGTTAGACGTGATGGCATCATTAAAGGAGTGCACCATAACTGGGTTACCATGCATGTAATTGGTAGGTATGCACATTTGGTTGTATGCATGGGAAGAGATGATGTTGATGCTAGCACCAATATCGATCATAACGCATCTTATACGTATATTATCACTATGGATGAAGATGAAAAGAGCGGGATTGGGGTCCTTAGATTGGAAGGGAGTGATCTCTTCATCTGAAAAGCTAAGGGTGGCTACCTAATGAGTAGGTGAAGGTGTAGAGGAAGGAAAAAACTTAGTGAGGGAGGCCATGTGATGAGGGGTAATGGTGGAGGCTACATGTGTGGGGTCATTTGGCAAAACCTCAATAGATTAAAGGACCTCCATGAGGGCTTGGCGATGTGACTCATAGGTTTAGATGAGGTCATCTAAAGACATTTTGAAGGAGTATTGGTGCAACTATTTTAGCATTGTGCGATGTGTGACCCCATCAAAAATAGGATATGTGGGACCTCGAATGGTGACTTTAGGTGTAGGTATAGATGGTATGTTGGGTATAAGGTTGGTTGATGGGCTAACTTCCTTTTCTTTACCCTTTTATTTTTGAGCGCGGGTGACAACGTGAACCATGTTAATTTGAGGATAGGTGGATGAAGAGGATGTGTCATGAAAGGTATAATGACATGAGGGGATAAATCCTAGCGATGGATAAGAGCCTTATGAAATGAGTAGGGTGAATTGACATTTGGGGGTGGTTTGGCCAACTCTCTTATATGGACCATGTTTATCTCAAATATTGGAGGTGGATAAAAGGGTTTTGGGGGTGGAGATACCAGCTTGTTGAGTGGGTAATGGATGAATGTTTGGGGAGATTGGTGAAGGTGGAGTGGGGTCCTCATCCGAGAAGATCATAATCATCGAAATTGTACTTAGGATGACAAAGATGGATAAGAATGGTTTTCAAGGCTTTACTGATTTCTCTAAATTTTTTCCTAGCACACGATGGTAGGCACAAATTTTAGTTTCATCAAACCCTTTTGGTTTGATTTTGAGCAGAGTTGTAAGGACTAAGAGGTCGTAATGTGATGATAGAGGTTTCAAGGAGATTGGTTAAGATCTTGGTGTAGGACCCTACTAATGGGTCGAATGGGAGTGAGAGTGGGTTTGGATACAGTGTGGCTGGTTATGGAGAAAGAAGCTTTACGGGAGGGGGAATGGGTTGGTTCACTAGTTTGGTATGTGGAGTGCTCTTATGTCTTGCGCACATCTGTTTGGGTAAAGATGGAGTAGAAGGGCTGGCGATGGAAGGTTTGGTTGTTTTGACTACTTTATTGGAGGGTAGTGGATTCTTAGCTTTGGGTTACACCTTCTTGGGAAAAGGTGACATAGGCGTATGAGATGTAGAGGGAATAAAAAATGGTTGAAGAGGACGGGTTACCCATGGGGGAAACCGAGTTGCGGTGGAGGTGGTTGGGAGAGGTTAGGTATAAGGTGTGAGTGGAAGAGAAGAGAGTGTCATGGGTAGTAAAGAAGTTATGGAAGGTAGTGGTGGTATGGGTAGTAAGGAGATCACGGGTGATGGCGGGGGTTGTGTGGATTGTTTGGGTATGTTAGAGGGACATGATGAGGAGGTGAGATGTTGCATTGTTATACTACCCTTAGAATTAGGTTTTTGGCTAGGGTTGAGGGGTGACGTCCTAGGATTGACCAAAAGAGTGAAGGTGATAATGGTGTGGTAGGCGAGGTTGGTGATTGAGGCCTAGAAGGTTGGGGCTTACTTTTAGGGGCAAGAAGAAGTTTAGTTTTGGTTTGGGAAGATATAGCTAAATATAATCCGATGGGTGGGTGAGTAAGTTGTGATGTCGACATGACACCTAAGGTAGTGATGGGTTTAGGAAAGGAGATGATATAGGCGTGGGTAGGTGTTTGGGTGTAGGTGTGTGTTGGGTTGTGGGTGATGACATGGAAGGTGTTCCAATAGCCATGGTTGTGTTTGGTTTGGTTACTTGAAACACTTTTGGATAGATTGTGGAGGTGTCGGTGAGTGACAACTACATTTGGGTTGAAGTAGGAAGTAGAAGACGTCCCCAAAGTAAGGCTCTATCAACATAGTCCAGGTGATCGACCAAGTGTGAAAATGGTACCATTGTAAGCGGAGCTAATATTGATCTAGTAGCAATCCCCGTAAAATATTTTTGAGAAATAGGGAAATGGCTAGCTTCAGACTCTATGGGTAAGAGATTCAAAATAAGATTGGCAAGATCTTGGAGGTCCGATGGGGAATGGTTATCTAAAGGAAATGGTGTTTCTAGAGGATTCTCTATGGGTAGAGGAGATGATGGGCTAAGTAATGTGGAATCTCCATGCGATGGTGCAAGGAGTGGACCAGTGTCCCTTATGAGTAGGAGAGGTGTTACTAATGACTGCTCGGTAATTTGAGGGGCCAAGGGTGGAGTGCTAATTATGGGGTCTTCCATGGGTGAAGGAGAAAATGAAGGGGCTTCCTTTGTGGGTGGAGGAGTAGATGAAATACATTCCTATGCAGGTAGGGTATTTCAAGCTAAGATTCTATCTATGGAAGGAACATTGGGAAATTGAGAAGCTATTGGTATGTTATCGAAAATAGCATGGACCTCCCGGACATCACTATCATTAGTTGAAGTGTCACCAGTTTGGTTGGAGTATGGGGTATGATTAGGAAATTGTTTTTTGAAGATATGTAGGGTTTGGTTGGCGGGTGCATTTGGGTTATCCAAGACTAGATGTCCGATGTCTAACATTTCTTGGACGATATTCTTTAAGGTGATGTAGTTACTTATTGCTATGACCTTTGGCACAATGATAGTTCAAAATTCATGTTCATTATACCACGTGTACGTGGGGCGATCAAGGTCAAAAACATTGTATGGTTTTATAGGTGGAAGGATAATAGCACCATCCTTAATAATATTTTTCAAAAAGAAGAATAAGGTTCCTCTATTGGGGTATACTTTCATTGTTCTCTCAAGTGAAAAGCTTGGATAGGAGAGAGATTAGAAGAAGGTTTGGATTTATTTGATGGGTGAGAGGGTACGGTCTTGAGAACTACTGACATTGGCATATCCTTTGGGTTTTGAATAGTTATTCTAGGGTTTCGAAGATGAAGAATCATCATTTGATTTAAATGTGATGTTCTAGTTACGTAGCTGGATTTTTTTTTCTTCGAGAACATGAATCTCCAATTTTTGTGCCATGGTTAATGCCTCGTCAAAGGTGTAGAAGGTTTGTACCTATAGTTTTGGTGAAATTTGTCTAAGCGCAAGCCCAGGTAAACAAATCTATGATTGCAGTATGTGGTAATTAAAATGTGAGTTGGTTAATTAGGCTGCGTCAATGAGTGACAAAGTCAACAATAGACTCATCATCATCTTGTCGCATGGAGTAAAGATCAGTTAAGGTGACTTTCTTGACAACATTGATTGAGAAGTGGTATAAGTAGGCTTGGATTACTTGATTAAATGAGTAGATGGAATTTATGGGTAGGCCACTGTACCAATCTAATGCAGTCATGTGAGGGACATCGGGAAGGTTCATAGGAGTAAAGAGTTATCGTGAGCGATCGTGTAACACCCATGTTTGAAAGACCGCAAATGTTATCTGCGGGTCTTCTTTATTATGAAGTGGTGGAATTTTGGCATTTCCCAATGTATAGGGTATGGGTGAATAGGAATGGTTGGATGAATGGGCTCATTATAGATTTCATCATAGGTGAGAGAATTGTGTGAGTCGAAACTGATGCTTCTAGTGTCTACATCCTTTCCATCATTAATTTGATGAGATCATTGGTAGGTTGTGATAGAAGGTCACCTCCTATAGCATAAAAGGGATGGTGATGAACATATGAAGTGGGTGGCATTCCAGTGTATGGTGATTACGAATAGGAAGGTTGAGAATAGGGGACCGACATAGAGGTCATATATCCAGGATGAATTCTAGAAGAAATAGGGGTTATTGATAATATGTGTATGTACGTGCAAGTAGCTTATCACGCAGTTGGCTCTAGTGGTGATTGGGGTAAAGATTGCAGGATGGAGAGGAAATATTCTAGAATGGGGTAGGGGTCATGACAAAGCATGGGAGGTTGTCTTGCAATTGGTATTTGTGAGACAATGGGTGCGGATAGGGTTATGGTCTTGGTGGTAAATGAAGGAAGAAAAGATACTACATGTGTTATTTCTATTGCAGATGTAATCGCCATAGCGGGAATGGGGCCTAACTACAAAACCACCGGGGGTAAGGTAGGTGAAGGTAATGCCGAAATAGTATTGGTAGATGCAAAAGTGGGGATAAGGGTAGGAGAGATGGATATGTGAATTCCATATATCAATTGACCTGAGGAATCCCAAGTGGAAGAGTGGAAAGGTATAACCGTAAGGCTACGGGATTCTAATCGAGGAGTCACGTGAACTCCTCATCACCCATAGAAAAGGTGGTAGGTAGGTTTAGATCCATGGGTGACAAGATAGAAGGTGGTGAAGGACTAGGTGGGAGTCGTTGATGACTCGACATGGAATATAAGAGTGTTACCTTTGTTCCGAGTAAACACCATGTGAATGAATGTATATCAGGTGATGTTGTATCCTGCAAATGACACAAAAAGTAGTAGGAATGAGAAAAATAGGTATTTATAAGTGGATTTTGGCTATGTATCAGTTGAGAATCAACACAGGGTAACCGATGCTAGTTAAGGATGACCAATGACGGTTTAGGGGTAACCGAGGTCGGTTATTGTGAGAAAAGAATAGTTTTACCAAATGAGGCAAAAACTGATGAATGCCAAATAGGTAAGCTATATGATGACCGTTTATTAGAATATAGAGGTTACTGAGAGACTCGAGAAACTCTGAATTATAAAGAAGATGAAATATATGTCCTTTAGGAAAGTTAATAAAAAAATAGAGAATCGATAGCGGTTAGGTAAAACCAATGACGGTGAGGATTAAACCAACACCAACAGATAAACCGATGCCGATTATCGTGAATATTTGATAAATGTAGGAAAATAGATTGTTGTGAACTAAGATCAAATTGATGATCAACCCATAAGTTTGGAGATGATATAATGAAGTCCCGACACACTAAGAAGAAGTCGAATACTCCAACTATGGTTGTGAAGTCTCTAAGGAAAAAGAAAGGAGAATGGAGAAACGTATCCTCACACCTCAAAATGCACGTCAATCAAATGCTAAAAATACATATCCAACAAGTGATTTTAATGTGTTGAGATTATGCTATTTATAAGACTGACTCATGAATTTAGAGTACAGTTTTTATGAAGAAGGTATCCTATGAAGAAAAAGATCTAAACGGAGATGTTTCAAAGTTATGTTATGGCAAGGGTGGGCTGTCCTCTCGAGGTAATGACTAGACGAAGTAACCATTGGGTGCCCACATTCAATCCATTGATTTTATGATCATTGAAAACTTCTTTCGGGTGAGATGTTGTTTAAGAAGATGTGTATTTTGCAATTTTGTGTTGTTTGGATAAACAGGGAGAGAGAGAATGTGATTTTCTACAATTCTTTGTGTCAACCATCAGTTGGGAATGACTTCCAGCATATAGGTAGCCCTCATTTTAATGTGAGCTAAATGTAGCATACAAGGATGAAATACAACTGATTTTAAACGAAAATCGACAAATTACATTCGATGAAGTAAATGATGAATAGGTAGGAAAATGCTATTTCAATAATGCAATGCAAAGAGAAAGAAGAATGCATTCTTTTTAAAGCACCAAAAACATGATTGTTTTTAGACAATAAAGAGAGGATTAATGATTCTAGAGGAGAGAAATTAATGTGTAAGATTTTTGAAGGGAAATAGACACACAATTTTACCTAAGAATGAAGAGAATGTAAGGAACCCCGAATGGGTCCCACCGGGCATGCCAAAATGTTTCACCATTTTCTTTATGTTATTGGGACGAAACAAATAATGGTAAGGGATGAGGAGGAATACCTGTTGTGTTGTTTTGAGGTTGATCAACACATTCTAATTTCTTGATCCGATGCTTGACTTTGAGAGCTTCCTTTTGGCTATGAAAACTACCGAAATAGAAAACAAGACCACCAAAGAAGAGTTAAACAATATATAATAAAGTGCTACCAAGCGTATGCTTGATTTGAGAAGTGTGATACTCCCTAGAAGGTTGTCAATCCACTATTTTTATAAAACAAATATGAAATAACTAAAATGCGTACATAAATGAATCTAGTGCTAGTATTCTTATTTGGGTACCTCGAGATCACTATAAGTGTAAATCCAATTAAATGCTAAAACTATTTGGGTCAAGGTCTTCAGGTCAGGTTGTAGGTTGGTCAGGTGGTCTGCAGGTCACAAACAAGGTCTTAGTAGGGTTGGGTGAGGTGTTTGGGTTATTTTCGATATGTGGGTGGTTTCGGTTTTATACAGTATTGTAAAACATGTAGACCGACATCGCTCAAGGTATGATGGATCATGGTTAGGAAAAAATTAATACAGCTATGGGTAATTGGTGTCGGTAGAGGTGGGCTGATAAGTTTCAATAATATTTACTAATGGGGCTTGAGCTGAGGTCGGGGAAGAGAGGGTAGAGGGCCAAATGAGGTGTATGGGGATCTTAGGAACCCTCAAAATGTGCCGAGGTCAGTTGTAGGTTGTTTTATGCAATGGGTGGTGGAATGGTCGGGGAATGAGGTTGCATGTGGAAACTAATGACAACAATAGAAGAACCCAATAGATTGAAGTGGAAATATATGATTTAGATAAAAAGTGTACTTACTTGTGTTGTAGGTCCAATGGCTATGTGGTGGTAAATATTGGTTGGTGGGATGGAGCTCGGTGCGGTAGTGATGCTTCCTAATGTCATTATGAGTGCAATAATTCTAGATCTATCTTGTGTCAAGCATGGATGTCCTGTAGGTATGAAAAAGTCTCTAGTTCTACTTATATGCAATTCTCTCCTCATCTCCTTGATCTTAGGATGTGTCAACCGAAAAATAATGTTTCTAAGGAGAATAAATGGTAACCGATGACGGTTCGTGGTTGACCGACATCGTGTTTTAGGATGACGGCATCGGTTAACGCAGATCCGCTAGGTTTACAAAAAATTTCACATCTCACATCATTTGGGTCAGGTTCATTCCTTTATCCATGGATCGGAGAATGGAAGTTATGTTTTTATGAGAGGGAAGGTGGTTAGAGGAATAATATGCTATGATTTTTAGATTTGAACTAAGTATTATTCATTTATGGAAACATGCTATGAATAGGTCTATAGTGAGGTGTCTAGGTGTGGTGCCCATCCATTTAATTTGAGTAACTAAATTAATAAAGGGGGCATATGGATATTAATTTAATTGTAAATAATTAAATTAATGTAAATGTAGGGTATGAGGGTCATGGTTAGGTGAATGTGTTTGAGTTGGTTCTTCGACGAGGACCACGGGAGTGTGACCCAATTTTGGTGTGTACAACATAATAATTTAAATTCAAAAAATACAATAGGAAATGGGGTACCTCAAACTCTCTATATTTATTTATTTTAAATTTAATAGGCCCCCATTCTATATCCTAAGTGTTTCTTCACTTTGATGTACAATGGAAGAGCTCTCATTTTCCTTCTTAACTATTTTTCCTTTAAAGGTAGAATGAGAGGAATATCATTCTTACTTGTTGATTATTTCTACATCTTTGGTTTTGGTCACTTGATGTAAAATAGAAGAGCTTCCATTTTTCCTTTTGACTTTTTTCATTTGAACTTACAATGGGAGGCCTCCTATTAGAACTTTTTTTTTTTTCAATGTGAAAGAGAATATAAGGTATCTCATTCTCCTTATATATTCTTGTTTACTTTGAGAGAATTATGTCTTTTTATATCTCTTATGAATGATTGTTTGAACTATTTTTTCACTTTAAGTGGGAATGAGAGGCCCTAAAATATACTTTTTAAGAATTTATTACTTCTAGCGAGAATGAGAGGCCTCCCATTCTCTATCTTTATTATTTTGTTTACTTTGAATGATGATAAGAGGCCTTTAATTGAGAGGCCAATACTATCTCTTTTAAGAATTATTAACTTTTGAGGAGAACGGGAGGCTTCCCATTCTTTGTGTTGATTATTTTAATACTTTGAGGGATAACGAGAAGCCTTAAATTGTTGTTCAATTTTGAGTAGAATGGGAGGCTTTCCATTCTCCATCTTGATTATTTTTGTTTACTTTGAGGGATAATCAAATGCCTTCAAATGAGAGGCCACCAATTCCCTTTCAAAAATTATTCATGTTTGAGGATAATGGTAGGCTCCCCATTCTCCATGTTGCTAATTTTTATACTTTGAGGAATAACGAGAGACCTTACATTGTTATTCACTTTTAAAGAGAATGGGAGGCTTCCCATTCTTCGTGTTGATTATTTTATACTTTTTTAGATAACGAGAGAGCTTACATTTTTCTAAATATCCTTTTTAAGAATGGCTCACTTTTAATGAGAATCAGATGCATCCTAATCTCCATTTTTATTATTTTGATTATTTTGAGGGATATGAGAGGTCTTCAAATGCGAGGCCCCACTATCCCTTTTAATAATTGCTAACATTTAACAAGAATGGGAGGCCTCCCATTCTCAATCTTCCTTATTTTTTTGGTTTGAGGGATTATGTCTCATTCTCCTTGTAGATTTTTGTTTTGGCTAAGAGAATGATGTATTTTTATATCTTTTTTTGAGTTATTATGTGAGCTATTATTTAACTCTATGTGGGAATGAAAGGCCCCAAATATACTTTTAAGAATTTATTAATTTTAGGGAGAATGGTAGGCCTACCATTATCCATCTTGATTTTTTTGTACTTCTATGAATTATAAGAGGCCTTTAAATGAGAGGCCACCAATAGGAATTTTAAGTATTATTCACTTTTAAGGAAAAAGGAAGGCTTCCCATTCACCATGTTCAATATTTTTATAATTTGAGGGATAATGAGAGACCTTTCATTGTTTTCAATATCCTTTTTAACAATGGTTCACTTTTAAGGAAAATAAGAGGCATCCTAATCTCTATCATGATTATTTTGTTTAGTTTGATGGATAATTAGAAGTCTTCCAATGAGAGGACACCATTAGACCTTTTAATAATTGCTCACTTTTAAGGAGAATGGGAGGCATCCTATTCTCCATATTCATTATTTTTTTACTTTGAGGGATTATGTATCATTCTCCTTGTATTTTTTGTTTACTTTGAGAGAATGATGTCTTTTTATATCTCTTGTGAATGATTGTTTGAACTATTTTTTAACTCTAATTGGATATGAGATGCCCTGAAATATACTTTTAAGAAAACATTACTTCTAGGGAGAATGAGAGGCCTCCCATTATGCATATTGTTTATTTTGTTTTCTTTGACAGATGATAAGAGGCCTAAAATTATAGGCCACCAATATCCCTTTTAAGAATTATTCACTTTTGAGGAGAATGGGAGGCTTCCCATTCTCTGCCTTGATTATTTTTTCCATAGCGAGAGAGCTTACATTGTTATTCACTTTGGAGGATAATGTGAGGCTTCTCATTCTCCATGTTGATTATTTTATATACTTTAAGGGATAATGAGAGACCTTACATTGTTCTCAATATATTTTTAAATTATTATTCACTCTTAGGAAGAATCAAAGGCATCCACATCTATATCTTGATTATTTTATTTTATTTGAGGGAGGACAATAGGTCTTCAATGAGAGGCCCCCACTATCCGATTTAATAATTTCTTACTTTCGAGGAGAATGGGAGGCCTCCCATTCTCAATATTCATTATTTTTTTACTCTAAAGGATTATGTATCATTATTTTTGTATATTTATATTTAGTTTGAGAGAATTATGTATTTTTATATCTCTTGTGATTGATTTTTTAAACTATTCTTTCACTCTAAGTGGGAATTAGAGGCCCCAAAATATACTTTTGAAGAATATATTACTTCTAGGATAATGGGAGGATTCCTATTCTTTATGTTGATTTTTTTATACTTTGAGCTATAACAAGAGACATTACATTATTATTCACTTTTGATTAGAATTGGAGCCTTCCCATTCATTGTGTTGATTAATTTTTATAATTTGAGTGATAATAAGAGACCTTACATTGTTCTCTATATCCCTTTTAAGAGTGGTTCACTTTTAGGGAGAATCAGAGGCATCCCAATATCCATCGTGATTTTTTTGTTTACTTCAAGTTATAATGAGAGGTTTTGAATGAGAGGCCCCCACTATCCCTTTTGATAATTTCTCATTTTCGAGGAGAACGAGAGGCCTCCAATTCTCATTATTTATTATTTTCTTATTTGAGGGATTATGTCTCTTTCTCATTGTAGATTTTTGTTTACTTTGAGAAAATAATGTCTTTTAAATCTCTTGTGAATAATTATTAGAACTATTTTTTCACTCTAAGTGGGAATGAGATGCCCAGAAAATATATTTTTAACTATTTATTTCATCTAGGGAGAATGGGAGGCATCCCATTCTCCAAGTTGTCTATTTTGTTTACGTTTATGGATGATGAGAGGCTTCTAAATGAGATGCCACAAATTTTCCTATTAATAATTATTCAATTTTGAAGATAATATGAGGATTTACATTCTCCATGTTGATTACTTCTATACTTCAAGGAGAATGAGAGACCTTACATTGTTGTTCAATTTTGATGAGAATGGGAGGCTTCCCATTCACCGTGTTGAGTATTTTTTTACACTTTTAGGGATATTGTTCTCAATAGTTTTTATAATAGTTCACTTTTAGGGAGAATTAGAGGCATCCCAATCTCCATCTTGATTATTTTGTTTCCTTTGAGGGATAATGAGATGTGTTCAAATGAGATTCCCCCACTATTTATTATAATAATTTATCACTTTCATGGAGAATGGGAGGCCTCCCATTCTCAATCTTCATTTTTAATTTTATTTTAGGGTTTATGTCGCATTCTCCTTGTAGATATTTGTTTACTTTGTGAGAATGATGTCTTTTTATATCTCTTGTGAATAATTTTTGAAGTATTATTTTAGTCTCTCTCAATATTTATTTTTTAGAATGAGGGAGAATGAAAGGCCACCTACTCTCCTTAACAATTATTAATTAATTTTTGTGGAGAATAGCAAGGTTTCTAATTTTTTGTAAACTATGATGCATCCAAATATCCCTCATAGTGAAAATATATTTTTTATTCTAAAAAACAAAACCAATAAATAAGTAGAATGCGAGGCCTCGCATTCTCCCTCTGAGTAATAAATCAAATCTAAAAAAATGACGAGCTTATCATTCTAGCTTAGATTTAATGTTTCACATTGTGAGATAATACGATGCCTATTATTCTTTAAAATAAAAAGAATAAATATGGAAAATGAAAGGTCTCTCACTCTCCCTCATTGTGAAAATAAAATTTAAAGGATAATATGATGTAATTTTTCACATTGAGGGGGAATGAGAAGCCTTTGATTCTCACTATTTATTTTTATCAACTTTGAGAGAGAATGAGAAACCTCCCATTCTTGTTTAAATTAAAAAAATTAAAATAATGAATGGGAGGCCTCCCATTCTCCTTCAAATTAAAAAAATAATTATGAAGGAGAATGGAGACCTATCATTCTCCTTCATAATTGTTTTCATAATTTGAAGGAAAATTGGAGGCCTCCCATTCTCCTTCAAATTAAAAAAATTAAGAAGGAGAATGGAGGCCTACCATTCTCCTTCATAATTATTTTCAAGGAGAATGGTAGGCCTCCCATTCTCCTTCAAATTAAAAATAAAAATAAGAAGGAGAATGGAGGCCTCCCATTCCCCTTCAAAAAAAAAAACATATTAAAAGTGAGATTGGGAGGTTGGGAAGCCACCCATTATGCTTCAAGGTGAAAAATAATGTTTAAATTATGTTGATGGTTAATGAGAATAAAAAATTGAATTTATTCAAATAAAGTAATACATTTTTATTTTTTTGTATAGATTCATATTATTTTTTATTTAATCTTACAATGTGAATGTTGAAGTCAAAATATCACTCTTTTAACATTAAATAGTCAGATGCATATAACTCTAAACTTAAAAACCCACAATTTCTAAATTCTAAATATTTGTTTCTCATGCATTACATTTAAAAATGTAAAAGTTTGGAAATAGTTCATTACAATGAAGATATATTTCAAAATAATAAAAAAATCAATACATGATTTTTGTTTTGTTTTTGAAAACAAAGAGGAAGAAATAACAAGAATATTTGAAAATGGAATTCATACATGAAGATATAGATATTTACAGTGAGTTTTCTTCATTTATTTAAACATCATTAATCATGTTGTTTTACATTATAGGTAAGTTTCATAATAAAAATAAATTTTCAAGTTGATTTTGTATTTTTAAACAAAGAAGAGAAGAGATAACACGAATTTTTGAAACTAGGACTAATAGTAGAAGAAGTAAATATTTACAGTATTCCACTTTTTACAACATGTTTAATTGTATTCAAATAAATATAAACATTGTAAATAAATGGTACATGTAAAACGTGTATTTGTATCAATATGTAGTTGTTCCTTTCCTGCTAGAAACTGAGGTGCATATAACCCTGATATATTCTACTTGAAGATAATCTTAAATAATGTCCTGTGTAGTTGAGATGAACTTGATATTTGTTGGATGACCTTTAGTTTTTTTCTGAGATCATTTTCAAATCATGTAGCTGCTACCGTAATTGATTTTTTTATCTTGAGATCACCTTCAAATCTTGTAGCCTCTTCCATTGATGAAAATTCTATTTTTATTGAGATAAATTTCAAATCTTATTGTCGCTTCCATGATTATAACACTACATTGGGATTTCATCATCTGGTAATCCTGTAAACACTAAATTCATGAAATGGAAAATATTAGGATTTTTGAATTTTAAAATTTTTTTTTTTACTATGGTATAGTAGCGTGTTCGCCAAATTTTTACAGTGTCCTAAATAAATTTTACCATAATTTTGCCTCGATGTTTCCCCTAAGTGCCAACTAATGTTAGTATATTCACCTTCTTGTGATAATATTCTAGTATACATAGGATTTATTCATCATAATATAATAATACAATATACTATTATAAGTCGAAGGTAAGGTGATTATGTAATGTTGAATCAGTGCAAGAACTTGTTACCAGATGGTAATTTTCATTTGTTTTGTCTTACGGTAACAAGCAAGTATGGAACCATAACCAATTGAAAAATAGTATTTGTTATCATTTGACATTCAAAGGATGTTCTTGATCGACAACCAAATGTTGTTTTTGTGCAATAACCAAAGACTTTTACTAGCCAAAAACTAAAGATTTTACTAGCCTAAAACTAAATGTTGTTTCCGACCGATAGCTAATATTTGTTACCATATGATAATAATATTAAAAACGCTAGATTCCCCACAATTACAAAAACCTCCTTTCCTATGTTCTACAACAATTTGAATTTCCTTTTCGCCGATTTGTCACCCATTCTATAATATTTTTTGGAGGAGGACCGTCTTAATATGAACGCTAAGTGGGATGAATTTGAAAATTAAAATAAGTTGGATGAATTTGAAAATGAAAATAAGCAAGATATATATTTTTAATATCTAATCACTTCTTGACTCACACAAAAATTGAAAATAAAAACATGTTGGTTTTAAAATTTATAATGGAAAACTCTTTCAAATTCAAAATGAGGCAACACAAATTTGAAAATGAAAATAGGTGGGATATCTATTTTTTAGACAATAATTAACTTTTTTTTTTTAAAATATTGGCAAATAGTTTTTTGAAAGGGACTATACCCTTGAATACAAAAGAAGGCCTGAAAGCCGGAATAAGAGTGAGAAACAGAGCTGATGGAACAAAGTCCAGTGTATTACAATGAAGTTCTACATAGCCCAGAAATAGCTATACAAACGAGACATAACAGCAAAACAACAGCAAAAAAATAGTAAGCCGACTGCCAAGAAATAGCATAAATAACAACTAAAAGTAGCAGAAGCATCTAGGACTACTTCTTGGCAGCTTTATCGACATCGATCTTGACTCTTTCCGGTGCATGAAACATACCCAAAGTAGTCATGTGGGCAGCATCCGTCTTATCAAGCTCCTCGATGGTTCTTTTGCTTTCTTTTTCATTGCCCCAAAGTGCAGCCGGGACACCGCTGAGGTTGGAAACACTTTTGGCATGACCCTCGATGAACTCCTCGATGGCCCTAAAGGCGGCAATGTTGTAATCGTGTCTAGTCTTAGCCTTCCCTAGGCGGGAGTCTAAGGAGGTCAGCTTCTTGTATATGTCTTCAATCTGACTGTTCTCAATGCTCCCTTCCCCCTCCATGCTTTTCTTACCTTTTTGCTTAGCTAGGTTTTTGACCTCATCCTTCAGCAGATTTATCTCAGCCTCTAAGGCCTCCAGCCTCTTGGAAGAGCTATCCATCTGTACTTCCCGGGGACTGGCACTACTAATGTTCAGCAGGTCACGTGCAATGTCAAGTTCAATAGGCTCCTTCCCCACAGCAAGAGTCTCAAGGTTGAGTCTCCTGGAAGCCCTGGTGATTGGTCTTTTAGAGGTAGAGGCGAGGTGGGTGACAGGAGCAGCAACAGGAGGAATTGAAGGAGAAGCTTGTGCAGCCAGCATGGGGGTAGCAGCACCGGTGGCGGGGGCAGCAGTAAGGGCAGCAGGGGAAACAGGACTGGCAGCAACAGAGCCCATCAAAGGGGGAGCCGGGCTAGGAGAGGAAGGAAGACCGGGGTACTTAAGAAGGCAGCATTTGTGAATTAACAATATAAGCCCTTGATGCAAGGGAACCGCCCGGGTGTGCTTCTGGAACTCCAAAATGGAGCGCTCAAGGGAGTTTAACAGATAATGAGGGAAGCAAACCAATCTATTCCTACGGAAGTGGTTTAAAAAGATGAGGTGCTTAGCAGGGACCGTGACAAACCTACCTTCCAAGGAGATGAATCGAATCATCATGCGAGTGACTTCATCATAGGGTGATGGAATTGAGTTGACAAGCAGACCCGCTGTGCTAAATATGAGCTTCTCATCATCCTCCACAAATCTTCTTTCTTCAGCTTCTTTGATAACCCTTTTGTTGAAGAAGCGGTACCCTTCCAAGCTGAGGCCGGTCGCTTCAGCAATGAGATCTTCATTGACAGTATCTTCTGTCCCCCATAGTCGACAGTCCTCTCTTTCCACTCCTTAGCAAAGCATACAGAAATGCTTTGATCATGTCCCTGCACCCTATCAACGAAGTTGGTGAAGCCGCCTATGCTGAGAATGTTCCAAAGCTCAGTGTTTTCCTTCCAGTCGGGGTCCGCGCACGGCTCAACTTGACAGGGAGGCCCTCCCATCTTCTCTGTGGTATACTGGTTACAAAAATTTCTCGAATGCCTCTGAGCTTGAAGAACAGTCCATTTCTTGCTGTTGAAGGTCGCATAAGACTGGGAACTATAGCCGTTGGTCTTCTCACGAATGGCTGCGTAACTGCTGAACTGAGCCTGCGGGAAGTCGCGTGTGATAACCCTTTCCCTATCAACAATCACATTGCATTTATCATCGGTTTTCATGGTGCTTAGCATCCAGATATCAACAGCTGTTGTACCTCCCGCGTGCGCGATTTTCAAATCTAGATAACTCCACTTGAAGTTCCCTAAATAATTCTTGCTATCACTTGAAATTGATATTATTTGCCTCGCCATATTCATTAAAGTAGCACGTGTGAAAGTATTAATGATTCTGATCTTCCTCCAGGGTTTAAGGCTCATCTCTAGGGATTGCTTGCTTATGAAAGTCCGCATGGATGCTGTTGTGAAGCTGATTAGGGATACTATCATTATCCCAGATGGTGAAATTTATATTAATGCCATAATTGGCCAGTGCATCCACCAATTTATTGCCCTCCCTGTAAGTATGTATGATTATGATGCTATTGAAGGTGTGACTAATGCTTATGGATTCAGAGATAAAATCTTTAATACTCCAACTGGGAGAAGAGGACTAATTAAGAAGTTTGATGATATTAAGGGAGTCCCCTTCAACAACAAGGTTCTGAATATTTTGAGCCCGTGCAACTCTCAAGCCCCAGAGAGCAGATAATGCTTCGGCAAAATGATTGGTTTGAATTCCCATTTTTCCAGCATATGCAGCAATCAAATTACCTTTGTGGTCCCGTATTGCTCCTCCTCCTGCTGCTGTCCTAGGGTTTCCCTTAGAGGCGCCATCAAAGTTCAGCTTGTACCAATTAGAGTCAGGAGGATGCCATTTAATCGAAGATCTATCTACACTATTCCCAGGGTTGCTCCAATTTCCAATCTGCCAATTAGATAAGATGTGTTCTTCATTCTCAGGATAACACTTGTTCTTGGGAGGTTTAAATCTGGCCATGTCCTCTTTGAGACCTTGAGAAATTTTGCCAATACTGAGTTTATAATTTTGCTTCTTATTTCTGAAAATGATATTATTTCTATCCTTCCAAATCCTCCAGATTAAATGTGGGATGGCTAATTTCCAGATTCTTTTGATAACACAATGTCTGAATGGTGGGTTCCATTGATTCCATAGCTGATTAAGATCCTTCGGCAACACCCAAAGAGCTTCGAATTTAGAAAGGACAAAGTTCCAAATTCTATTGGCATAATCACAATGTATGAACAGATGACTAATGTCTTCATAGTCATTCCTACAAAGGTGGCACCAATTAGGAATTATAAATCCTCTTCTCATCAAATTGTCAGTGGTGAGAATTCTACCTCTGATGGCCAGCCAAAGAAAGAAATTTATTTTGGGGGTTAACTCAGGCATCCAGATCTTGTTCCAGTTAAAATCAGATTGATTACTGTGAAAAAGATTGATATAACCAGATTTGACTGAGTATTTCCCATCATGTGAATTGTTCCAAACCAGCTCATCCTTGGAATCCAGCTGACTTAAAGGAAAGAGATC
Organism: Taxus wallichiana var. yunnanensis; assembly: GCA_018340775.1. Taxonomy (NCBI): domain Eukaryota; kingdom Viridiplantae; phylum Streptophyta; class Pinopsida; order Cupressales; family Taxaceae; genus Taxus; species Taxus wallichiana. Next base: position 53,816,724 of record CM031233.1, read on the forward strand.
TAAAAGATCCTGAAGGGAGGAAGTAATTTGTTTCAGCTCAATTCGCTCCACAGTAAGTTTTTTCCAAATCTTGTTGGTGCCATTTCCTTCAATGTAGTCCTTGATTTTAGTTCCATACTTGCTTATAAGGCTGTCCTTAGCTATCCCAAATCTATCCAAGAGATTATCACTGAACCAGTTATCCTCCCAGAAGTTTATCTCACTGCCATCCCCCACTTTCCATTTGCTACCCTGCTTGATGAAGTTTCTACTCTTGACCAGATTATTCCAAAAAATGGAGCCATTGGGGAGGTGTTCATCATGCAGATAGGAGTAAACAGCTTGTTGATTCAAGTATTTTGCTTTAATAACATCAATCCAGGGTTGTTTCTCAGATAGCAATCTCCAGCCCATCTTAGCAATGAGTGCCTCATTCATTTTCTCAATATTTTTTATGCCCAGCCCTCCCATAGATTTCGGGGTGCAGACCTTATCCCAGGCCACTAGGTGAAATTTGAACTTCTCTTCCATGCCTTGCCATAAAAATTTTTTCTGAATCCTTTCTATTTTCTCTCTGAAGGAAGAAGGAATTTTGAAAAGTGACATGATATAGATGGGCAGACTTTGGAGTGTACTTTTAATGAGTAGGCACTTACCAGCACTAGAGAGAGTGGCACCTTTCCAACCAGCCATTTTTTTCTGAAATCTCACCAATAATTCATCCCACACCATGTGAGAGACTTTCTTAGTGCCAAGAGGGAGGCCTAAGTACGTTGCTGGAAGAGCACCTATTTGACAGCCCAGAATTTTAGCAATCTTGAGTTGTCTTTCCCCAGGGGTGTTGAAGAAGAAAATGGTGCTTTTGTCATAATTAATCTCTTGCCCAGAAGCAGATTCATAGAGTTGTAATAGAGCCTTAATAGCCTTAGCTTCCACAACTGAAGCCAGAAGAAGAAGGATAGTGTCGTCCGCAAACTGTTGATGAGAGACAGCTTGGCTGAATGAAGTGGGTTTAGATCCATTTAAAAGGCCGTCTTCAACCGCTTTGCCAATTGTTCTACTAAGGCTGTCAGCTAAAAGAATGAAGAGTAAGGGGGAGATGGGGTCTCCTTGTCTTAGACCTCTGCTGCTGGTGAAAAAACCCACAGGCTCCCCATTAACAACCACAGAGAACCTGGCTGTAGATAAACAAGATTTAACAATTTTTCTAAATTTTTCCGTGAACCCAAATTTAGTTAAAATCTTGTCAAGGAAGACCCAAGATACCTTGTCAAAAGCTTTATTCATATCAAGCTTGAGGATCATATTTGCCTTTTTATTATTTTCCATGGAATGTATAGTCTCGTGCACCATAATCACTCCGTCTTGTATTATCCTGCCTTTAATAAAGCCACTCTGCTGCCTTGAGATGAGATCATTCATTATGAGCTGTAGTCTAGTAGTAATGATTTTGGTGAAGATTCTAAAGATAGCATTAACAAGACTGATAGGTCTGAAGTCCTTGAAATCTTTTGCATCCATTTTTTTAGGTGCCAGCACAATGTGCGTGTTATTGAGCTCTTTTAGAAGATTTCCCGTTCTATAGAATTCATTCACCACTTTGAGAAGATCCTCCGAGCATATTTCCCAGAACTTCTGAAAAAAATTAATAGAGAACCCATCCGGCCCAGGAGCCTTATCCCCCTCAAGAGAAAAAACAGCCTTTTGCAGTTCTTCAAGCGTGACAGCTTTAGTGATATCTCTGAATTTCTGGTCCTCAATATTATTCTGAGGGATGGCCTCCAAGCATGAAGGAAATAGCTTCAGGGTTGCTGACATTTTCTCTTTAAGAAGATTTTTGTAGAAGTCAAGCGCTTGTTTCTTGATGTTGTTGGGATCTTTAGTGATACTCCCGTTGTTTTTAGAAACCTCTAAGATCCTGTTACTGGCTCTGTGTTTCAAAGTAGTCATGTGAAAGAACTTTGTGTTCCTGTCTCCCTCTTTAAGCCAGATAGCTCTAGATTTAAGGCGCCAAAAAGACTCTTCTCTACTGCAGATCGTATGCAACTCAGATAGAATATTCTTCTCATTTGCTTCATCATCAACCGATCTCCCCAAAGTATCCATTTTTAACTCCAGATCCTGAAGCTTCTGTTTTAACTCTTTCTTTTTTTCGAAAATATTTCCAAAAACACTTTTGTTCCAGATTTTGACTTGCTTTTTGACATTTTTGAGTTTTTGAACCAATCTGAACTGAGCAGTGCCTTCACCATTCCATTCCCACCATTCTTTTATCTTATCATAGATATCGTCATGCTCCATCCACATTTTTTCAAATTTGAATGAGCTTCTTGCAGTTTAGTCCAATTGAGAAAGTTTAGAGCAATCGGATTATGATCCGATCCAATTCTGGGAAGGGAAGAGAGGTAAAAGTCTTGGCTTAGAATCCAGTTTGCTGAGATTAGTGCCCTATCCAGTCTCACCTGAATGAACTCCTTTCCCAACCTTCTATTATTCCAAGTATACTTATTACCATGCAGATCCACATCTATGAGGTTTTGTTCAGCAATAAAATCAGCAAAATCCTCCATTCCATTAGAGAAGGTGGGGGTTCCTCCAAACTTCTCGATCTGGGTTTAGTGGGGAGTTGAAATCCCCCATGATAAGCCAGTTAGCAGAGCAATGTTGGTTTCTAAAGATTTTAAGATCAGCCCATAGTTTTCTTCTACCACTAGCAGAGTTAGGGGCATAAATATTAGACAAGATCCATTCACACTTTTTCTCAATAGTGACGAATTTAATTGCAAGATGATTAATATTATCACTAAGAATCATACCAGTACAGTGCCTTCTATCCCAAAGAGTAGCCAGCCCTCCGGAAGCTCCCTGAGAGTCAACAACCGCCATTTCAGAGCTATCCCAAAAAAAAAATTTAATATTATCCATGGTCTTTGCTTTCATTTTAGTTTCTTGAAGAATCAAAATGCTGGGGTTACTGGAATCCCGTAACTCCTTGATGGTTCTTTGCTTAGAGTTTCCATTTAGGCCTCTAATATTCCAAGATATAATCTTCATTTGGAATGGTTGGTGGTTGGAATTGCTTGCTGGTTCAGTTGACGCTGAACACCATCTGCAATATCCCTCTCCGTTTTCTTAGTTCTGAGAGTCTTTTTAGAAGGTCTTCCTCTTTTTGAGCTTCCTCCAAAATCAGCTATTCGTCTAGCAGAAGACCGAGTTGTTCTGGAAGTAGAGGTGTCCCAATTGTCAATTTCCTTTTTTTTATCACTATATAATGATTCTGGGATCCTTTCAAAACCTTTCAATCTTTTTTTCTTTTTTGAGATGACCATTGTGAATCCAGAGTCTGGATCTTCCTTTTCCTTGGTAGGCGTAATTTCCCCCTCTTCTTGTTCTTTATGAATACTGTCAGGCATGTGAACAGAAGCTGTTCTGGTGCTGCAGCAGACCGGCGAAGCCACTGTTGTAATGCTGGGACATGGCAGTGGATCCGCATTACCATTCTCTCCAGAAGAGAGAATCTCCAAAGGCTCTATTGCAGTCATATCTTCCTTGTTCCAAGCTTCCTCCCTAATGAATGACTGAATTTCTTTCTCTTCTAATCCAGAAGGGACTAAATTGACCTTCACTGAGCCATCTTGCTCGTTTACTTCCATGGATACCTTAACAAAGTCTTCTTTAATAGATGCTTCAAAAGGTTTATCCAAGGATGCCTTCACAGATTTGTCCAATACTTCTTTGTTAGGAGCTTCAGGCAAAGCTAATGTTGCAGCTTTGGGGCGCCAGACTAGATGCTTCTTTATATGAGTTCTAAAACCCCCTTTTTCCCTTCTATTTAGCTCCAAATCCTTCTGGCTGGGACCTTTGTCATCAATCTTCCTATCCTTGCTTGGATCCCTGCTAACTTTGTTCAGGTCTGAGCCTATCCCAGGCTGTTCAGAATCCAAAGGGAGGGTCTTCTTCTTGGAGCAGTTTTTGTCGGAGTGACCAATGCTATGGCATAGCTTACATCTTAAGGTTTCAACTTCAATTTTTTGGGTCCAGGACCCAAATCTAGTTTTCAAGATTATGTGCTCCGGAAACTCCTGATCTATGGCTGAGAAAATGCAGAACCGAGCAAAAGCAAGCCTGGATCTGTTTCTTGTGGGTCCATCCAGCCCAATAGGTGCACCTAGGGATTTTGCAATATTTAGCAGTATTTCATCATCCCATAGATGCAATGGCAGTCCTGGTAGCCTACACCAGATTGGAATGGTGTTTATATTTTCAGTATTTGGATCAAAACCCGGATACCATTTTTTCCAAAAAAGACCCATATTGCCCAACCACCAGGGGCCTCCCAGTATCACCGAATCTAAATCCTCTTGCTGGTTAAATTTAGCCAGGAAAAAACCTTTTGGCATAATGGTAATGTTTAGGGCTCCCTTAGGTTTCCATTTTCTCAAAGCCCATTTTCTAATGAAATCAATATTAGGTCTAGAGCCAATAATTAACTTTTTACCTCATTATGATTTTGAAAATAAAAAATAGGCGGGATAGTTATTATTTAATACACATTTATATATTTACTTGTGAATACAAAAAAATATTTACATTTGATAATATTAATTGAAATTCAAAATGATGGGGATTGAATTTGAAAGTTAAAATTAAAAAATTGATACAAAAATTAAAATACGGAAATAAATTAAATCGAGCTAGACCCCATTTTAATGAAACTAAGAAATAAATATGATGAAAAAACAATAAAAAATAGGTTGATATAAAAAGTTAAATAGGTCAAATATAATAATTATAAGAAATATAATGAATAATTGTAAAATAATAATAGAGACAAATTATTCTATATGTGATTAAGTGACATGTTACAAATACTTGAGTTTAAGTCATTCATTTTAAATATTTTTAGTGAAAATTATTTAATGTATAGTCATTTAGGTATATTTTTAAATTTAAAATGCTATATTAAATTTTTAATATATTGTTATTGAAATTTTAAATTACCTTGAAACTAGCTAGCTAGCAATTGTAAAATAAAGTTCTAAATTAACTAGCAATGTTAAATTAATGTAATAATTTAACAATGTTTAATCAATATAAATTTATTGATGTTGAAACTAAATTAAATATTAGAATATTATGTTTTTGATAGGTGAATGTTGATAAGTTAAATATTATAATATTCATTATTATTTTTAATTAATATTCTAAAAAAAAATCATTATGAGGGAGAATGAGAGAACTCACTTTCTCCATGTTAGTAAAGTTTTAAAATTTAAGGAGAATCAGAGGCCTTCCATTATAAGTTAACATTATTTTACTTTGACTAAGATTATGAGACATTATATTTTCCTTTGAACTTGACATGAGAAAATGGGAGGCCTCCAATTCTCCATCAAATTAAAGTATTTGAGTGATAATGGCAGGTTGTTGATTCTCACTCAAAGTTATGATTTTTAAGAAAGAATTAAGACCTCTCATTCTAGTTTATATAAAAATATTGATTGATTTTCACAATCAATAAGAATGGGAGGTCTCCCATTCTATGTCGTTAATGTTTATTCTTTGTAATATAGAAAAGGAGGCTTTTCATTCTCTTTTGATTTCTTTGAAATTTATGTAAAATCAGAGTCATCCCATTCTAATTTTTTTAATTTAAAATACGAGGGAGGAAGGGAGAGCTCCCATTATCTCTCTTAATTGTTTTTTAAAATGAGGTATAATTGGATGCCTTCCATTCTGCATCTTGACTTAATTTTTTTGTAAGGGAAATTATAATAATATATTGAGAATGAGATGTCTTCTAATACCTTTTAAATGATTTATAATTTCAGGGAGATTGGGAGGCCTCCCATTTTTCCTCTTTCTTTTTTTTATCGAGGGACAAAAATTTTTATTTATATTGAGGAAGAAAGGAAGGCCTCCATTTATGAGTCATAAATATTTTTAAATATGAGTGAGATTGGGAAATGTACCATTCTCCTTCTTCATTAATTTCTACTACGATGTTACAAAATATTATTAGAATAAAATGGTAGGCTTCCATTTTTTGAAAAAATGAGTTCTAATATTAGGAAGAATGACAGGACTCTCTTTTCACTTCTTGATTATAACTTTACTTTGAGGGAGAAACATTGTTCGTTCAAAATTGATATACAAACATTATTTTTTCAACATTGAGAGAGAAAGAGATACATCCCATGATAAAAAAGAGGGATACATCCCATTGTCCCTCTCGGTTATTTTTATATATGTGTGAGAATGAAATACCTATGATTCTCCCTCTTTCGTGATCTCAGTGCGAATGGGAGACCTCACATTCTATCTATTGATTAATTTTTCTTCGATATTTAAGACTATAATTAGAAAATAATGGTAGGCCACCATTCCATGAAAGACATTATCAGAAGAGAATGGTATGCCTCACATAACATGATTTTTTTTTATAATTTTAGGGAGATTAGGAGGCCTACCATTTACTCTTTTTATTGTAAGTTTATTTTGAGGGATAAAAATTATTATTTGCATGTTGAGAAAGAGAGGAGATCTCCCTTTCTACCTCATAATAAGTTTTCAATATGAGTGAGAATGGGAGACCTCCCATTCTCCCTCTTTATTATTTTTTTACTATGATGTTGAAAAATATTATTCGAAGAGAACGGTAAGCCTACAATTCCACCAAACAAATTGTTTATAATTTTAAGGAGATTAGGAGGATAATTTTTTCCCTCTTGAATATTATTATTGTAAGAGAAGGATAGACATTTTCAATATGAGTTAGAATTGGAAACCTCACATTCTCCCTCTCTATTATATTTTTCGTACATGGTTGAAAATTATTAATGGAATAGAATGTTAAAGATTTCATTTCATAAAAATATTATATAAGAAAATGGCAGGCATTCCATTACATGAAAATTTGATATAAAATTTTAGAGAGATCGAGATTCCTCTACTTTCACCTCTTGAATGTAATTTTAGTTTTACGGAGAAAGATATTCATCCATTTTTACCTCATTATGTGTAAGAATGGGATACCTCCCATTCTCCCTCTTGATCATTTATTTACTCTCAAGTTGAAAACTATTTTTGAACAAAATGGTAGGCCTCCCATTATAATAAAAATAATTTAATATTTTCGAGGGGAGATTGGAAGGCCTCCTTTTTACCCTCTTTACTGCAATTTTATTTTGAGAGAGAAGGGATACGTTCCTTTTTACATCATAATATTTGTCAATATTAGTAAGAATGGGAGACATCTCATTCTCCCTCTTGATTTTTTTGTACTCAGAAATTGAAACTTATTATTTGAAGTTTACATGAAATATATTATCATAAAACATTGGTAGTCTTCACATACCATGAAAAATTGATTTATAAACTTATGGAGATTTATAGGCCTCCTATTTACCATCTTGATTGTCATTTTACTTTGAGACGAAAAAAATATATTTACTACTTTGAGGGAGAAAGGAAGGCCTCCATTTCTACCTTATAATCAATATGAGGGAGAATGTGAGACATAACATTCACCCTTTGGAATATTTTTTTACTCTGAGGTTGAATTTTATTATTGAAAGAGAAATACCTAATGGTTAGGCCTCCCATTCCATGAAATATATTCTCAGAAAAATTGTTTATAACTTTACATTAAGCAAAAAAATATTTTTTTCTACTTTGAGGTAGAAAGGGAGACCTCCCTTTATACCATATAATAATTTTTCAATATGAGTGAGAACATGATACCTTCCATTATCTCTCTTTATTACTTGTTTATTATTATGTTGAAAACTATAATTAGATGATAATGGTAACATTCTCATTCTATTTAGGCAAGATAAGAAGCCTTGAAATGTGAGGACACCAATATCCCTTTTAATAATTACTCACTTGTAAGGAAATGGGAGGATTGCCATTCTCCATGTTAATTAATTTTATACTTTGAGGGATAATCTGAAACCTTACATTGTTATTCACTTTTGATGATAATGGGAGGCTTCCCATTCTCTCTGCCTTGATTATTTTTATACTTTGAGGGATATTGTTGTCAATATATTTTTCAAATATTTGAATTTACGAAGAATTAGAGGCATCCCTATCTCCATCTTGATTATTTTATTTAATTTGAAGAATAATGAGATTTCTTCCAACAAGATGCCCCCACTATCCCTTTTGAAACTTGATCACTTTAATGGAGAATGGGAGGCCTCCCATTCTCAATCTTCATTGTTTTTTTTTTTAATTTGAGGGTTTATGACTCATTCTCCTTGTAGTTTTTGTTTACCTATCAAAATGATATATTTTTATATCTCTTGTGAATTATTTTTTGAACTAATCTTTCACTCTCTCTCAACATTTAATTTTTAGAGAGGGGGAGAATGGAAGGCCTCATGATCTCACTAAAAGTTGTTATTTATTTATTTATGGAGAATATAAATGTTTATAATGTTGGGTACACTATGACGCATCCAAATCACCCTCATAGTGAACATATTTTCTTTCTTATAAAAAAATAAAACAATAAATAAGGAGAGTGGGAGGCCTCTCGTTTTCACTCCAAGTGATAAATCAAATCTAAAATAAAATGATGAGATTATCATTCTCACTTAGATTTAATGTTTCACATTGAGAGATAATATGATGCCTATTCTCCCTTAAAATAAAAAGAATAAAAATTGAAAATCAAAGGCCTCCCACTCTCCCTCATTTTGAAAAATCAAATCTAAAGGACAATACGATCTAAATTTTCACATGGCGAGAGAACGAAAAGCCTCTAATTCTCACTATTGATATTTATCAACTTTTAGAGAGAATGAGAAACCTCCCATTCTTTTTTAAAGTGAAAAAATTAAAAGAATGAATTGGAGGCCTCCCATTCTCCTTTAAATTCAAAAACCATTTAATAAGGAGAATGAAGGCCTGTCATTCTCTTTAAATTTGTTGTTTTAAATTTGATGCGAGAATGAGAGGTCTCCAATTCTCCTTCAAAATAAAAAATGTATTAAGAGTGAGATTGGTATGTTGGGAAGCCACCCATTATGATTTAAGGTTAAAAATATTGTTTAAATTATGTTGATGATTAATGAGAATAAAAAAATAAATTTATTAAAACAAAGTAATAGATTTAACATTTTTTGAATAGATTCATATGTTTTTTAATTTTGTCTTACATTGTTAATATTGAAGTCAAAATATCACTCTCTTAACATTAAATAGTCAGATGCATATAATGCTAAACTTAAAACCCCTTGATTTCTAAATTCTAGATATTTGTTTCTTAGGCATTGCATTTTAAAATGTTAGATTTTGGAAATAGTTTATTACAATGAAGATAAATCTCATAATAAAAATAAAATAAATTCATGATTTTTTGTTTTTTTTAAACAAATAAGATGAAATAAAAAGAATATTTTAAACTGGAAGTGAAACGAGAAGATATTTACAGGTATTATTCATTTCTTTAAACATCATTAATCATGGGTTTTTACATTATAGGTAAGTTTCATAATAAAAATAAATTTCGAAGCTGATTTTTTCGTTTTGGAACACATAAGAGAAGAGATAAAGAGATTTTTTTAAATTGAAGTGATAATAGATGAATAAATTTTTACAAGTATTATTATTTTTAAAAACATATTTAATCGTATTCAAATAAATATAGACATTTTAGACAAAATGGTATCTGGAAAACATGTATTTGTATTAATATGTAGTTGTTCCTTTCCTATTAGAAACTGAGGTGCATATAACTCTAATATATTCAACTTCAAAGATAATCTTAAATAGTGTCTTGCATAGTTGAGTGAACTTAATATTTTATGGATCGACCTTTAGTTTTTTCTGAGATCATTTTCAAATCTTGTAGCTTTTACCATGACTGAATGTTTTTCTATCTTGAGATCATCTTCAAATCCTATAGCCTCTTCCATTGATGAACATTCTATTTTTATTGAGAGAAATTTCATTTCTTATGGCCTCTTCGATGATTATAAGACTATATTGAGAGTTCATCATCTAGTAATCCAACAAAAACAAAATTCATGAAATGCAAAAAGACGTTTGACTTTTTAAAAGCATTTTTGTAATGTTTTAGATGATATGCATGAATTTTTCAAATTCAAAATAGGCGAGATGAATTTCAATATGAAACTAGGTGGCACAGGTTCATTTTAGGGGCGAATATTTGTGAAATGGAAAATATTAAGATTTTTGAATTTTAATATTGGAAAATTTTTTACTACTATACAAGAACACGTTCACCAATTTTTACACGTCTTAAATAAATTTGACCATAACTTCACCTTAGTGTTTCCACTAAAGGCCGAAAAATCTTAGTATATTCACCTTCATGTTATAATATTCTAGTATACATACGATTTCTTCATTATAATATAATAATTAAATATACTATTATAAGACGAAGGTAAGGTGATTATTTCATGTCAAATGGTACCAAGAACATATTACCGGAAGGTAATTTTGATTTGTTTTGTCTTACAATAACAAGCAAGCATGGAACCATAACCAGTGACATCTAATATGTGTTATCATTTGACATTCAAAGGATGTTACCGATCGACAACCAAATGTTGTTTTCATCCAATAACCAAAGACTATTACCCGCTGAAAATACAATGTTGTTTTGACCGATAGCTAATATTTGTTACCGTACGGTAATAATATTAAAAACGCCATATTCCCCACATTCATGAAACCCTCTTTTCCTACATTCGTAAAACGTGTGAATTTCTTTTCGTTAGATTGACCACCTATTCTATAATATTTTTTGGAGAGGGGGTCTTAAAATAAACCCCGAGGTGTTATGAATTTGAAAATGAAAATAGGTGGGATAACTATTTTTAATATATAATTTCTTGACTCTAATAAAAAATTGAAAATTAAACCATGTTGGGATTAAAATTTATAATAGAAAACTCTATCAAATTCAAAATGAGGCAAAATAAATTTGAAAATGAAAATAGGTGGGATATCTATTTTTTAGAAAATAATTACCTTTTTACCTCATTATGATTTTTAAAATAAAAAATAGGTGCGATAGTTATTATTCAGTACACATTTATGTATTTACTTGTGAATACAAAAAATGATTTACATTTGACAATATTAATTGAAATTCAAAATGATGGTGATTTAATTTGAAAGTTAAAATTAAAAAATTGATACCAAAATTAAAATAGTGGAAATAAATTAAATATATCTAGACCCCATTTTAATGAAAATAAAAATAATTATGATGAAATAACAATTAAAAATAGGTTGATATAAAAATTTAAATACATCAAATAAAATAATTATAAGAAGTAGAATGAATAATTGTAAAATAATAGTAGAGACAAATTGTTTTATATGTGATTAAGTGACGTGTTACAAATACTTGAGTTTAAGTCATACATTTTAAATAATTTTACTGAATATTATATAATGTATAGTCATTTAGTTATATTTTTATATTTAAAATGCTATATTAAATTTTTAATATTTTTTGCAGTAATGTTAGATTAATATATTGTTATTGAAATTTTAAATTACCTTGAAACTAGCTAAGTACCAATTGTAAAATAAAGTTTTAAATTTACTAGCAATTTTAAATTAATTTAATAATTTAACTATGTTTAATCAAAATAAATTTATTGATGTTTAAAATAAATCAAATATTTGAATATTATGTTTTCGATAAGTAAATGTTGATAAGTTTAATATTAGAATATTGATTATTAGTTTTAATTGGTATTCTAAAAACAAATAATTATGAGGGAGAATGAGAGACCTCACTTTCTTCTTATTAGTAAAGTTTAAAAATTTAATTAAAATCAAAGGCCTTCCATTATAAGTTAACATTATTTTATTTTGACTGAGAGTGTGAGATACTATATTTTCCTTTCAACTTGAGCGAAAATGGGAAGCCTCCCATTCTCCATAAAATTAAAGTATTTGAGTGATAATTGCAAGTTGTTTATTCACACTCAAAGTTATGATTTTTGAGAAAGAATTACGACCTCTCATTCTACTTTATATTAAAATATTGATTGATTTTCACAATCAAGAAGAATGGGAGGCCTCCCATTCTATGTCGTCGATGTTTATTCTCTGCAAGAGAGAAATGAGCGCTTCTCATTGTCTTTTGATTTCATTGAAATTGATGTAAAATCAAACACATCCTATTCTAAAGTTTAATTTTTAATATATTTTGAGGGAGGAAGGAAAGCTCCCGTTACATATCTTTTTTTTTTTTTTACAATGAGGTATAATTGGATGCCTTCACTTCTCCGTCTTGATTCAATGTTTTTGTAAGGGAAAAATATAATAAGAGATTGAGAATGAGATGTCCTCTCATCCCTTTTAATTGATTTATAATTTGACGTAGATTGGGAGGCCTTCCATTTTTCTTCTCATTTTTGTTGAGGGAGAAACATTTTATTTATATTAAGAAAAAGAGGCCTCCCTTTCTAAGTGATAAATATTTTTCAATATGAGTGAGATTGGGAGATGTACCATTCTCCGTCTTCATTAGTCTCTACTATGAGTTTTGCAACATATTATTAGAATAAAATGGTAGGCTTAAATTTTGTGAAAATTTGATTTATAATATTAGGAAGAATGACATGACTCTCTTTTCACCTCTTGATTATAACTTTAATTTGAGGGAGAAACATTGTTTTTTCAAAATTGATAGAGAAACATTATTTTTTCAGCATTGAGAGAGAAAGGGATACATCCCATTGTCCCTCTCGATTATTTTTTAGATATGTGTGAGAATGGGAGACCTCCCATTCTCCCTCTTTCTCAATCTCCCTCTTGATTATTTTTAGATATGAGTGAGAATGGGAGACCTCCCATTCTATCTCTTGATTATTTTTTCTTTGATATTAAACACTTTTATTGGAAACTAACAAGAGGCGACCATTCCATGAGAGAAATTATCATAAGAGAATGCTATGCCTCACATACCATGAAAAATTGTTTTATAATTTTAGGGTGATTGCGATGCCTACCATCTCCTCTTTTAACCATAATTTTTTTTTTTAGGGATAAAAATATTATTTGCATGTTGAGATAGAAAGGAGATCTCCCTTTCTACCTCATAATAAGTTTTCAATATGAGTGAGAATGGGAGACCTCCCATTCTCCCTCTTTATTATTTTTTTACTATGAGGTTGAAAACTATTATTGGAAGAGAACAGTAAGCCTACCATTCCATAAAACAAATTGTTTATAATTTTAGGGAGATTGGGAGGATCCTTTTTCCTTATTGAATAGTATTATTAGAAGAGAAGGATAGGCATTTTTCAATTTGAGTTATAATTAGCAGCCTCACATTATCCCTCTTTATTATATTTTTCCTACATGGTTGAAATTTATTAGTGGAATAGAATGTTAGACGTTGCATTTCATAAAACATATTATATAAGAAAATTGCAGTGTTCCATTACATGAAAATTTGATATAAAAGTTTACAGAGATTGTGAATCCTCTCATTTTACCTATTGAATGTAATTTTATTTTTAGGGAGAAACAGATGCATCTATTTTTACCTCATAATTATTTTTCATTATGTGTAAGAATGGGAAACTTCCCATTCTCCCTCTTGATCATTTATTTACTCTCAGGTTGAAAAATATTTTTCAAACAAAATGGTAGGCCTCCCATTCTAAGAAAAAATAATTTATATTTTTAGGGAGATTGGAAGGCCTCCCTTTCACCCTCTTGATTGAAATTTTATTTTGAGAGATAAGGGAGACGTTCGTTTTTACATCATAATATTTGTCAATATTAGTAAGAATCAGAGACATCTCATTCTCCCTCTTGATGTTTTTATACTCGAGGTTGAAAACTAATATTGTAAGTTTACATGAAATATATTATCATAAAATAATTGTAGTCTTCACATTACATTAAAATTTGATTTAGAAACTTACGAAGATTAATAGGCCTCCGATTTACCCTCTTGATTGTAATTTTACTTCGAGATTGAAAAAAAAAATATCTAATTTTAGGGAGAAAGATAGGCCTCCTTTTGTACCTCATAGTTATTTTTCAATATGAGGGAGAATGCGAGAAATAACATTCACCCTTTAAAAAAATTACTTTGAGGTTGAATTTTATCATCGAAAGAGAAATACCTAATTGTTTGGCCTCCCATTCCATGAAATATATTCTCGAAAAATTTCTTATAATTTTACATCAAGGGAAAAAAATATTTTCTACTTTGAGGTAGAAAGGAGACCTCCTTTATAACCTATAATATTTTTTCAATATAAGTGAGAACATGAGACCTTCCATTATCTCTCTCTATTACCGGTGTATTATGATGTTGAAAACTATAATTAAAAGATAATGGTAAGAATCTCATTATATTTAAAATATTATGGAAGGGATGGTAGGTATTCCATGACATGAAAAAAGTAGGTTTTATTTTATGGAGATTGGTAGGACTCGCATTTTCCCTCTTCAATATAATTTTATTTTGAGTGAGAAAACTTATTCTTTATACTTTTAGGAAAAAGAGACACCATCGTTTTTACCTTACAACTATTTTTCAATATAAAGGAGAATGGGAGACTTCCCATTATCCCTCTTGATATTTTTAAAATCTGATCTTGAAAACTATTATTAGAAGACAAAAGTAGGCCTCCCATTCTATAAAACATTGATTTCTAGTTTTAGAGATATTATGAGGCTTCCCGTATATTTTAATTGTAATTTTACTTTTAGGGATAAAGGGAGAGCTTCCTTTCTACCTCTTAATTTTTTTCAATATGAAGGAGATTGGGAGACATCTCAGTTTCCCTCTTGATAATTTTTAAATATAAGGTTGAAAACTATTATTGGAAGAAAGTGGAAGGCCTCTCATTTTATGAAACATTGATTTATAGTTTTAGAGAGATTATGAGGATTTCAATTTATTTTGATTGTAATTTTACTTTGAGGGAAAAAAATTCACTTAATGGAGAAAGGGAAAACTCCCTTTCTACTTCTGAATTATTTTTCAATATAAAGGAGAATGGCAGACATCCTATTCTACCAATTTATTTTTTAATTATATGGATAAAAACTATCATTTGTTAAGAAATGTAGGTATTTCCTCTAATGAAGTGTATTATTGGAAGAGATTGGTAGGTCTCTTTATATTTTACATATGCTTAGTATTTATTATAATCTAAAAACAACTATCCCTATTATTGTTTTAGTGAAAAAATAATTAGATGCAATCAAGATTTTTTTATAGTTTATTTTCATTATTGTTGATATTGAGATAAAAAAATTTAAATGTCTCATTTTTATAAACTTTATGGAAGCACTTGGTAGTCTACTTTAATTATTATTTATATTGAGATAGGTTTGTTCAAATGTCTCATTTGTAGGAACAATATAGAAGAACTTGGTCAAGTTTCATTTGTAGAAATACCACTACAAAAATTGGTAAGGAGTTTGAAAGAGGTATTTTGGATGAAGAATGGTTTTTGAAGTACATAAGACTGATAAATTTCATGATGAGTTATGAATGTTTAAGATGGTGGTTAATGATGTAGTAAAATTTGGTATGGTTAAAGAGGAAAACCAATAAATAAAGATGTGTTCAATGTTCAAGTGGAGAGAATTTATAACATTATAATAAAATTTATCTATTGGAATTGGATATTTATTTAGATAATTATCGTAAATATTTAATAAAGATGTCAATACAAAATGCTAAATATTCTTGTGCTGGTTTTGGCTAGAATTTTCCATTCCCAAATGATAGAAATAATAAGGAAGGTGTTGCTACATCACAATAAATATATAGATTTATGCTCTAAATTATTAAAAGTTTGTATGGAAAACCTAAAACATCTTAAATTATCCATCTTATTAACACAAAGTTGTCACACCTTGGAACTAATCCTACACTTGTCAAAAAAATGACATATCACAGGCGTTCATATTTACCTTCATTAGAGGTAGATATATCTATTTCCTCTTTCAAGGAGATGAAAAAATATCCAAATAAAGAATTTGAAAAGAAATTAGAGACTCTCTTTTTAAAAGTAGCTCCGAACTTAGTGAAGAGGTAAAAATTTCTTGTTTGATGAAAAAGTGTTTTCTATTGATGTTCAAAGGTGTGAAATTACACCTAAAGATATCCAATTCAGGAAGCTAGATGAAGATGAAGTTTCAAAAATAGTTTCCTCAATGATACAAAATATGATTACAACTCCTTGAGATGTAATAATTCTTCCTTTCAATAAGATAACAAAACAACTTGCTGAAATTATAACAAAAGAGGATCTCATGGACGAGAACATAAATTTTTATATATTAGATGGGCAACACACCATTAGTTCCCAAAAGAAAATACTTTGCAATCCAAAATATGTTGATGTGCACAATCATTATAAAATGAGAAATTCTAGAATCATGGCCCATAATGTTCCATTGAGTACAATATCTGTTATTTGCAAGAAACAAAATTGGGAAAATAGAGTGTGGGTTGAGACACAATTTATTGATAACATATCAAAAGAAAGGGAGCTATGGATAAGTTGTGGAAGACCTAAACGTCTAGGAAGGGGAAATGAATAATCAACAGAGTGGAAGGTGTGTATTATAAATTTATTTCAAAATTATATTTATTCAATATTTATATTTAAATAGAAATTAACACTCATGCTTGTAATAAATTTAAATGCAGGGGTTCATTAAAAGGTTCTTAGATATATTTGAAATAAAAAAAGAAGAAATTTTGTATGATAAGTTGACATTTGTGTACTTACCTGATTCTATTTGGGAAAAGTGGAAAAAAATTTGAACTATATAGATTGGGTGGATTAACATGTTCACCCAAAAAGACAACCAAGATGAATTCACAAAAATTTAATAAAACAATTCAGTGCTAATTTTTTTAAGTGCATACACAGGCTTGATGAAAATGAATTGGACTGTCTTGCTGATGAGATATATAAAGGACATGTTTGGTTGAGGACATTAGTTGAACCTGGTCAAAGAGATGAGACCATTGCCAATCATTGCAAAAGAATTAAGGAAGAAAGAAATGCAAAACAAAATATATTTGAATATGTTTGCATAAAGGATGGTGACAATTGTACAAGACTTCAATGTGATGTAGAAAATGTGGTAAATAAATATGGAATTCATAGAACCCATTTATCTCAATTATGTCACATAATTTTGAAGAAAAACACTCTGTTATTGGTCAAAAAACTTCTCAAAAGGGAAAATAAAAAATTTAGAAAGGAAAATAAAGTGCTAAAAAGGGAAAAAGAAAACTAGATGAGGCTAAGGAACCAAAAATACGTACATCTACAACAAAAATATTATATTTGTATATTCATGCTTCTCACAAAAAAAGTCTAGCAGAGATCTAGATACATATAATTTTAATTGTCGTAGTTTTCCTTTGGACTCAAAAGTACTTTGGAGAATATTTCTAGTTTATATATGCTTCCATGTGATATTATTTTTATGGATATGTCTTATATTGGTTTTGATGTAACAATAAAGGATGTTACTAACATATTCACATTTTTGGGCACAAATGCAAGTAGATGTGTTTGTGTGTTTATGGTTCCAATGTTAAAAGTACCAATTGTCACAGAAATTGTGACAATATACTACAGATATGTTAAGGATAATGTTTTAGAGCTTGATTATGGGTGCTATAGATTGTATACTTCTCATGGTTTTGATGGGTTTTCAGAAATGTGTTGTTTATGACATCCATAACCATGATGAAGAGGAAGAAAAACTTCAGGTTGATTTAGAATTAAAGCATAATGAAGATGAAGTGAAAATTCCTTCTCGTAATGATCTTAAACTTATTGGGTCAAGGAATCCATTTCAATTTGAGCAAATGGAGCATTTTTGGAACAATTTGATAAAAAAACACACAAACAAGACGAGAACAACATTATCTCAATTTATACATGATGCACATTACTTCCAACATTTGCAAAAATAGGTGATCATTCTCTAGTATCAATTGTTGAAAATGTTAGATGTCAAAGAAGGGGCTTCCAGATAAGATAATCCTCAAAATGGATGATACCAGCTACTCCCAGACTTTATATTATGAGCTACTTCCTTTACATGTCGAAATTGCAAAATGTCTAGTCATCTTCATATTGTCTTCCTCAAAATAAAACCCAAGCTCCTCGAAGAAAAGGAAATACTTTCGTAGATTAATCTTTGGAGCCCACCGATTTAGCATGAAGTAGACACCACATATAATGAAGACAATTCTGACTTGGAGGAGTAAATATTTACAAATAATTCTCATTCATATGCAACTATAGCTCCTTCTAATTCTTCTACTATTCCTTGAGCTATATACCCCTCAGATTCAGATCCTTCTCAAGTAGATAGGAAGTTCCGGCTCTCTCCCCCACTTTGGAATGACCATCTCGGGGCACCAAAGTGGCCCCATGAATCATATCACTCAGAACCAGATAAGGAAATTAGCCTTCCCCTTGTTGATTCCTCGGCCTTGGACTTAATGGATTACAACCCTCGCATCTCGTATATGCTTCCGCAAGATAGATGAAAACTAGTTCATTCAAAGAAGGGAAAGAAGGGACAAAATTGATCTCCATGTATTTCTATTTCCTCTTTGTCATGGTTTTCTCCTCTTTCCTTTGTCTTGTAGCCTTTATGTGCTACATGTTCCCTTCTTCCTTAGTCTCTCCTTCGCTTCTATTAATTGCAGTTTTCCTAGGTTTCATCTACCCTTCTTCTTTGCCACAACTAGTTTCTTCCGCTAGATAGTTGTTTCTCCCGTGTTTCCTCTCTTGTGTTTCTTCTATACACTTATTTTGGGCCTGATTGGTTCCTTTCTCCCTTTGGTCTCAAGCATCTTATTTTCTATTCTTTATTGGTTTATCTAGCCTTTGGGGATCTTTTAGAATAATGAGGGTGATTTCAACACCCTCAATGTTTACCCTTTTCCAAAAAAAAGTTGAAAATGTTTACCAAGAGTTATTTATGAAAACATTTTACAAGTAACTCTCAATCATAGAGGCTTCATGTGCATCTGGTCGATTTTGTACCTTTCTATGATTATAATTTTTTATTTAGAAGGAGAGAAAATTAAATAGTTATAGTATCAATATGTAATCTCTTAAATTTTAGTTTTTAGTATAAGATAATATTTTATGCACATTAAGGAATTGAGGAAGTATGTGATACCTCTCATTATCCCTATAATTTTTTTTCATGTGGCCTACAATTATCCCTCTAATTGTTCTACTTCACTCTAGGGGAGAATATGAGGTCATTCATATTATCCATGAGATTTTCATGTTGACAAATAATGGGAGGCCTCTCATTCTTCCACTAATTAGTTTTCCAAAATAAGGGAAATTGTTAGGCCTATCATTCTCCCTCTTCATTGTTAATTTCACTTCAAAATATTTTAAAAGTTAGATAATTACTCATCTTCACCTATTTTACTCTTAACAGATAATAGGAAGCCATCATTTCTCATTTATAATTTTATCATATTGAGAGAGAATCTTAGACCTCATTTTAAAAAAAAATTATTTCATTTTTGGAGTCTATTTTTAATTTTATAGATATGTGAACTAAACAAAAAATCATATTTCACATATTTATATTTTAAATTGATTTTTTTGTTGTAAATTATTTTTAGTTTATGAATGTTTTTTTATATCTAATTGGTCACATACTTAATGACAATAATCCTTAATGATGTAATAATTTTTATCTCTTTTTAAGATGTTTTTAAACTACCATTTTCATTATTTTTCATAATTAGTCTAATATTAGTGAATATGTTTTTGTAGGTGTGGAAATCCAAGAATTGTGTGTCTTTGAAACATATAAAAAACCATGTGCATTGACTGTTTGGGATGTTTCACATGGTATTGACATGGATCCAACATAAATAATAGTTTCTAAGAAACGTAAATGCATATGTAATAAAAAAGATTATTAAAATATTCTTGATGCAGAAGATCCAATCATACCTAATGTTGTAAAATATTCAAAAATATAGAGAATCAAGAATTTGAGCAAGGTTCAAATAAGCTGCAGCCTAAAACATGTATTTAACTAGTCACTTTTAAATTTCAGATAATATTTTTATAGAAATGATTGAATTTAAATGATTAATTTTTGAAACATTTATATTCAGTTCGATGAAAATATACATCTAGAGTCAACAATTTAAGGGAAAATACCACAATCTTCAAGTATTGTATCGTAAAAAATTTAGTTACTTTAATTTTAATTTTAATTTTTTTGTAATTGGTAGTTTTTAGAGTATATGATTCAATAATTTATTTGTGCATATCTAAGTAGAAAACCTCTATTGATACTATATTTGGAAGGTGTGCTAATATTTCAAGTGACTTCTAAAATATCTAGATCTTTCCAAACCAAAGGATGTCATTATGTTCCAAGACGTTATCTCATTTTTTAAAATGCATATGTACTAAATTTGAGATAGCATTTTGGTCAGGTTTATGTGACCAAGATGTTAAATATTTAGGGAAGAAGATTTTAAAGAAATATGGGGATTCTAAGAAGAGAGATTTATTTTATTATGGTGTTGAAATGTGCACAAATATAGATTGTGAACAGGTAAAATATCTGAATATAGTATGGTCAAAGAATAAATCATATGACACTACAAATACCATATTGATAAGTTTTGAAATGGTAGGGGTTCCTCAAGAAAATTGTTTCATTGCATCAATATTTTCTTTCTCAAATGATATGGAAGGTGATAATTAACTAATGGATCATGTTTGGTAGATATCGCACACTTTTGAGAATTATTTAAATGATAAAAGATCATTAGTTACAAAAATGTAAATTATATTACAACAAAACTAAAATCATTATACTAGTTTTGAAATCATTTTGAAGATACAATGTTGTATTGTAAGACAATAAAATCCATTCCAAATTTAATATAATGTATTATTATTATGTATTTTATAGTAATGACATACCTTCATTTTTTATTTGTTTTTTTACTAGTGTGTTTAATAAACTACTAGTAATGTTTTTCATATCTTTAACTTCAATTACAATGAATTTATTGATTTTTGTAGTAATAGGGTTATAATTTTGGAAGTTATTTTAAACTTAGTATACATATTGTTATTTATCTTTGTAACATTGCATGGAGTTTAATGTTTTTATGTGGTTATTCAATGGACTAATCATTTATATAGTCTCTATAATAATGTATATCATACATTTGATTTCTATTACAAGGAAGTTGTTTATATTATGAGTAGAAGGATTTTTGTTTGGAGTCCTAGGATATTCTCGTAACTAAGCCTTATAAATTACAAAATGATTTTAAATATGCTTCATATAGATATTCTTGACAATTTTTACCCCCATGGGTAAAACATTATCAATATGGTGCCAAAGTGATCTTAAGCCTCATGTGGGACCTACGGGTTGTAAACAGTCACGGGTGGTCTCTAAGGTCTTGGAAGAATTTACAAGCATTGGGGAAAATTCGTGGTAAATCTAGCCATTAAGGGTCATCCTGTGATAAAAGTCCCATTGCAAAGAAAAATGGCTCTCCGGCCCCAAATATGATAAAAATGGTCCACGATGGAAAAGATTAATATTTTAGGGTTCTTGGCACTCATTCCCATCTCCCTTAGTAAAAAAACATTCAAACACTCCCCAATATATTCTTACCAAAATCAAAGCCCCATTTTGGCCTCGAGGGCCAAAAACTAATAAACATCTCGCCATGCCACTGAAAGTAGCTCGGTGAGCTAGAGATTCTAAATTGGTGGGGAGTCAAAGGAGCGACTTATCGAGAAGTTGGGAAAACTACTCAAGAAGGAAAGACAGAGGAAGCTTGATGGTGAGCTCTTCAAGCTCACAACGGGGTAGCGTATAGTGAAACATATCCATTCGGGAGAGAAAAGGCATGAGGAACTCGCTCGGGTGATTTAATCGGGAGGGCCAAGCAGAGATGGCCCCGAGCTCGATGGCAAGCTAATCCTAAGTAAAAATGATGAATTGTCTTTGGAATTAGGTCTCGGTAACATGTTTCAATGAAGATACATGTAAGTGGTAAGGGTTAAGTTGGCTTGGGGTCGAGCTCATTCAAATTGGGATCGACATCGAGATGGAAGGTTTACACATCGAGCCATGACATTTAGAAAAACTCTCACCGTCGGAGAATAGGTACAAATCCAAGCTCACAGAGAAAGGAAATAAAAAGATGTGCTAATTTGAATGAAGTGAGAAAAGTGTTGATTTGACTTGGCACTTAGCAAATCTAATACCCACGGTGAAGGAAGCTTGACTTCCGAGCTATGCAATGAAGTGATTCAAAGCTAACGAGTTCAAGTTTTTGAGAGTAGGGATTTCTGGAACTTAGTAGAGGGAGTTTCAGATTGGTGACATGGCGAGACCGAAACAAAAAAATATTAAAGGTTTGAAGTGAAGTACATGCGGTGTGTTAGGCGGTTTTCAGATTTTGTGATAGGAGCATTTTTTAGGTTTTCGGAGGTTCGGGGTTTCAGAGGTTTTAGGCAACTCAGTTTTGGGTTGATTTTAGAGATAATGGCTTA
This sequence comes from Taxus wallichiana var. yunnanensis, assembly GCA_018340775.1. Classification (NCBI taxonomy): domain Eukaryota; kingdom Viridiplantae; phylum Streptophyta; class Pinopsida; order Cupressales; family Taxaceae; genus Taxus; species Taxus wallichiana. Next base: position 53,839,286 of record CM031233.1, read on the forward strand.
CAACACCCAAAGTGAGTTGAAATGAGTCTGAAATATGAAAATTGAAAGCCTCAAAATGTTGTATGTGGCATGATTTGGGCATTTTGGGGTCAAACCCTTTCGGGGTCAACACGGCAGTGTTTTTAGGGTTTTTTTGGGAGTTAAAAGCGATGAGAATCCCGAACCGAGCATGATGAGGTTCCCGAAGTTGGACAGGTTTGAAGGTCCGAAATGGTGGCTACATGGTGTGACACGGTGAATTCGGAGGTCTAGGATTTTACACGGTACTATGGTCTAGGAGTTAGAGGAGGTGAAGTCTCAAGTGATTTATGATTGAATTATAAAAGGGCAAATCCGAAACCTCGGACAATAGAAATCCTACCCAAATGTTTCAAGCTCCACCGAGTCATGCACCTTGTTTACCAAGCCATTAAGGCTGAGTCAGAGCTCTTAGGTGGCACATTTTGTTGGATGCCAACGTGGTGGGTATTTGGTGACATCCAAGTTGAAGGTGGAGTGAATTTGAATGTGTCTTGGGAGTTAGATGAAAACCATCTCGGTAGGTTAAGTGGAGAGCTCGATGGAGCTTGATGGAGCTCGATGGAGTTAAAAAAACCCTAAATAATGCCCAATTTCAAAATATTATAACTCGATCAATTCTTAGCCATTTTTAGCAAACTTACAATTTCTAGATAGGTGATTTAAAGGATAATTTGATGGGGATGGTAAGTTCAATTTCGAATGAGTTGTTGACGTTTAAATTTAGAGACACATCCGGAGCAAAATGGTGATATCTTTCAGCATACTAAACCATTTCTTGTAATTTTATAGTCATTGGAAAGGTGATTTCAGGATATGAAATATGGGATCATTTAATTTTAAATTTTGAGGGTTTTGAACCTTGAAACTAGAGAGCATGCAAAGTGGTAGGTTAATACATTAATGAGGTTGGTGAAAAGTAGAGGTCATCATGAGTCTACAAGGCCTAAACTAGATAAGAAGTGCAATGACAACAATTTTCTTCAAGCACAAGCCAAACCATTAATGGCGAGATTTTGAATATTTGGATATACTCATTATAGGATTAAACAATGATTTTTGGATGATTTTGGGAAAATTGGGGATTCAGTTTTCTCTGTCCTACTTTTGCAAATCTTCCACTATAAATTGTAATGAGGGGCATTAATCTAATGTTGGATAATTCTTCTTTGCACCTACCTTTTTTTCTTGTCTCTAAATAATTTTGTGGAGCTTCAAACCTCCCATTAAAACTTTAATGAAATTTTTTTCCTCTTGGCCATTGTGATGTAATGTATTAACTCCTAGAGAAATTATACAAATCTATGGATAATTTTACCCCTCTTTTGTGTTCATTGTACCTATTTTATATCTCATTATAATATCTTGTTATTTGTGTATGTTATATTTTGTTAAATATTTCAATGGTTTGTGTTTACTAGTTAATGAATTCATAGTAATTAGTTGATAGTTTCGTGTATTCATCCTATTCAAAATTCCTTGTTTTCATCCCTATTATTGAAGCAGATGAGTATGACCCTAAGGAGAGGGCACATAAAATATTCACGAATGGGAACAAGGCGTATTTGAATGCGTGGAAGGATAGGAAAGGAAACATGTGCCAGACAAGATAATTTAGGACTTATCCATTTTCATGGTTACGAGCTATTTTAGATATGGCGTATAGAGCACACAACGGGATGGAGACTTGCACAACATGCAAATGATATTTTTGGTATAAGAATCTTCTAAGTGCAATGCATAAGTTTGGGATGATAATAGGATTACTAATGACAGCTTAACTATGGGGATCTATTATTAGCGCACTTGGATGTGTGCATATTATTATAAAGGCACATGGCTATTTTAAACATGCGACCTATTTTGGGAAGTGCGTAAGCAGTGAAGGACAAGTCCCCACCCCTATAAGTATGTATTAGTCTTTGTAGTTAGAGGGAGACTCTTTGAATGATTTATTGTAGAGTTATTGTGCGGATTTGATGAACGATAAACATAGGGTAATGTTATATTATAAGAAGCTTCTATGTTTTGTAGTGTTCATTATAATGGAGTATATTGGGTGGATAAAGTATTAACATGATTGTAATTGGTTCTTGTATGATCAATATTGTCATAGTTATTGTTTAACTCATGATTCTTTAAGATGTAGATTTGGTTATGCACTAGTGAATGATTATGATATGTGGAATGTTTGTGTATATTATGGTTCTCGAATATGCTATATCTTCAACATTTCAATGTCCTACACAAGAAAATCTAAAGAGGAGCCTAGTACCTTTGCATGCTTCAGTGAGCACTCAGCTCAAGTTGAGTGATGTGTCAGCATGCCTTGGTTGTTCATGGTGGATTCTAGGTTGCATCATTAGTTCCACTATTGGCAACACGTTTTCAATTTTTGTTAGGATGGTTCATGATGAAGACGTATTGGTTAACCCTATGAAGTGTTTAGGAGTGGATAAAATATCTAGAAGAAGAGTACGCATAAAGGTTCAGCACTAGATATGAGTTTGACACACATGTGTGGGTGGAATAAAATATGTATGACTGTTTGTATGGGAGATTATTTGCTATCTTCTCGAGTACAACTATATGAGTGGTTGGTTGCTTATTCGTCTAAAAAAATAGAGGTATCGCACACTTATCTAGACACGGGAATAATTTCAGTCCCCGTATGATGTTGATCTAATTTGGACACGCACTATGAATACTTGGTTCTATGGTGTTTTGAAAAACTATATTATGGAGTAATCAATTTTAACTTATTCTTCCCAGAGGTAGATGAGTTCCAATTTTTACATTATCCATGGGGAAATTAATTGTAAATCATTCCACTCATGATCAATATCTTAATGGTGACCCGAGCTTGGAAGAAAAAGCGATCGCTAGCTAAACCCCCACGCGCATTGGAAGGAGAATGTTTGGTGAAATATGGTTGACCTAGTGGCATAAAGGCATAGATAAGAAAGCCAACATAAGTACAATGAGGCACCGAAAAGGGATATGGAGAAGCACAAGATATTGTAGAGCATATGGCATTAAGGAGAGAGATGGTTCATGAAGGATTTGGAGCTCACGCAGAAGGCGTGGAGCTAGAGCATTTGTAAATACCCTATTTGGGAAAGTATAAAAGGAACCCCAAATAGACTCACAAGTGAGTGCACCAATAGAGATGACCTGGACCATGGGTGTGCATCTCAATTTACCTGGAAACCTAGCCCTTGCACTTGGTTTTCCAGTATCTAGTACATCTAATAGTCAACAATCTAATTTGGGAAGTAGGGAAGCAAGAGTAAGTCACATATAAAGTACATCCATGGTAGGGAAAACATCTTTGATGTTGTTTGGAGGTACCTTTTCAGGCATATCATCAGCAAATAATTCGAGCCTGTAGAATTTAGGACTCACTTTTGGGAGTAGTACCAGCACGTAAATTGTAGGATTTCAGTTTAGTACTACTATTGGGGCATAAGGAAGTACATCTTCTAAGATTATTCCATCTATAGGAGTAGGATCAAGAGGTATAGGTGGCTCTAGTTCTTGTGGATTTGGTGGTTTTAGAGGCAAAGGTAACACAGGAGGTTCGGATCGGTGGGGAGGGTCCACAACAACCCTAGAATATTTGCATAGAGATATTTCTCCATCTTCCAGATTATAGGGACATACATAATGTTGTTGAACACATGCACATGTGTGAGATAGTTTGGCACATAAAAGGGATCACAAATTCGTGTGTAAGGCAAGTTAATTTGCAACTACTGATGACAGGGACACACACAAATTTGGTACATGAAGTTTGACCTTGACCAAACTTGCATAGATTATGCAACATTAAATGATTTATTCCTTAAAGAGTTCTATATTCCTGAATTTGAGAAGAAGAGTATAATTGTGCTCAAGAATATTAAGGTGGTACCGCTTTGAGAATGTCCAGGAGTATGATGCCCATTTCAAAACACTTTTTCCCGAGTTTTTTTATGATATTAATGCAAGCGAACATGCGCAATGGATCGTTGGAGGACTGGTCACACCTTTTAGAAGGGTGTTGTCACATAATACATATATTAATCCACGTGAAGTAGTTGAAGTAGCTTTGCATGTTGTGGAAGTTGTAAGTATAGACACTAGATTCGTGCCATTACTAGAAGCACAAATTTCAGCTATGGAAAATCAGTTAGAGAAACTATAGGAAAATTTAGCACATGATACATGCACTTGGATTTGGTATACGATGTGAAGTGGAAGGGCACACCAAGGATATTTTTCCCCGCATTTCAAAGTGTGTTACTTATTACTAGACTCGAGATATGTCATCTAAACCATGACACCATCCATTGCCCATTATTAGATAGCACGATAAGGAAGAATGTATCTTGTTATTGTAAAAAAATTGGTCCACGACTCACGATACAAAAGACAAGTTGATTGGTTAAATCAATGATGCTATAGATATTGATGTGTAAGAGAAAGGAGTATCGAGATAACTCTAACGGTAAATGTAAGAACCACAATGGGGATAAAAATCAAGCATGCTATGATTGGAACAAGGGGCACTATAAAGGAGGACATGGTGGTCGAGATATTGTGGTGGAATTGGGGGTCGAGGACGTGGTAGTGGATGAGGATATTTTCCTCGCGAATGTGCTTTACATACGGATCTCCCGACCACCTACGGGAATGAATGTCCTTAGAAGATTAGTTTTTATTTTTGTGGGAAGAGTCATATCTCGAGGAATTTCCGGACCTATATGAGAATATTAGAAAGTAGTATAAATAGGAAAACAAGGGAACATGGATGGTTAGAATAAAACACATTGTGGAAAATAAGTGGATGTTAAGGTTGGCACCAGAACTTGAGGTATTTCTTGTGAAGATTACTACACACACTAAAGCTACTTATGCTAGAAAAGTGTTATAGTAGAATCCTACCATAACTAAGGAGGACATTTTTCATGCAAGATATCTAGATCCTATGCACCAGAAGGAGGTTTATTAGGAGACTTTGGAGGTACTCAAAAAAATTCAGGGGGAAATTGATTACTTGAAGGAGGTATGCAAAATATTGCACCGAGGAAAAAAATAATTCCATTACTATGGAGTTGGCTAAAGGAAAAACTCCACGAATGGGTATTGAGAATGGACATTAGATCTTGCATGCAAATATTCACCCTCATAGCTTAGATTACAATAAGGATATCACTTTGAATGTTGTTGTGGATGGATGGCTCTTGAGTAATATATTGATTGACACATGCACGGAGGTAAATGTGCTTACTTTAGATGCATGGGTACGGATGGGGAGACCTCCATTATATCCATCTTCTAATGTATTGTTTATGTCTAATCGAACTAAGGCCACTTCCATCGGGATTTAAAAATATGTGTCCAATACTATACAAGGGGCCAAGTTCACATGGGACTTTGAGTTTTTAGCACTTGTAAAAGCAGATAGTTTCCCACGTCTACTTGGGCTCCCTTAGTGCTACACAAATAATGTTGATCTACAATTCAATTAGGGATATATAATTTTTGAGAACAAAGAGGAAAGAGTTATTATCCCTTTAACGGATGGGAAATATGTGCCTTATGTTGAGCCTTTGAGTGAAGAATATTTGAACAAGATTTATGTACGTGTCATTCAAGACCCAAAAGTACTCAAGCCATCTAAGGAAGGAATCCTCCAGTGGGAAGATGCATAGTCTATTAGTGATACCACAAGTATTTCTTGTGATAATTGGGCTCATGGAACTTATGAGATGGTTGGGCATGAAGTAAGGAGCACATTTGCATGGAGAAGCAAACCTCATTATATTAGGAGGATAGGTAACAAATTTGTACCTTGGTACACTGGAGAAGGATACCCTATGGTATTCCTGCATGCCATGGAGGAACAATGGACAGACCAATTTGAAAGAATAAATATGTTAGCATATACCCTACACAGGACAACAACGTGTTGGTGGGTGGCTCATAGGGATAATCTTGTAGAATGGAATGAAGTCAGGATTACTCTAACAAATCAGTTTTGAAGGAGAAATGTACCTACTCAAATATGCATATATCATGGTAATAAACTTGTTCACCACCATGTTAAGAAGTGTGAGAGGATATAGATAGAGGGGAAGGAAGTTTTACCACCTTCTCTATAGGTGCACAAACTTTATTCCAATTTACAAGGTTTTACATGCGCTTAGTATGTATATGCAGAGCTAAATAGAGAGACTAGAAATTGGTAGGATTTGATTATAGGAATGGTCCAAACATTTGAATACTTCTCTACTAAACCCCCAATGGAAGAGACATTAAGGGTTATAAAGAACTTAAGCGTGGGAGAGACAGTGCAAAGGCGAAATAAATCATTCGGGAGTTATTTGGTGAGAGTGAATCATGGGCACACTTTGATAAAGAATAAGAGATAGATGCAACACTACTGAAGTGCACTTTCTTTGAGAAAGAAAAAGGAAAGATGGTCTACATAGTGGATGATGAGGAAGTAGAAGATCTAGATATAGATCATTTAGCGGGTATGCGTGAGGTGTTAGATAGTGTGGATAAAAACACACGCGCCTATCATGAACCCATGAAGACAAAAAAAGTGAATATTGGTATAGATGTTGAACCTAAGGAGGCAATAATTGGGGATTATTGGTCCGACTCAAGTGGAAAAAATCATTGAGTTACTATGTGATTTTCAGGACTTATTTCCTAGGGGCTACCATGAATTAAAATGAGTGCATGAATCATTAGGAGAGATGAAGATTAATATTAAGGAAGGTGCACACCCGGTCAAGAAGAGACCCTATATGATGAACCATAACTTACGTGTAAAATTTAAGGAAGAAATTGACAAGATGTTGAAATATGGCATCATCAAACCCCTAGAAGAATCAGAGTGGGTTAGCCCCATGGTCATCAGTATAAATAAATATGGTTGGATTAGGATTTGTGTGGATTACAAGGAATTTAATATTGTGTGTGTGATTGATCCCTTTCCTAAACATTTCACTTAAAAGATATTAGAAGGCATTGCAGAGCGAGAAATTTATACTTTTATAGATGGATTCTTTGGATATCATCAGTCGGGATTACATAAGAGGATCAAGAGAAAACAAATTTCACCACTTTGAATGGAGAAGTTTTGCATATACTATGATGCCATTTTCTTTTAAATATGTTCCTACTATATTTTTTCCCATAGTTATTCAAGAATTCAAGGATTCTATTCATAACTTCTTACTGAGTTTACTTGGATGATTGGACAAAGTTGTATGGAATTGTTAAGGATCATTGTGACAATTTACACTTAATGTTTCAAATATGTAGACAATTTAGCATCTCTTTAAACAACAAGAAGTGCATGTTTACTACACCTTTTGGCACTTAGGGCACATCATCGCAAGGAATGTTTCTAGTGGATCCAACTAAGGTTAGTTATTATAGGCTTGGTAGATCCTACCACCAAAGTGAGATGCGCAAATTCTTGGGTCACACTGGGTATTATAGAAAATTTATGAAAGGATATGCTGATATTTCCACACCCTTGAAAGAGTTACTAAAGGAAAAGAGATTTTTATTAGGGAGAACCATAGTAGTATGCATTTGAGGCATGGAAGGAGATACTTGTTATCCAAAATTTACCCCTCAAGGTAATTTTGATAACATACCAAAAATTATTCAGTCCCAAGCAAGTAAAATTGATTCAAGGCCCAAAATCATGTTTTTAGGGTCCCCTTGGCTTTTCTCTAACTTCCCCATCCAAAGAAAAAATCCAAGAAGTTAGGAAAAATAAAAATAAATCCAAAAAACGAAGTCACAAGCTTGTTTTAAGGCATTGCGGGTCGGAGGTTGCGGGTTGTAAGTGTGAGTTGTAGTGAGGTATGTCGTACCAATATTGGAGCGAAAATACAAAGGAATCAGAAAAATTGGGAATTTTTCTCCCAGGTGGTCCGTGGGACAGTTGGGATGCAGGGACGTGCAAAGCTGAAATGGCCGCAGGTAATGAAAATCGGCAAATGCGGAATATTTTGTTCGCGTAGTTTTGGACAGATTAGGAAAAAGTACGTGCAGGACGTGTAAAGATGAATTCTCCACATAAGGAGGCCTGAATCAGCTGATATGGAAGAATGTGTCTGGGACATTTGGGACACGCGGACGTTATTTTGTTGAAATAGCTACGGTAAAGAGAAATGTCAACGTTTGACTCCAAAACTTCAAATGGCCATAACTTTTGACTCGAGCTCCGATTTTCATAAAATTGGAATTTATGGAACGAGAACGACGTCCTCTGGATTTATTAATTTTTACGAGGTTAGATATATTTAAATAAAATAAACATATTCGGCTCTATTTAGTTAATGTTCATTCCCGTCAAATGACGTAAAACGCCCATACGGACCCAAAATAGTTGCTCGTACTCGAGAAGGCCATAACTTTTGCATTTCCCAACGAAATCACACAAAATTTGTACCATTGGAATCTTAGCTTAGAGATAGACACAAAAAAATCAAGAAATGATGGATTTGATGAGAAATTGATGGGGTTTTCCATAAAACGTGGTCAGGATTATGACAGTTTTTTATTTGGTAGTTGGGAGTGCAATTAATAGGCATGGTCATCATTCCTTCTCTCTACTGCAAAGCCCCGATACAAGTATGGGGAGCCTTTTTCAAGTAACATACAATAATTTCACTCCATTTAGTGCCTCTTACAAGTGGTTTAATGACATATTTCAGGATATCCCCTTTCCCCTTCTCTCTTTCTCTTCTCTTTTTCTATAAATTGGAGTGTTGGGCTCATCAGAAGGGAAGTAGTTTTTCTTGTAGCAAAGCTTTGTCAAAATTTCTTTGTGAAGACATTTTTCTACAGGACCTTGTAGTGGACTCCTTGCATTGTGATCTAGGCCTTTATCTTGTAAGCAGATTGAATCTGCGCATATCATGAAGCAATAAAATATAAGCTTGTGGATGCATCTTCCCTGCTTTTTTTTCTTGCATTCTTCTTGCCCCTTCAATGTTGATTACAAGTGTATTGTGTCTATCTTTATGATCTTACAAAGATCCATTATTATTGTGCATGTATGAAACATTTTTGTGAATGTATTTTCAGATTGTGGAAAACTATTATCACCCCTTCTAGTATGCACTTTACTCCTAGTTTTCACACATTGGAAGACTACTCTCACACCCTCCTTTTCTGGTGTATCACCGCTTTAGTGTAGGATTTAATTTTATGCATTCTCTCTCCTTGGTCCCTTTGAAATTTAGATTAGAACAATTAGTTTTGCTCGCATTAGAGTAGATTGTAAGGTAGTTTAGGAGCAAGAACCAACTTTCTTTGGAGGTCTATCTCAAGTAGAAAGTCCCACAACTTGGAGTTATTACCCATGTTATCCAATCACACTATGAGTTCAAGTATATCCGCTTGTACAAAATTTAAGGGTGATGTGATTCGGTGATAACAATACTTACAAAGAACACCTATTCTACATTTGCCCTCATGTAACCAACCATTTAATGTACATGGGGATGCCTCTGGCATGACCATTGGCACGGTGTTACCTTGGCACGGAGAAGGAATTATAGATCATCCTATCTATTTTTCTACTATAAAGTTAACTCATGCAGAGTAGAATTTTATAACTACTAAGCACGAAGCCTTGTCAATGATCTCGCACACCGCATAAATTCAGACACTACCTACTAGCAACATCATTTTTTTATAATGATCACTGTCATTAAAATACTTGGAAAACAATCCCATTTTATAGGGGAGCATATGTCGATGAGTGCTCTTATTCCAAGAATTTTATTTCACGATTGTGATAAAATAAGGTAAAATTAATTCTGGCCCAGGTCATTTATCAAGAATTTAGTCGGGAGAGAGGACGCACAGACAATTGAAGATATAATTCCATATGCACATTGTAGATGTTACAACATGTGCCTTAGGAATGGAGGATATTGATGTATTTTTACATATAGGTATGGCACTAGAAGGAATGAAATCCTTAGATAAGAAACAACTTTAAATTCATGCAACACCTTTTATGTTGATCGGTGGTGACCTATTAAAGTTAGGTCGAGATGAAATATTGCGCTGGTTTGTACTAGAGCATGAGCACAAGGATATCATGGAAGAGGCTCATGGATTATGGTGGGAGACACTATATAAAGATTGTAAAGCATATTTTAAGGCATGTGATCACTGTCAACACCTTGGTAAACCTGGGAAAAGAGAATAAATGCCTTTAAGACCTATTCCTACTGCAGAGTTGTTTGATAAATGGGCTATAGAATTTGTGGGTCCTATTTCACCATCTTCTCATAGAAGTGAATCAAATTATATCATCACTTGCACATATTATCTTACAAGTTGGGGACAAGCATCACATACCAAGGATTCTACAGTAACTACAATAAATGGGTTCTTATGGGAAAATCTTTTAACAAGATATGGATTCCCACTAAGCTTGACAAGTGATAGGGGTTCACATTTTTTGAATGAGACAATCATGATACTATTGGGTGAATTTATTATTATGTACTATAAGACCACCTGATCTTCCTTAGGAAAATGGGACTACTAAGGCCCTCAACAAGATTTTGAGCTAGACACTGACAAATATTTGTGATTTTGGAAGGAAAGATTGGGATGATAACTTTTCTTCCATGATTTTGGTGTATAGAACAACATATAATACATTGAACAAGGCCACACCCTTTCAGTTGGTGTTTGGCACATAAGCAGTTCTTCTTATGTAATTCATGTTACCTTCTTTTCGTATTGATTACAGATGCTAGAGTTTTAGTGATGAACAAGCATTAGAATAAATAATTGATAAATTGATACAGTTGGATGAGAGGCGTGCCATAGCAAGTTGGAGTTAGTAGCAGGAAAAGGATGGGAAAAAGGCATGACATGACAGGCACACCATGGAAAAAAATCTTGAGATGGAATAGATGGTGCTTCTTTATCATTCTAAGTTTATGTGCCATCTAGGCAAGCTTAAAGTGCATTGGTTAGGAATGTATAATATCAATCATATACTTGAATTGGGAGCTTCCTAGTTAGAGACGCTTTATGGAATATGGTTACCTATCTACTTCAATGGGAGTAGGATAAAGATCTACTATAAATAAGTCTTCTTTGTTTTTTCGATAAGGCATTGTTTCCATTTAGAATAGTTTTTCATTTTTGTATTTCCTTAATGTATTTCCTTCTTAAAAGAGTTTGTGAGAATCAAATCGAAACGAGGCACCATGAAGTAGTTGCACTCCAATGGAATAGTGAAAGCTCCGGTGATATAAGACGGAAAAAATTGATTAGTAATGGAAGAACTTGCTCAACGAAACTAATCTTCCATAGAGGAAAGATGGAGGAGTGTCTTGGCATGCTCATAAATGAATAGAAAAGGGGTAGATATAGGGTGCTAAGTAACCCTAGTGCATGACACATATGAAACCCTAAACCTAACCCATGTGATATGACCCTTAAACATGAGAGGAGGACACATAGGATAACTCACACTAACACCCCCCTTCATCGAAGCTAGGGTAGCAATTGTGATGAGTCAGATAGAAGAGGAAGATGCTCCTAAACAACTAAGAAAGATGTGTCAATGGGGCTTGGCAACTAAAGGCCTGATAAGGTGCCCATATACAAACATAATATTCCTAGAAGAAGAAGAAGAAAAGAAGGACTACATAGCTCTAAGAATATGGGAAGATGCAGAAGACCTCACCCCAATAAGAGATCATAAGTGAAGAAAATTAATCTCGCGAAGGGCTTGGTGAATAAATCACGTAATTTGATCAGCTTTCTAAATGTACTGAATGTTGATGATACCATCATGAATAAGCTCCCGTATGAAGTGCATATGGATCTTAATGTGCTTCATCCACTGATGCTAAACTGGATTTCTATAAATAGAGATAGTTCTCATGTTATCATAGTAGATAATGGTAGGCTGCCAAAAGTGGATGCCAAACTCTATCAGAATACCCTGTAGCCAAATAGCTTTTGTGGTAGCGTTAACTACTCCTCTGTATTCTACCTCTGTAGATGATATTACAATTGCATTATGATTCTTGCTAGACCAACTAATAGGACCCAAACCAAGAGAGAAACTCTAGGAAGTAGATTTCGATGATCCAAGTCACCGGCCCAATTAGAATTTTTGAATCTAATCAAGTCAATATCAACCCCTCCATGATAGTGTATTCCATCAGCATAAGTGCCATGAACATAATGAAGGATCCATTTAGCTACTTTCCAATGCAACTCATGTGGCTCCTGCATGAATCTGGACACGATCCCAACAACATATGATAAATCCGGTCGAGTGTGAGTCAAGTAGATCAAGCTCCCAACTAATTGTCGATAAGTAGTACCATCAACCAAGGGAGTAGAGAAATCTGAAACCAACTTAACCCCAAAAAGAAAAGGAGTAGGAGAAGACTTGAAATTAGACATCTGAAACCGAGCTAGAAAATCAAGAGCATACTTAGGTTGCGAAATCAAGATTCCCGAGTCAGATTGTGAAATCTAGATCCTAGGAAGTAATGAAGCAGACCTAAGTCAGTCATGGAAAACTTGTTGGCTAAGGTGATCTTCACAGAATCAATAATAGAGGAAGAGCTTCCTATGATCAACAAGTCATCAACATATAGAACAAGAATGAGTATGGAGTCATCTTATCGTAGAATATAAACATTTGGATCAGAGTGACACCTAGTAAACCCTGATGTAAGTAAGAAGGATTCCATCTTGGCATACCAAGCCCGAGGGGCTTGTTTAAGGCCATAAAGAGACTTATTTAACTTACAAATGAGGGAGGAATCTTGGACATAACCCGGAGGTTGTTCCATATAGATCTCTTCCTCTAGGTCACCATGAAGGAAGGCACTCTTAACGTCCATTTGATGAAATTTCCATCTGTTCGCTATGGCAATGGCTAGGGTTAGTCGAATAGAAGTCATCTTTGCAACCGGAGCAAAGGTTTCAGTATAATCAACCCCAGCTACATGGGTGAAACCCTTAGCTACTAATCACGCTTTAAACTTTTTGACATCTCTATCTACTCCATACTTTGTTCGGAACACCCACTTACACAGAACAATTTTTCTTCCTTTCAGAAGAGTGGTGAGATCCCAAGTATCGTTCTTCTTGAGAGAGGAATACTCCTCATCCATGGTAGAATCCCATTCAAATATATTAAAAGCCTCCCAGAAAGACTGTGGATCAGATGTAGAGGTGAAGAAAGAGTGGGGTCCAACAAAATCTGAGTGAGTACGTCTCATATCCGAAGTATCTCCAACTAAATCTCCAACACTTTGCAAAGTTTTCCTAGCCCAAAGGGGACCAGGAGGATCAGGCTCAGAGTCGGAAGATTCTTCACTTGAGTGAGAAGGGACATAGTCCTCATCATCACTACCTTGTTAGAATCGAGAATACTTAAAGGTCTGATGGTCGGGAGGATCCAAAAGAAGAGCATGCTCAATAGTATCATCATCTGATGAGTCAGAATCCGAATCAACAAGCTAAAGAACCTCAATAGGTGGAGAAGTAGAAGTCAAAGAAGACTCATCGAACTTAACACTTCTCTCAATATATAGCTCATGAGAAGTAGAATTCATCAATCGATATCCCTTCACACCATCAGGATACCCTACAAAGATACAAGGTTTGGATTGTGGTTCTAAGGTCTTGTATTTCTTCTTGGGAATCGAGCCATAGCCTTGGATCCGAAGACTCGAAAGTGCTCAAAATTAGGCTTGCATCCAAACCAAGCTTCAAAGGGTGTCATCCCTCTTACTACCTTGTGTGGAACATCATTTTGAATGTAATTTACACAATTCACTACTTCGGCACAATACTGCGGAGGAAGAGACTTTGAGTGAATCATATAAGTGGCCATCTCCTTAAGAGTATGATTCTTTGTTTCGCGACTCCATTCTACAAAGGGCTATAAGAAATTGTATGCTGCAAAGAGATCCCTTCAGAAGTACAGAAATCTATGAACCTATTATTTACATATTCACCTCCATTTTCAGTTCAAAGAACCTTGATAGACCATTCCTCCGGTTTCTCAAAGCCAAGATCCTTAAAGTCCCTGAAAATGTTCAAATACTTGCTTAAACAAATATACCCAAGTATATCGTGAATAGTCATCAAGTGAAGGTTAGCACATAAAAAGCTCTAGTAAACGAAGGAGAAGGAAATGGACCAAAAACATCGTTGTGAACAAGATCCAAGGAAAGAGTGTCTCTCCAAGCTTTTCCTTTGTCAAAGTTCTTTTCAGGATGCTTTCTAAGGGAACATCCCTCACAAACACCCTTAGAAAACTTGACGCGACGCAACCTGTTGACCATTTCGTTTTGACTCAATTGTTCAAGGTAGTAATAATTTAGATGTCCAAAATGCTCATGCCATAGCTTACTAACCTCATTTACATGAGTGAGCAAGGTAGTGGGCGTAGAATCATAAGTAAAGTGGGAGAAGGTGTACAACCGTGAACGGTGATCTACCTTTCCCTCAGCCACTGTAGTGTCATTGTTAAGCTCACGAATGATCACCGAGTTAGGACCAAATTCCACTCGCATTCCTTCACCAAGGTGAGTAATTTGGTAAACTGATAGGAGATTAGTAGAGAGATCAGGAACACTCAACACTTGGTTAAATGTTCCCCCATCCATCTCTACCGATCCACTACCAGAAACCAACACTGTCGTGTCATTACCCATCGTGATTTGGGACATTCCACAAGGTTCGATGTTGGAAAACTCAACATGCGAAGAACCCATGTGGTGTGAGGCACTGGAATCTATAATCCATGTCAATGAAGGAGAAACTTTGGCTACAAGGGCTTTCTTTTCTTCTTATCATTTTTAGCACCTTTTACCGCAGAAGACTCGGCCTTCTGAGCACTGTTTTTATGGATTTAGGAACACTTATTTTATTTTTCTCAAGTAAATGAGATAAGTGATCAGTCATTTCTTAAAATAGTTTTGGTCATCGCGAATAGTCTTCTTGCAATAGGAACATAAATACTTGCTTTTTTGCATCCTAGGTTCAGAAGTCGAAGTGTTTGTGTCAATTTTAGGTTTGATCTTGGTTTATTTCTTAGGTTGATCCTTAGTTTATTTCTTCTTTTTAGTCTTCTTTCCCTTACTAGTACTTGCTACAAGGGCATGTGACTTGGACTTGAGAGACCCCATTTGAATGAGTTTGTCCTGTTCTCAAATGAGTTGGGATGAAAAATAGTCAAAGGAGGGCATTGTCCAAGTATCGCCCAAAGCAGCTTTTGTAGCATAGAAAGTTGACACGAAGACAGAATATTCAGAACCTAGCTTAGAGAGAATTGACAAGATTAGTTGAGAATCTTTCTTTTCTACTTGACATCCTTTTAACAATAATCTAATGTGGACAAATTTCGAGAAGAAGGCTTGTAGGTTTTCAAAGTCACTAGGATTTAACCCTAGTAGTTCATTTTCCAACTCATGCACTCTCATGTCATCTAGTTGTCCAAACATCACATCTAGCGTTTTCCATGTAGATGTAGGTGTTTTAGATGCCTCAATGTGGAAGATCAAGTCAGGAGAAATGGACATGCAAATAAGACCTAAAGATTCATCACTACGGTTTAACCACTTAGATTTTTCAGGTTCGTCGTCTAGTTCAGTCTTAATTCCCATGGTGATGTGGAATAACCCTTTAGCCCTTAGTTTCATTATTATTTTCGATCTCCATTCGAAAAATTTGAACGACGTAAGAAAAAGAATTGAAAGTGCATCCATAGTGAGAGAGAGAGAGAGAAAGAAATGAAGAAAAGAAACACAACCACCCAGGACAATAACAACCCCCCTACTTTCGGCACTTTATAGTTTAGTGCGTTGATTACAATCAGATCCATGTGTGTGGTTTGAAATGCTTGGTAACTAGTCTTGCAATTAGCATAATAATGTGCAAGAGAGGATACCACAACAATGTTTCATGTAGTGCAACAAAAAAGGACACCGTAAACAAGCACAAGCAAAAAATAGAAAGGAGTTGAAAGCCAACCCTGGTGGTGAGAATAAGCATCTCACGTCGCATGAAAGATTCCCTTTGTCGTAAGATCGTGGTGGGACGTACTCACAAGTCCACAAAAAAAGAATGAACAAAGCTCAAAAATGAGCTGAAATAAGGAATACAAAGACACCCCTAGAATGCGACACTTTATAAAATTAGTGCGTTTACAAAGCTAATGATCCCATCATCCGGAGTGTAAAAAATGTGACTTTGACTAAAGAAGTGCTGAAAACCGAGCAACGAGTCAAAATTTATAGCAAAAACCAATTCCCGCAATTGATGAGAAAAAGCCAATAAGCCTGCAAACAGATTAAAAAAGCACCCTAAATGCATGCAAAAGGTGTCGTATGTATGCTCGTTGGAAATGACACAGAATTTGAGATAGGGTTTTTTTGTATTGGAAGGGTGGACTAGCCACCTGCCTATCCCGGACCTCACCCTTCGTCTTCGGCACTCGATGAAAGGTTAAAAAAACAAGCCAAAAGACCAAATTATAATGTCAAGGAAAAAATAGTGTTTAGATAATGTGAAATTAAATAAAATTAGATCTAATTTAATTAAAACTAATTAGATCTAATCTAATTAATATTTTTAGATGAATATTTTTAAAAAGATTGAATGCTTTTAATGAATGACACTGTGTACTTAAACGTGTCGCCCCTGCAGTAGTTTCGTGATGGGTGACCTCCCAGGAAATTCCCGGTGTCACTTCCTCTTAATATGCCGTTGGGCCTGATTGGGTGTATACCCGGCTCCATCATGTAGGAGGGTATTGGCGAAGAACCGATTAACATGATGATATCCCTCTCCACCATCGGTTTGAGCTTTTGGTGTGATGACAAGTTGTGTAGCTCGATACGATCGGTTAAGCGCGTTGCCCCGGAGTAGTTAAGGATGGGTGACCTCCCAGAAATTCCCGATGTCACTTCCTCTTAATATGTCGTTGGGCCTAATTGGGTGTATACCCAGCTCCATCGTGCGGGAGGGTATTGGCATAGCAGTTGATTAACACAATGCGATCCCTCTCCACCATTAGTTTGAGATTTTGGTGTGACAGCAAGTCATGTAGCTTTGATCCTGGCAGTTAAGCGCGTCACCCCGAGTAGTTCTGGGATGGGTGACCTCCGAGAAAATCCCAGTGTCACTTCCTCTTAATATGTCGTTGGTCCTGATTGGGTGTATACTCGGCTCCATCGTGCGGGAGGGTATTGGCGTAGCAGTGATTAACACGATGAGATCCCTCTCCACCATTAGTTTGAGCTTTTGGTGTGACGAGCAAGTCATGTAGCTCTGATACCATGAAAAGATTTTGTGAGAATCGAATTAGAAATGAGGCACCACGAAGTAGTTGCACTCCAACGGAATCGTGAAAGCTCCAGCGATAGCAAGGAAAAAATTGATCAGTAATGGAAGAACTTGCTCAACAGAAACAAATCTTGCATAGAGGAAAGACAACGGAGTGTCTTGGCATGCTCATAAATGAATAGAAAAGGGGTACATATAGGGTGTTGAGTAACCCTAGTGCATGACACATATGAAACCCTAAACCTAACCCATGTGAGATGACCCTCCAACATGAGAGGAGGACACATAGGATAACTCACACTAACACCTTCTTTGTCGTTATGATTTGTAAATTTAGTTTGGTGTATTGTGTAATAAGTGAATTTACATATTGGAAGCTAATTACCATCTAAATTATTTTTATCTCGTAGTCAACTTAAAATACCATTGGTGTGGGGTGGTTATTCATAACTTGTTGCACATGAGAAAAAAATTGTTACAGGTGCTAGTTAAGTGTGGAAAGGAGCTGTTAGAAAGGAGATTGCTCTAAAAGATGACTGTATACGATGGAAAAGTGACAAGTGAGTGTGGGAATATTCAAGTAACTCTTCCTTGTACTTGACCTCTCGAGGTCATGCCGAGACAACCGGTGGGGATGGAATACACGTGAGATGCGAGACAAACTAGTTAGGTAATCGATGTCTTAAACGTGCACTAGTGGAAATTGTGAATCTAAGGCAAAGAAGGCCATCCTAACTTAAACTAGTGTAATAGATCGATCGCAAGGATGAATGCTCGAAGGCTCCAATCAATATCGATTTCTGGCATGATTCGGTCTATGGGTTATGGAATACGTGGAAAATGACCTGAGATAGTTTCGTGTATATTTCCAGACATGGTCATAGGGTGGATGGTGGAAATAGTGGACTCTACGGGTGATTATTTGGCCTAGTCCAGAATTCCCTGGCTTTATAAGCTGCTACGTCTAACAAGGATAATTTTTCGATGATGATAGGTAGAAGTGGAGTAGATCTGAATACTAATGTGCGTAGGCCAACATCTATGTCTGATTCACCTATGGATTCGTTGGGCTATGGGATTTGTGGGTCACAACCATAGATTCATGTTTGTTGTGGTCCTACTATGGTCATGTGCGGACTCAGTCCCTAATCCCTAATATCCAATAGTCATATGATTTCTCAGCCTCTATATTCAGAATTAATAGTTGTGCAATCTTTTCAAAGTACCTCATAGGCATTCGTGCAACCTGAATTCTTAAGCCAGTTATTTATATCTATGAGAGTGTCTCCTGCATCTGGCTATGGGACCAAAGGATCACAACCGAATGTTTTCTCTCTTTCAAGCCCTTCCACAGTCATGCGAGATATATATCTAGGGTAATCTATAGTTTGGTTGATTTGACCAAAATGTGTGCACTTGGTCGTCTTCTATGTTTAACCCGCTAACTGGAGGCTAATTTGTTGCAAGTTTGCCGTTGTTCGAAAGACTTAGATCCTAAGATTCTGATCTATATCAGTTATTGTTGTGATGAGATTGGGTTGGGGCACAATTGGCTCAAATACGTATTCTCTGGGCTCTCTAGGTCCCGTGATTGTCATATAAAAGCAAAAAAGTAAATTTAATTATGTGAAGTATATCTATAGCATATATGACTTCTCTATTTTTGTATTTTTGATGAATTTATATGAATGAAATTGAAGGAGCAACCATTAATATATCAAGAAATTAACAACTAATCAGTAACGAATTTAAAACAAACAAAGAAATCAAGTATAGCTACTTGCCTGCATGCGATTGTAAATCTATTCTAAATAATGAAATAACTAATCTAATCTATTTGGAAGACTCTCGATCCTACCTCAGAAGTGAGGAGTGAATCATAGTTTCTCATAAACTATCAATCCCCATAGCTTCCCTGGAAAAATTGAAACTAAAATTGACTGAAATAAAGTGATTGGCTACTTTATTTGATATTTTTCTAACTAGAACTTTAAAAGCTAGAACCTGGATTTTGTAGAACAGTGGCGAATCTGATGGTGTGTGTGGTTTTTTCCCCTCAGCGTGATCTCCTCATTCCTTCATGCTCACGTGGATCCAGAAAAGCGTGTAATGCTAGCATCAACAAAAGTAGATATTGGCATAAAGGAAGCTTAGGATATAGACTGAATACAATGCGAGTAGGAGAGAGATAGTGCAAGAGTACGAGCTTGGATTATGCAATTCCTAGGTGGATTTATTACGAGTCATGGAACATAAAACGTCCGAACCTGTAACTATTCTATTTGAAGAACAAAACCTACACATTTAATGGCTTCCTATTGAAATCAAATGATCCTATTCCAATTGATTTGGATGAAGTGATAACAGCACTTTGCACAAGGTGGATATGTGGCTTCCTAACAACAAAACAACACTAACTAGGCATGCAATGAATGAAACTAAAAATTCTAAGAAAAATGAAATACTAATCTATTGCAATGAGAAATTTAGAGGAAAATTTGATGGGCCTTTTGCTTGAGCACAAGCCAACTATTTATAGCATTTGCATTTACCCAAAGGTAAAAACCAAATGGAACTCTTAAACTATAAACAATGCGAAAACACTATTCCAGGGAACTATAATCATAAATGCAAGCCAAAGGCGGTGAAAAAAGCTAGTAAAAGTTGAAATTTATGTGAGTCGCATTAAAAGAGCATTCGGAAAATGCGTCGAGGACCGCCGCCCGATCAAGCGCAAGCCAGAATTAAAGACCAAAACACAAAGAAAAAGAGGGGAGAGGAGAAGAGAAAAGCACAAGGGCTAAAGCGGGGCATGTGGGATTTTAACGCATACTTGGAGAGATTTTCCGGATCTCAAACACCTTGTGAGGAGACCTATATCATCATTGGGGCATGTGTTACGTTGTTCCGGCGGTGCAGTACCCTATAATTTTTGGTACATACATATTTTGCCTCGAGAGAAGTGTTTTAGCCATGAAGAGGTGTAAAACGGTGGATCCAAGTATGGCGGTCCCGAAATGGGAAGTTGGAAGTTATACCTAATTTGTCCATGTGTCGTAATGACGCCATCCAAAATTCCCACCACCTGTAAAATGAAAATGGGAATCAAATGCATTTAGACAAAATGGATCGGAAAATAAATGCTAAAATAACTCTAAATAAGGATGTACAATTTGTGTGGGGGTAATAACTTACCTCCGTTGGTGTTCCAAACTCTGTGAAAAGGGGGATTCAAAATGAATCAAAGTTCTTTATATATAAGAAAGTGGGGCCATTTTCCTATTCATTTGCATGTGTTGATTTGGTTGGTTTTGAACTCGGGACCCACAAAGTGATGGTTTCTTATGAGAATACGGTCAAAACGTTCATGACGGGATAGCGATCATGCCTCCACGAGTGGAACATCGACCGCAAGATCAAACATTAGTTTTTCTCAATTTATCCTTTTACCCCCAAAATTTTGAATTGTTAAAATCTTTGTCATGGGGGTTATTTTTGAAAATGTTAGGTTCAAAAGGTCCATCTAGGGGGGGCGCCTACTGGGTAGGCTTTGTTTTAGTCTAAAACTATCATTTTTCGTTTTTTTAATTTTTAAGCTATAAAACCCACGTGGGTTTTCGGGAAACGACCACTACCCTTAAGGCGGCGGTTGCGAAACCACCGCCCTGCTCAGGGCGGCGGTTCTTCACAGAATGCCAAAAGAACACTTGTTTGAAATTGTTTTTGCATTTTTAGCATCTTTATGTGTTTTCGTGATTTTTCTAATGTCATTTGGATGCTAACTTGCTCTGTTTTGTGTGTTTTTGGGTGTATGCAGGTGAGGGAGGAGTATATTTGGTGGATTCGAGAGAGAGAGTGTGACTAGCTCCCAGCAGTGTTAGATGCCCTTTCTCAGGATGAGCAGGACACTCTTCAGAGGGCCGGTATACTGCGTATATCACGGGTTCCACATGTTGCACCATCCAGTCACATACTCTATGACTTATTTTCCTATTGGGATGCTGATCGGAACACCTTCCGATTACCAGGGGTCCGAGGTGAGTGGACCATCACTTTGGAGGATGTTTACCGTATCCTGGGGGTCCCGATCATTGGGAGACAACTCACCCTTGAGACAGCAGGTTCATGGGCCCAGATAGCACAGTGGGCTTCTTACATGGGAGATGTAGTTATCTCCACTAGCTCGAAGAAGGGGGTGAGGGTCCGATCTATCCCTAGCCTGCCCATCCCCTTGATTCGCCAAGCCATTATGGGGATCCTTGCCTCGAGATTGATCGGGGACAAGGGAGGAGACACACTACTATATTGCTGGTCCTGCATCATTGCACAGATCAAGGAACATGGCCGGATTTACACCTGGGGAGAAGATATACTTGGGACTTCCTACCACGACTTGTACAGGGTAGTCCGTTTATAGGTTAGTTCGAGAGGCCAAAGGGGGTCCTAGGGGCCGAGGTTGGACAATTGTTACTCCTGGCGTTCCTATTACGGCTAGGTGGGTAGTATGTGCCCGAGGGAGATCCAGTGCTCCTAAGGCACCCTTACTTCAGATTGTTGTGGGTCCTACTCATAATAGTGATGACCCCATCGACATAGACTCTGAGTCCGAGGAGTTCACAGGGGGAGAGACAGAGGAGGAGACTGAGGAGGATAGTGATCCTGAGTGACATGATACTTAGGATATCATGCAGGCAGAGAGGGCACAACAAAGTGCAGAGAGGGTGACTCGGTTTCGAAGAGCCACTCTCCTGGGGCCATGGTGGGAAGGATGAGTCTGTTGTGGGGACGCCACGTTGCTCCAGCCGTAGGGGGAGAACCTCAATCAGCGGTGGCATCTGTGGCAAGTGCTGACCCTAGAGATCCATCCTGGAGGCCTGGAGACCCGAATAAGTTATCTTCCCTTTGCTTTGAGTTAGGATTTATTTAATTGCCATCTCTCCTTTTACACTTGTGTTTATCTCCTGTTTTATTTCTAATTTATTTTCTCCTTTGTTTGCAGAGACTGCCGATGAGTGGTGAGACTTGATTCGCAGGGTATGCACCGATACCCTGATGATCCCCATGGAGAGGACCCATACAGAGCTGTCTATGGATGCAAGGGAGCCCTCAGTAGCTGGTAGATATATTGATGTTTTTCCCGTCGGCATGTGGCTAGGATGGTATCTACCCTCCGTACTGAGTTGGAAGGGTATAGGACAACAGAGCACCTGATGAGCGATTATTCTCATGGTGAGACCGCAGATTGCCCCTTAGGATTGTGAGCCCTCCGTGCATTGAGCTTCGGCATAGCTGGAGTCCTAGGTGTGGGCATGCACCTTCAGAGGGATCTCATAGGGGTTGAGAAGCCACTTGGCTCTCTTAGATTTTTGCATGACATTTTTGTACTTCCCGGGCTCTTTGAGCATTTTTACCATGCTTAGCGCATGATGGCATTGTACAGGAATTTTGACCATCTATATATATATATATATCTTCTTGGATCAGACTCTTGGCATCTATGACTTTGCTTCATTACCATTTCCACATGTAAACTATGATGTTATGCTTATATGCTTTTTAGAATGTATGCAATAGAGAACAAATCATGCAAGTGTCTACTTTCTTTTTGTATTTCATGATGCCGATATATGATAATGTAAAAACAATGTGATTTTTTATTTTTAGTTTCTTTAAGCAATTTTGATTCCTCATATCTATTTTGGCAAAGTGGTGACGATAAGCCGGTATGATGAGCAGATATACTTGCCCCACTCCTAACTCCATGCAACTAGTAAGATGCGAGGGCTTAAAAGGGAACACGTTATGAAATGTTTTGAAATGATAGTGATAAGAGATAGACAAAGCTTTGGTGGAACCAAATTAGGATGCTACAAGCCTACTCTACTCGAGTGACTCCATAGTTTGGGATGCAACTTGCTTTGCGGTTTATCTAGACTTAGATCCGTAGATGGCCACATGGTAGAAAAAATCTAGGTTTTAGGATTTTTAACTCTCTTGGAATTTTGAACATCTAATTCATTTGTTTTTGACTCAAGACTTTAAGATTTGAATGGTTTGTTTATGACCTTTAACATTTGTTTGTCAAGAGGACCCCCTATACCTTGCCCCATTCTACTAGTAAGAAGCGTGGGTTTACCACCATGGGCAAGGCATAGGCGAGTAAGGGCATTTCCATCCTTTCCCAACCCTATGTCATTAGTAAGAGACACAAGATCATCACCAAAGGTTGTTGGGGCAAGGAAATGTGTAAATTTTAAATTTTTGTTTGATTTATATTTGACTTGTTTACTTGAGAAAATTTCAGCATGCTCTTACTTCCAAAGAGATATACATACGGGATAGATGTGATACGATGAAGCTTCTAGAATAGACCATAGGCAAGACACCTATCCTAAGAAGAAACCAAAAGTGAGAACAAGCATATAGACCTTGGTATGGTTACCTTTAAGACTTTGTCATGTCTAGCTTTATTTGATGAAATGATTCTGAAATAGTTTGACGATATCATGGAAATGGAGAAGTATGATTAGAGCATTTATGCCAATACCATCAGAAGTTTGTAATGAATTTCTTTTAAGAATAAATTCCTCGATCACAAATTTGTACAAAACAAGTGGACAAAATGATCCTAACTATATGAAGATGCAATGTAGCTATAATTATACAAATAGTGTCGGTTGCTTATGCATAGAATCATTTAAGGTGCAGGGAATTGACTGTTTCACCAAATTCCTCACCTTCTAGTGTGCATAAGAGATATGCACCATTTCCATAGTCCTTCATGACTCGGTATGGGCCCAACCATTTGGGTCGGAACTTCCTTCCTTCGCCGGTCTTTTTATCGATCTCGGTTGTCTAGCCTTAGAACTAGATCACCTTCATATATGTCGCGTTCATAGACCTTCTTGTTATACTGCCGGCACATCCGGTCAGCATAGACTCTATGCCATTGTTCAACATCTAACCTAGCTTCATCTAGGATTTCTAGTTGGGAGAGATGTGCTTCTCTGTAAGCATCTTCGTCCAGAATCCCTTGTAATGAGATACGGAGACTGGGTATTTCAACCTCAAGCGGGAGAACTGCTTCTGCCCCGAATACTAGTGAGAAAGGAGTTGCCCCTATTGGTGTTCTTATTGAGGTTCGGTGGGCCCATAAGGCCGAATATAACTTCAAATGCCAATCTTGATTTTTTTCTTTCACCATTTTAAGAAGAATGGATTTTAATTTTTATTTGTTGCTTCAAACTTGTCCGTTGGCTTGGGGTAATACAAGAAGTCTGTATGAAGGATTATTTTGAATTTATTGCACAATTCGTGAACTTCATCATTCTTAAAAGAAGTCCCATTATCTGAGATAATGATTTTTGGACACTGTACCTGCAAATGATTTGGTTTAAAATGAACTTGGTGATTACAGAACCCGGTACAGTAGTAAGAGGCATGGCCTCTA
Organism: Taxus wallichiana var. yunnanensis; assembly: GCA_018340775.1. Classification (NCBI taxonomy): domain Eukaryota; kingdom Viridiplantae; phylum Streptophyta; class Pinopsida; order Cupressales; family Taxaceae; genus Taxus; species Taxus wallichiana. Next base: position 53,864,124 of record CM031233.1, read on the forward strand.
CCCACTTGGTAAAATATTCGGTGGCCGTGATTATGAAATTATGGCCATCTGTAGATGAGGGAGAGAACTTCCCTATCAAATCGAGGCCCCACATAGAAAAGGGCCATGGAGTAGTGATTGGTTGTAGAGCTTGTGCCGGCATGTGGATCTCATGGGATAATTCTTAGCACTTATGACACCTTCGTACAAACTCTATTGCGTTGTGTTCTAGAGTAGGCCGAAGTATCCTATTCGATGTATTTTACATGCAAAGTGGCATGGCCACTAAAGTGTCCTCCATGATTCCACTTTGAGATTCATGGATAATCTTCTTGGATTCTTCTATGTCAACACATCTTAGAAGCATTTCAGCGAATGCTTTTCGATAGAGCACTTGCTCTATAATGACATATTTGGCTACCATAATACATAACCTCCTTCTTCATTGTGGTGTAACACCTTCCGGATACGTATGATCCATGATATAATTAATAATATCAGAATACCAAGGACACTCAGAGATGGGAGGTCTGGTTTCGATGTAGTATATGCATTCATCAGGAAAGTCCAGATCTAATAGATTGCCTCCGTCTAATGGGTTATCAGCTAACCAATCCGCGATGATTTTTCCTTTAACGGACTTTTGATTTACAAATGTTAATTTGAACTCCCCCATTAAGGTTATAAAGCATCCAACCTTTTTAGACAAGGACCCTTGCATGAGGAAAGTTCATAAATGCTCTATCTTTACAATGACCTTTGTTTCTTGATTTAGCATATAATGTCTTAAGTGTTTGGTTGCAAAGACTATGGCAAGGAATTCTCATTCTTCCTGTGTATAAAGTGTTTCATAGTCGAGAAAAATTCGGCTAATGAAATAGATTACATGTTCTCTCTTGTCATCGTCTTCTTGAGCTAGAAATTAACAAGCGATCTAGCTTAGGTGGCGAGAGCGTAGGTGGTGATAACTAGAAATGCTTAAGCTGCGTCAAAGCTTCATTGCAATATTCGGTCCAATGAATACTATAATCTTTTTTTAGTAAATTATTGATTGGATGAATGGCGAGATTTAAGTCCGGGATGAATCTCCGGATTGCACCAAGCTTTCCGAGAAATGAACTGATTTCAGATTCATCCGAAGGTGGGACCATTTCGAGAATAACCTTGATTTTGGTTGGGTCAACATTGATCCCTTGTGACGATATAATGTAACCTAGGAGCTTCCCTCCTGTTACACCAAAGACACATTTTTCTAGATTTAGCATGACTCCGTATTCTATTAGACGTGAAAGAATGACATGAAGTACTTCCAGATGGTCACAACGCTTCTTGGATTTTTCCAACAAGTCATCTACATAGGATTCCACAATTTTATGAATAAGATCATGAAATATATACGTCATAGCCTGCTGGTATGTAGCACCAGCGTTCTTGAGGTAGATTAGCATAACAAAGATAGCAATAGGTTTGCCAAGGAGTTATAAACATGGTTTTAGCTTGATCTTGTTTGGATATTATTATTTGATTGTATCCCGAGAATTCATCTATGATAGACAATAACTCAAATCCAAATGTTGCATCTACAATGACGTTTATGGATGGTAACGGGAAGTTGTCTTTAGGACACGGCTAGTTAATGTCTCAAAAGTCTATGTAGATGCGTATCTTCCCATTCTTTTTGAGAACGGGAACAATATTAGATACCGACCGAGAGTAATCGATCGCTTGATGAATACTACTTAGAGGAGTTTCATTACCTCCTCTTTACCATGAGAGCTACCTTTGGTTTCATTGGTCTTGATTTTTGTTTAATCGGATTTGCATCTGATTTAGTGATGAGGTTATGTACCGCAATGTGTGGTGCAACCCCTGTTATTTCCTTATAATTAAATGTAAAAGCCTTCTGATGTTCCTTGAGGATTTGAGTGTGTATTTCTACTTCCGATGGAGTTAACGAGGATCCTAACTTCAATATCCTTGGTTCATCCTCTGTTCCGATGTTAATATCAATTATTTCTTCGATTAGAGAAGTGTTACCTTCTTCAAATTCAGGCGGGTGGAGGTAATTCCAGATCGTCTCCATTTTCTACTGTGTATATGTTGAGTTCCTTTTGTGGGGGAAGCTCTATCATGGGATTCCCGAAGTAGGAAGATGAATGTGGGATTAAAGACAAATCTATCACGTGATGGGTGAGATGTAACACTGCATAGGCGTTTAAGAAATCAAGAGTGGTTGTATCATCATCAATGTAGTCTAGGATAGTAGATTTGTCCTCATTTCTATTTAAAAGAGGATTTGACATTGTTTTTATCAGTGGTTCAGTATGAAGGGATACCATGAAATGGGTATCCTCTAACTTACTGTTTGGAGTAAAGCACGATGCTGAGGTTGCTATTGAATCGGCGAGAAGATTTTGTTCTCACGGGACTGCTTCAATTGATATGAAGTCAAACTCCTTGCTTAAATTCAATACAACTATTTTGTAGAGCTGTAAGTGCTCGGCTCTGGTTTCATACACCTCAGAGACTTGGTTTGCTACCAATTGCGAGTCTCCTAACACCCTGATGTTATCAACACCGATCCTCTTAGCTAAGATGAGGCCAAGGAGGAGGGCTTCATACTCAGCACCGTTGTTCGTACATTCAAAATTCAGTTTAAAGGAAAATGGTAGGATTCTTCCCTTGGGAGAAGTAACAATTATACCGCCCAGCTCCGTAACGACATTTAGCTCCATCAAAATGGAGAGTCCAATACTTAGCTAGGAATATGGGCGTTGGGATATTTGTTGTGTTAACATCTTCTACCTCTACCATGCAAAGATCTACTGTTGGGAGAGAACCGACACCTAGGGTGTATCCCATGCCTAGAATCAAATGGTAGGAACATTGGTAGATCCCTGTTTCTAGCAATTCAACAATTTTGCAGTAGTTCCTAATGATACTGTTTCTACAATCTTAACCTTATCTTTGAGGGCCGGGTTTCCCTTGACTAGGCTTATAGTCTCAAGATCTCGTCGTAGGTACCAACTTTTCTTGTTTTTGTGTCGGTAGGTTTATTAAGTTGGTTTGTTGGGAGTTCAAACTCCGAGTGCACACCTAGTCTTTGCTTTAGGTCATTCAGTGTACATGAATGGTTTTGGATCATCTTTGGCTATGAATACCTTTCCTAAATGTAAGAATCTTACTTCTTGAAATAACGTAGAAGGAATTGCCTTCATATGGTGTATCCATGGTCGGACAAGGATCATATTATAGTTGGTTTCGATCTATAATATAAAACTCAGTCAAGATTGTTTTGGGTCCTAAGGTGACCGGTAGTATTATAGTTCGATCGAGGTGGCTTTAAGGCTATCATAGCCTCTTAATGTATTTCGAGTCATGGAACAATTCGTTTCTCCATACCCTAACTTTTGAAGGAAAGAGAAGGGGACTATGTTAACTGCTACCCCATCGTCAACCATCGCACGTTTTACATAATTGTTATAAACCCATACTTGCAAATGTAAGGTTGGATCACCTCGGCATGCAATCTCAGCGTCTGTTGGCATTTTGTTTATTTTGAATATGAATTCGATATCCCTATCCAGCTGCCTCGGAGGGTGGATATCAAAGTCTATATGGTTTACCTGTGTTTCGGGAGGTGAAGTGATGTTAATTGGATGGCCTGAACCTAATGCCTCTAAAAGAGCAGCCCTTTGGGCAGGAGAATTCTTTAGTAAGTCCAAAAAAGAAATGTGCGAGAAGGTTTTTGTTAGATCACTAATTAAATCGTAGGTACCTACGGGTCTTACTAACATTTGTTGGATGTTATCTGTCTCTCGGTAGGTAACTTGGATTTGGCTGAGAGGAATACTCTCGTGTCCTTGTTACAGCTTCCATGGGTAGTTTAGCGTCTAAATCCATTAAACCCACTATCTTGGGTCACGGTTGACTTCCTAACTATGGCGCAACTAATGGATTTAATGAAGTCGAGGCTTCATGATCATGGTTTCCTGTCATTACACCCTTGTTTGTCCCATTTGAATTTAACTTGTTGTTATTGTGATTTGGGAGTGGATCATTGAAGATCTTGAGGGGTGCATTTTGTGGGGAAACTGCCCCTGTAAAAGTATTTGGTGCTGGTGACGTAGGATCTGCCAAGAACATATCTATGAAAAGTTGTCTTTGTTCCTCTGGAAAATGTTGCATGAACTTATTGTAGTCATGGCACATTCTAGTGTCATGGCCTCGGATTTTTGAAAACCACAATACGAGTTAGGATTGTAATTCCTAGTTTGTTGACTTGGTGTATATTGTGGCCCAAAACTCTGATCAAACCGTTGCCTATTAGGATTAAAGTTTTGCATTTGTTGTTTTTGGTTTTGATATCCAGTTGAGTTTTGGCTTGGACCTTGTGTAGGGTTTTACCGTTGTTGTTGTTGTTGTTGTGGATGATTAAAATCCACTGTATTGATTGTTGGGGTAAAATTGTTGTTTCGTTGGTTGTTTATTAGCGGTGGAGTATTCACAACATTTACCCTTTTGGCCTGATCAGTTACTCCATCTGTTGTCACTCCGTGATTTCTATTAAGGATTTTAGGTCCTTGATTGACACTTATGGTAGGAGGGAAAGCCGTAGTATTTTGGTTGGAGGTGATTAACCTCCCATTTTTTCCATACGTATTACAACCGCTATCTATGCCGCTTGATCTATTGGAGAGCGCTCTCAAGTACTTCATCGTAAGTCTTTAGTGGGAACTCTGGACTTCTTCCTTCACTTCTCTACTGAGAGAATGAAGGAATAAATCACATAGTTCCATTTGGTCCATATTTGGAGCATCAAGCAAAGAATAAAGAATCGTACGCCACCTCTCGGATGAAATAAGCAACAAATTCATTGTGTTCCCGCTTAATGTGCAAGAATTCCCGATTCCAGTTTTTAATAGTTTGTTCATGTCAAATGCCTTGATGAACTCTGAAACAAGTTGTTTAAACGAATGGATATAAGCCTCAGGTATTCTATAATACCAATCGAGAGCGATACCTTCCAAGGTTTTGGGAAATATTTTAGCAACAACCCCATCCCAAGGGAGTAGTTCTCAAATGATTATGGCGTAAGCCTTGATATGTGCATTCAGATCTCCCTCACCTTTGTATTTGGGTAAATCGGGAAGAGGTCTTAGAAGCATGATGCTTCATATGGTGAAATATAAGGGCTCCTTCAAGTATTCTAAATATGTACCTATCGCGTAGGTTTTGACCATTGATGGTGCCTACTGAGGGAGTGGAGGTGGAAAGGGTTGTTGATATGGCGTAGTGTATGCATTGGTAGGGGCATAAGGTAGCCCCTGTGTTTGAGCAAACATGTTGGGAGATGAGAACATGTCCCCTTATGGTGATTTGGAGTACATGTTTAAGTATGAAGGGGTACTTGTCTAGGAATGGATTATTCTGTACTAGACTGGAAGGTATCGTGAGCGGTGTTAGAAATTGCGGTTCTTATTGGTGTTTGTTGTGAATACTGAGGAGTCATGCCTAACATTCCTATTCTTGTGAGGAGGTCTACTTGGCTAGGATGGTGTGGAGGATTAGAATTTCCTGCTTGCATGAATTGAGAATGGTGATTTTCTCGAGCAATTTCTAACCCCCTCACTTTTTCTACTAACATTGAAATGACTTCATTTAGTGAAGTCATGGTATTTTGCCTTAGTGGAGTTTGTTGTATATCCTGATGTTGTATAGGCATGTGATATCCCGCTATGAACTAATCATTTCCCTACCAAGTTTCCCTGAGGGAATTTCTTATATGACATGGCATGGAGGTATTTTCTTAAAAAGAGACCTCGGGTTGTGTTTGTAAACCTCCTATAGGTGGGTACATACTTTGAGAACATTGTTCATTCTTGGCATAACGTACCAAATGTTCATCATCTAAAACTAGGTATGGGTCATTTTTTCTACTAATTTGTGGTCTAAGCAGTACCTGAGGAGACGAACTAGATTATCCTGTGAACGTCATATTGTTCGAGCCTGAAGGCTCTATTTATTGTGTTTGAGAGAGCTGATCCAACTCCTCTGTTTGAAAAGATGAGCTATATCTGACCCTTGGAGATGGATTTTGTGTTGATAATTGGTTGTTTGAATAGTTGTCACCCCATACTGAGAGTGAGGGTGATGACTGCCTATTCAGTTGAGCGTAGTATGCTTCAAGACCTAGGAGAGGTCTACCATATGCATCGAATCCTGACATATTCGGGGTATTGTTATCACCGAATCATAGCACCCCGTGCATGTATTTAAACTCACAGTTTGATTGGATAACATGGGTACTATCTCCAAGTTCAGGACTTGCTACTTGAGACAGACCTCCAGAGAAAGCCGGTTGGTTCTTGCTCCTAAACTACACGCCACAATCTACTCTAATGCAGATAAGCTAAACCTGTTCTAATCTAAATTTCCAAGGACCAGGGAAAGAGAATACATAAAATGAAAGCCTACACTAAAGCAAAGTGATACACGTAAAAGGAGGATGGGAGAGTAGTCTCCAAATGTGTGAAATACAGAGGCAAAGTGCACACTAGAAGAGGTGATGACAGTTCTCCATAATCTAGCAAAATGCATTCACAGTAATATTTCAAGCACACACAATGATAATGAATTCCTGCAAGAACATAATAGATAGACACAATATTCTCATAGAAGGATCAAAGGGGCAAGAAGAATGCAAGAAAGCACAGCAGGGGAAGATATATCCACAAACTGGTATTTTATTGCTTCATGATATGCACAGTTCAATCTATTACAAGATAAGGGCCTGGATCACCATGCAAGGAGTCCACTACAAGGGCCTGCAACACACTGGCTTCACAAAGCAATTTTGACAGAGCTTTGTTACCCAAAAACTCTCCCCTTACAATGAGCCCAACACTCCAATTTATAGAAAAAGAGAAGGAAAAGAGAAGGGAAAATGGAAATCCTGAAATTTGTCCTTCAACCACCTGTAAGAGGCATTAAATTGAGTGGAATGGGTATAAATTACTTGCAAAAGGCTCCCCATACTGTCCCATGTGCTGCAGCAGAGAAGGAATGATGACCATGCCTCTTAATTGCACTCCTAGCTACCAAATAAAACATTGTTCTGAACCCGGCCACGTTTCCTTAAAAAACTCAATCAATTTCTAATCAAATCTGGAATTTCTTGTTTTTTTCGCATCGGTCTCGGAACCATGATTCCAACGGATACCAATTTTGTGTGATTTTGTTGAGAAATGCAAAAGTTATGGCCTTCGAGTGTGGGCAGCTCTTTTGGGCCCCGGGTGTTTTTCTGTCATTCGACGGGAATGAGCATTGATTGACTGGAGCCGAATATGTTTCTTTTATTTAAACATATCTACCCTCATTAAAAATAAGAGGACGCGTGCTCGTTCGTTAGAAAGTACAATTTTATCAAAATCGGAGCTCTGAGTCAAACGTTATGGTGTTTGAAGTTCCACGGGTCAAATGCTAACTTTTCTCCTCTCGCCTTCGCCATTTCGGATTTTCGCGTCCGTGCATCCCTTTGTCCCATTTGGTTTGGTGCTGAAATTTCCCATTTCAGCCGAACCGGCCGGTTCATGTACTTTTGGCCCATATGTCCCATTTGGTTTCGGACTGTCTGGGACAAATTCGCTTGGGATTTGGCGGTTCAACGTCTTTTTTGTCCCAACTCCCGGACAAAAGTTCTCATTTTGGGTTCGGCTGGTTCACAGTTTTTGGCCCACACGTCCCGTCCCATGCTTTGGGATGCCTTGACTCATTTCGCCCTTTCGGCGGTTCGCGTCTTTTTTATCCCACGCGTCCCAGCATCAAGCTTTGGGCCGCCTGACTCATTTCGCCTTGCTCGGCTTGGGTTCGCGCCTATTTGTCCCGCTTGTCCCAAATGCTTCTAGGACTAGGACTTAGCCATTTTTGTGATTTTTCCTGGCCCGAGCTTGTTTTTTGTAAAATTTTTTCACATTTTCTCTAACTTGCTCTCTTCTACTGGGACAGGGGAGTTAGAAAAATATGAGGGGACCCTACAAACATGAATTTTTTGCCCTGACTCAATCTATTTGCAGGACTAAAGAATTTGATGTATGTTATCAAAATTACCTTGAGGGTGAATTTTGGATAACAGTACATGAATACCCGCAGAATAATGGGTAAGAGCGAAGGTGGACAATAGAGGTAAGCATAAGCACCATGTCCTTCACATCAGGTTCACTAATTTTGTTGGTGAAGCTGATGGTGAAAGATAATGGGTAGGTAAGGTGAAATAAATGTTTGTTTCACGTCGGGTTCACCAATTTTACATGATGGAAAAGTGACAAGCGAGTGTGGGAATCTTCAAGTAACTCTTCCTTGCTTCCTACCTCTCGAGGTCATGCCGAGACATCCGGTGGGGATGGAATGCACATGGGATGTAGACAAACTCGTTAGGTAATCTGATGTCTTCGACGCACACTAGTGAAAATTGTGAATCTAAGGAAAAGAAGGCCCTCCTAACCTGAACTAGTGTGATAGATCGATCGAAAAGGTTGACTACTCGAAGGCTCCAATCAATATTGAGCTCTGGCATGATTTGGTCTATGGGTTGTGGAATACGCAGAAAATGACCTGGGATAGTTTCATGTATATTTCCAGACAGGGTCATAGGGTGGATGGTGTAAATAGTGGACTCTACGGGTGATTATTTGGCCTAGTCCAGAATTCCTTAGCTTTATTAGCTACTACGTCTAACAAGGATAATTGTTTGATGATGATAGGTGGAAGTGGAGTAGATTTGAATACTAATGTGCGTAGGCCAGCATCTATGTCTGATTCACCTATGGATTTGTTGGGTTGTGGGATTTTTGGGTCACAACCATAGATTTGTGTTTGTTGTGGTCCTACTATGGTCATGTGTGGACTCAGTCCCTAATCCCTAATATCCAATAGTCATATGATTTCTAGGCCTCTATATTCAGAATTAATAGTTGTGTGATCTTTTCAAAGTATCTCACAGGTGTTTGTGCAACCTGAATTCTTAAGCTGGTATCTATATCTGTGAGAGTGTCTCCTGCGTCTAGCTATGGGACCAAAGGATCACAACCAAATGTTTGCTCTCTTTCAAGCCCTTCCACAGTCATGCGGATATATATCTAGGGTAATCTGTAGTTTGGTTGATTTGACCAAAACATGTGCACTTGGTCGTCTTCTATGTTTAACCCGCTTAACTGGAGGCTGATCTGTTGTAAGTTTGTCGTTGTTCGGAAGACTTGGATCCTAAGATTCTAATCTATATCAGTTATTGCTGTGATGAGATTGGGTTGGGGCACAATTGGCTCGAATACGTATTCTTTGGGCTCTCTAGGTCCCGTGATTGTCATACAAAAGCAACAATGTAAATTTAACTATGTGAAGTATATCTATAGCATATATGACTTCTCTATTTTTGTATTTTTTGATGAATTTATATGAATGAAATTGAAGGAGCAACCAATAATATATCGAGAAATTCACAACTAATCTCTGATAACTAATTTAAAACAAACAAAGCAACCGAGTATAGCTACTTGCACGTGCGGTTGTAAACCTATTCTAAATAATGAAATAACTAATCTAATCTGTTTGGAAGACTCTCGATCCTACCTCAGAAGTGAGGAGTGAATCATAGTTTCTCGTAAACTATCGATCCCCACATGACTTCCCGGCAATATCGAAAGTAAAATTGACGAAATAAAGTGATTGGCTACTTTATTTCATATGTTTCTAACTAGAACTTTGAAATCTAGAACCTGGATTTTGTAGAATAGTGGCGAATCTGATGGTGTGTGTGGTTTTGTCCCCTAAGTGTGATCTCCTTGTTCCTTCGTGCTCACGTGGATCCAGAAAAGTGTGTAATGCTAGCATCAACATAAGTAGATATTGGGACAAAGGTAGCATAGGATACATACTGGATACAATGTGAGTAGGAGAGAGATAGTGCAAGAGTACAAAGCTTTGCTTATGTAATTCCTAGTGGGATTTATTGCGAGTCATGCAACATAAAACGTCCAGAACCTAAAACTATCCTATTTGAAGAAAAAACATGCAACTTTAATTACTTCCTATAGAAATCAAACTATTCTATTCCAATTGATTTGGATGAAGCGTTAACAACACTTTGTACAAGGTGGATATGTGGCTTGTTAACAACAAAACAACACTAACTAGGCATGTAATGAATGAAACTAAGAATTCTAAGAAAAATGAAAGACTAATCTATTGCAATGAGAAATTTAAAGGCAAATTTGTGGGGCCTTTTTCTTGAGCACAAGCCAACTATTTATAGCGTTTGCATTTACCCAAAGGTAAAAACCAAATGGAACTTTTAAACTATAAACAATGCGAAAACACTATTCTAGGGAACCATAATCATAAATGCAAGCCAAAGGCGGTGAAAAAAGCTGGTAAACATTGAAATTTACGTGAGTCATGTTAAAAGAGCATTCGAAAAATGCGTGAAGGACCGCCACCCCGATCGGGTGGCGTCACGAGACCACCCCAGGGTGGTAGCGGTTTCAGAACTAAAGACCAAAACACATAGAAAAAGAGGAGAGAGGACAAGAGCAAAGCACACAAGGGCTAAACGGGGCATGCGGGATGTTAACGCATACTTGGAGATATTTTCCAAATCCCGAACACCTTGCGAGGAGACCTTTATCATCACTCGGGGCATGTGTTACGTTGTTCCAGTGGCAGCAAAGACCTACAATTTTTGTACGTACATATTGCCCACTCGGAGAAGTGTTTTAGCAATGAAGAGGCGAAAACGGTGGATCCAGTATGGAGGTCCCGAAATGGGAAGTTGGAAGTTATACGATACGCTCCGTGTGTCGTCGAATGACGCCATCCAATATTCCCGCCACTGCAAAATGAAAAGAGGAATCAAGTGCAGCTAGATAAAATATATCGGAAAATAAATGCTAAAATAACGTGAAATGAGGACATACCATTTGTGCGGGGTAAGAACTTACCTCGTTGGTGTTCCAAACCTGTGAAAAGGGGGATTCAAAATGAGTCAGGTTGCTATATATATGAAATTTGGCCCATTTTCCTATTCATTTGTGCGTGTTGATTTGGTTGGTTTTGAACTCTGGGACCCATGGTGATGGTTTCTTACGAGAGTAGAGTCAAAATGTTCGTGATGGGATAGTGATCATGCCTCCACAAGCGGAACATCGACCCACGAGATCACAAGTTAGTTTTTCTCAATTTATCATTTTTACCCCCAAAATTTTAAATTGTTAAAATCTTTGTCATGGGGGGGTTATTTTTGAAAATGTTAGGTTCAAAAGGTCCATCTAGGGGGGCACCTACTGGGTAGGCTTTGTTTTAGTCTAAAAGTGTCGTTTTTCATGTTTTTTGGCTTTTTTAAGGTATAAAACCTGTGTGGGTTTTGGGACATGACCGTCGGCCTACACAGGTGGTGGGTCATGTGACCGCCACCTGCTCTATGTGGCGTTACAAGACCGCCGCCCTTAAGGCGGCAATGAGAAATGACCGCCTTGCTCGGGCGGCGGTTCTTCACAGAATGCCAAAAGAACACTTGTTTGAAATTATTTTTGCATTTTTAGCATCTTTATGTGTTTTCGTGATTTTTCTAATGTCATTTGGATGCTAACTTGCTCTGTTTTGTGTGTTTTTGGGTGTATGTAGGTGAGGGAGGAGTATATTCGGTGGAGTCGAGAGAGAGAGTGTGACTGGCTCCCAGCAGTGTTAGATGCCCTTTCTCAGGACGAGCAGGACACTCTTCAGAGGGCCGGTATACTACGTATATCACGGGTTCCACATGTTACACCATCCAGTCACATACTCTGTAACTTATTTTCCTATTGGCATGCTGATCGGAACACCTTCCAATTACTGGGGTCCAAGGTGAGTGGACCATCACTTTGGAGGATGTTTATCTGTATCCTGGGGTCCCGATCATCGAGACGACTCACCTTGAGACAACAGGTTCACGGGCCCAGATAACACAGTGGGCTTCTTACATGTGAGATGCAGTTATCTCCACTAGCTCGAAGAAGGGGGTGAGGGTACGATCTATCCCTAGCGTGCCCATCCCCTTGATTCACTAGGCCATAATGGGGATCCTTGCCTCGAGATTGATCGAGGACAAGGGAGGAGACACACTACTATATTACTGGTCCCCCATCATTGCACAGATCAAGGGACATGGTTGGATTTACGCCTGGGGAGCAGATATACTTGGGACTACCTACCATGACTTGTATAGGGTAGTCCATTTATAGGGGCAGTCTTTGAGCCACCCGACCTTAGTTATGAGTTGGGTTTATGAGTGCTTCATCCCTTATGGTAGAGGTGTAGAGGTGGCAGATCTCGGAGCTGTGAGGGCAGCCAGATGGACAGACATGTCGTTTCTCAGAGCACCTCACCAGCCGGTTTGCTTCCACGACTACCATTGACATGGAGGCCACACCGTATCAGGCTATTGTAGGTTTATGGGGTGAGGAAGATCTCACTTTGATCTCCTTCTACACCTTAGGGTAGCTTATTGTGAGTAGGGCAAGTGGAGATACACCCCTTTGGTTGAGCTCCTCAGTAGTTTGGCCTACCTTACATGGGTATGCTTTCCCCGGTAGTGCTAGTATACAGGTCAATTCGAGAGGCCAGAGGGGGTCCTAGGGGTCGGGTTGGGACGGTTGTTACTCCCGGCATTCCTATTATGGCTAGGCGGGTAGTATGTGCTCGAGGGAGATCCGGTGCTCCTTAGGCAACCTTAATTAAGATTTCTACAAGTCGTACCCATAGCAGTGATGACCCCATCGACATAGACTTCGAGTCCAAGGAGTTCACAAGGGGAGAGACAGAGGAGGTGACCGAGGAGGACAAAGTGATCCCTGAGTGGCATAATACTCGGGATATCATACAGCAGACAGGGAAGAGTAGAGTGTAGAGAGGGTGACTTTGGTTTCAAAGGAACCACACTCCCGAGGGCCATGGTGGGGAGGATAAGTTCATGCGGGATGCTACGTTGCTCCGGCCATGGGGAGCACCTCGGCGGTAGTGGCATCTATGGCAAGTGCTAACCCTAGAGATCTATCATGGAGGCTTGGTGACCCAAGTAAGTTATCTTCCCTTTGCTTTGAGTTAGGATTTCTTTAATTTCCATCTCTCCTTTTACACTTGTGTTTATCTCCTATTTTATTTCTAATTTGTTTTCTCATTTCTTTGCAGAGACCACCGATGAGTGGCGAGACTGATTCGCAGTGGTATGCACCGATACCCCGATTATCCCCATGGAGAGGACCCGTGTAGAGTTTTCGTGGATGTAGGGGAGCCCTCGTAATTGCAAACATACCGACGTCTTTTCCGCTATCTCGGCATGTGGCTAGGATGGTATCTACCCTCCGCTCGAGCCGGTAGGGTATATGATGAGCAGAGTGCTCGATGAGGAGTCATTCTCATGGCGAGACCACAGCTACCCCTCAAGATCGTGAGCCCTCTCTGTCCATTCGAGCGCTAACGTATCCAAAGTCCTAGGAGTGGGCATGCACCTTTAGAGGGATCTCATAGGGGTTGAGAATCCACTCGGCTCTCTTAGATTTTTGAATGACATTTTTGTACTTCCTGGGCTCTTTGAGCGTTTTGACCATGCTTAGCACATGATGGCATTGTACAGGAATTTTGACCATTTATATATATATATTCTTCTTGGATCAGACTCTTGGCATCTATGACTTTGCTTCCATTTCCGTTTCCACATGTAAACTATGATGTTATGCTTATATGCTTTTTAGAATGTATGCAATGGAGAACAAATGATATAAGTGTCTACTTTCTTTTTGTATTTTGTGATGCCGATATATGATAATGTAGAAACAATGTGATTTTGAATTTTCAGTTTCTTTAAGCAATTTTGATTCCTCATATCTATTTTGGCAAAGTGGTGAAGATAAGCCGGTATGATGAGAAAATATACTTGACCCACTCCCAACTCCATGCAACTAGTAAGATGCGAGGGCTCATCACCGAGAGCTAGAAAGGGCACAAGTTATGAAATGTGTTGAAATGATAGTGATGAAAGATAGACAAAGCTTTGGTGGAACCAAATTAGGATGCTACAAGCCTACTCTACTCAAGTGACTCCATAGTTTGGGATGTAACTTGCTTTGCGGTTTATCTAGACTTAGATCCGTAGATGGCCACATGGTAGACAAAATATGGGTTTTAGGATTTTTAACTCTCTTGGAATTTTGAACATCTGATTCATTTGTTTTTGACTCAAGACTTCAAGATTTGAATTGTTTGTTTATGACCTTTAACATTTGTTTGTCAAGAGGACCCCCTACACCTTGCCCCATGCTACTAGTAAGAAGCATGGGTTTATCACCATGGGCAAGGCATAGGCGAGTAAGGGCATTTCCATCCTTTCCCAACCCTACGTCACTAGTAAGAGATGCAAGCTCATCACCAAAGGTTGGTGGGGCAAGGAAATGTGTAAATTTAAAATTTTTTGTTTGATTTATATTTGACTTGTTTACTTGAGAAAAATGTTAGCATGCTCTTACTTCCAAAGAGATATACATACGGGATAGATGTGACACGATGAAGCTTCTAGAACAGACCATAGGCAAGAAAGCTATCCTAAGAAGAAACCAAAAGTGAGAACAAGCATGCAAACCTTTGTATGGTTACCATTAAGACTTTTTCTTGTCTAGCTTTATTTGATGAAATGATTTGAAATAGTTTGACGATATCATGGAAATGGAGAAGTATGATTAGAGCATTTATGCCAATACCATCGAAGTTTGTAATGAATTTCTTTTAAGAATAAATTCCTCGATCACAATTTTTACAAAACAAGCGTAAAAATGATCCTAAGTATTTGAAGATGCAATGTAGCTATAATTATACAAGTAGTGCTGGTTGCTTATGCATAGAATCATTTAAGGTGTAGGGAATTGACTGTTTCACCAAATTCCTCACCTTTTAGTGTGCATAAGAGATATGCACCATTTCCATAGTCCTTCATGACTTGGTATGGGCCCAACCATTTGGGCCGGAACTTCCTTCCTTCACCGGTCTTTTTATCGATCCGGTTGTCTAGCCTTAGAACTAGATCACCTTCATATATGTCACGTTCATAGACCTTCTTGTTATATTTCTGGTACATCTGGTCAGCATCTAACCTAGCTTCATCTAGGCTTTCTAGTTGGGAGAGACATGCTTCTCTATAAGCATCTTCATCCAGAATCCCTTGTAATGAGATACTCGAGACTGGGTATTTCAACATCAAGCGAGAGAACTGCTTCTGCCTTAAATACTAGTGAGAAAGGAGTTGCCCATGTTGGTGTTCTTATTGAGGTTCGATGGGCCCATAAGGTTGGATATAACTTAAAATGCCAATCTCATTTGTTTTCTTTCATCATTTTTAGAGGAATGGCTTTTAATGTTTTGTTTGTCGCTTGACTTGTCCGTTGGCTTGCATGGGTAATATAAGGAGGCCGTATGATGGCTTATTTCTAATTTATTGCACAATTCGCAAACTTTGTCATTCTTAAAAGGAGTTCCATTATCTCGAGATAATGATTTGCGGGACACCGTACTGCAAATGATTTGGTTCAAAATGAACTTGGTGATTACTAACCCAGTACAAAGTAGTAAGAGGCATTACCTCTACCCACTTGGTAAAATATTGGGTTGTCGTGATTATGAAATTATGGCCATTTGTAGACAAGGGAGAGAACTTCCTATCAAATCGAGGCCCCATGTAGAAAATGGCCATGGAGTAGCGATTGGTTGTAGAGCTTGTGCCGGCATGTGGATCTCATGGGAGAATTATTGGCACTTATGACACCTTCGTACAAACTCTACTGCGTTGTGTTCTAGAGTAGGCCAGAAGTAGCCCATTCGATGTATTTTACGTGCGGTGGCATGGCCACCGAAGTGTCCTCCACACATTCCACAGTGAGATTCGTGGATAATCTTCTTAGATTCTTCTGTGTCGACACATCTTAGAAGCATTCCATTGAACGTTTTTCGATAGAGCACTTGCTCTATAATGACGTATTTGGCTACCATAATACATAACCACCTTCTTCGTTGCAGTGTAGCACCTTCCGGATACGTTTGATCCATGATATAATTAATAATATCAGCATATCAAGGACACTTAGAGATGGGAGGTCTAGTTTCGATGTAGTATATGCATTCATCAAGAAAGTCCAGATCTACTAGATTGCCTCCATCTAGTGGGTTATCAGCTAACCAATCCGTGATGATTTGTCCTTTAACGGACTTTTGATTTAAAAATGTTAATTCCAACTCCCCCATTAAGGTTATAAAGCATCTATCCTTTTTAGACAAGAACCTCTTGCATCGAGGAATGTTTGTAAATGCTCTCTCTTTACAATGACCTTTTTTCTTGATTTAGCATATAATGTCTTAAGTGTTTGGTTGCAAAGACTATGGCAAGGCATTCTCGTTCTACCTATGTATAACGTGTTTCATAGTTGAGCAACGTTCGGCTAATGAAATAGATTGCATGTTCTCTCTTTTCATCGTCTTCTTGAGCTAGGAAACAAAGCAAGCGAGACATTGGTAGCTCGTGAATACAAAATTAACGGGTGATCTGGCTTAGGTGGTATTAGCGTAGGTGGTGATAACAAGAAATGCTTAACTGCATCGAAATCTTCATTGCAATCTTCAGTCCAATCAATACTATAATATTTTTTAGTAAATTATTGATTGGATGAATGGTGAAACTTAAGTCCGGGATGAATCTCTAGATTGCACCAAGCTTTCGAGAAATGACCTGATTCCAGATTCATCCGAAGGTGGGACCATTTCGAGAACAACCTTAATTTTGGTTGGGTCAACATCGATCCCTCGTGACGATATAATGTAACCTAGGAGCTTCCCTCCTGTTACACCAAAGACACATTTTTCTGGATTTAGCGTGACTCCATATTCTATTAGATGTGAAAGAATGATGCGAAGTACTTCCGGATGGTCGCAATGTTTCTTGGCTTTGGCCAAAAAGTCATCTATGTAGGATTCCACATTTTTATGAATAATATCGTGAAATATATATGTCATAGCCCGCTGGTATGTAGCACCTAGGTTCTTGAGGCCGAATGGTATAACAACATAGCAATAGGTTCCCTAAGGAGTTATAAAATTTTGATCTTGTTCGAGATATTCTGATTTGATTGTATCTCGAGAATCCATCCATGAGAGACAAGAGCTCAAATCCATTTGTTGCATCTAGAATGACATCTATGGACGGTAACGAGAAGTCCTCTTTAGGACACACCTTCTTAATGTCTCGAAGTCTATGCAGATGCGTATCTTCCTATTATTTTGAGAACAGAACAATATTAGATACCCACTAAGAGTAATTGACTAGCTTGATGAATCCTACTTGGAGGAGTTTCATTACCTCCTCTTTTACTATGAGAGCTACCTTTGGTTTCATTAGTCTTTATTTTTGTTTAATCGGCTTTGCATCTGATTTAGTGACGAGGTTATGTACCACAATGTGTGGTGCAACCCCTGTCATTTCCTTATAATTAAATGCAAAATCCTTTTGATGTTCCTTGAGGATTTGAGTGTGTATTTCTACTTCCGATGGAGTTAACGAGGATCCTAACTTCAATATCCTTAGTTCATCCTCTGTTCCGATGTTAATATCAATTATTTCTTCGATTAGAGAAGTGTTACCTTCTTCAAATTCAGGCGGGGCTGGAGGTAATTCCAGATCATCTCCATTTTCTACTGCATATATGTTGAGTTCCTTTTGTGGGGGAAGCTCTATCATGGGATTCCTGAAGTAGGAAGATGAATGTGGGATTAAAGATAAATCTATCACGTGATGGGTGAGATGTAACACTGCATAGGCGTTTAAGAAATCAAGAGTGGTTGCATCATTATCAATGTAGTCTAGGATAGTAGATTTGTCCTAATTTCTATTTAAAAGAGGATTTGACATTGTTTTTATCAGTGGTTCAGTATGAAGGGATACTATGAAATGGGTATCCTCTAACTTACTGTTTGGAGTAAAGCGTGATGTTGAGGTTGCTATTGAATCGGTGATAAGATTTTGTTCTCACGGGACTGCTTCAATTGATATGATGTCAAAATTAAACTTACTGCTCTTTAAATTTCGTTCTCGTGGGACTGCTTCAATTGATATGATATCAAACTTAACTTTAAGTATATCGAGAAGGTTGCGTGTTCGGTTCACATTGGGTTCACCAATTTTGTATGATGGAAAAGTGACAAGCGAGCGTGGGAATCTTCAAGTAACTCTTCCTCGCACCCAACCTCTCGAGGTTATGCCAAGACAACCAATGGGGATGGAATACATGTGGGATGTACACAAACTAGTTAGGTAATCTGATGCCTTTGACGCGCACTCACCGGAAATTACAAATCTAAGGAAAAGAAGGCCCTCCTAACCTAAACCGGTGTGATAGATCGATCGGTAAGGATGACTAGTGAAAGGCTCCAATCAATATCGAGCTCGGCGTGATTCGGTCCATGGGTTGTGTAATACGTAGAAAATGACACGGGAAAGTTTCGTGTATAGTTCAAGAAAGGGTCATAGGGTGGATGGTGGAAATAGTGGACTCTACGGGTGATTATTTGGCCTATTCCATAATTCCTTGCCTTTATTAGCTCTTTATGTATAACAAGGATAATTGTTTGATGATGATAGGTGGAAGTGGAGTAGATTTGAATACTAATGTGTGTAGGCTAGCATCTATGTCTGATTCACCTATGGATTCGTTATCTTTGTGGGATTTGTGGGTCACAACCATAGATTTGTGTTTGTTGTGGTCCTGCTATGGTCATCTGCAAACTCAATCTCTAATCCCTAATATCCAATATTCATATTCTTTCTTAGCCTCTATATTTATAATTAATAGTTGTGTGATCTTTTCAGAGTATCTCATAGGCATTCGTGCAACCTGAATTCTTAAGCTAGTATCTATATCTATGAGAGTGTCTCTTGCGTCTGGCTATGGGACCAAAGGATCACAACCGA
Source organism: Taxus wallichiana var. yunnanensis (assembly GCA_018340775.1). Taxonomy (NCBI): domain Eukaryota; kingdom Viridiplantae; phylum Streptophyta; class Pinopsida; order Cupressales; family Taxaceae; genus Taxus; species Taxus wallichiana. Next base: position 53,883,136 of record CM031233.1, read on the forward strand.
ATGTTTTCTCTCTTTCAAGCCCTTCCACAATCATGTGGATATATATCTAGGGTAATCTGTAGTTTGGTTGATTTGACCAAAACATGTGTGCTTGGTCATCTTCTATGTTTAACCCGCTTAATTGGAGGCTGATCTGTTGTAAGTTTGTCATTGTTCGGAAGACTTGGATCCTAAGATTCTGATCTATATCAGTTATTGCTATGACGAGATCGGGTTGGGGCATAATTGGCTCGAATACGTATTCTCTGGGCTCTCTAGGTCCCGTGATTGTCATACAAAAGCAACAATGTAAATTTAACTATGTGAAGTATATCTATAGCATATATGACTTCTCTATTTTTGTATTTTTCTGATGAATTTATATGAATGAAATTGAAGGAGCAACCATTAATATATCTAGAAATTGACAACTAATCTGATAACGAATTTAAAACAAATAAAGCAACCGAGTATAGCTACTTTCCTGTGCAGTTGTAAATCTATTCTAAATAATGAAATAACTGATCTAATCTATTTGGAAGACTCTCGATCCTACCTCGGATGTGAGGAGTGAATCATAGTTTCTCGAAACTATCAATCCCCTGATTTCTTGGCAATATCAAAAATAAAATTGGATGAAATAAAGGGATTGGCTACTTTATTTGATGTGTTTCTAACTAGAACTTTGAAAGCTAGAACCTGGATTTTGCAGAACAATGGCGAATCCGATGGTGTGTGTGGTTTTTTCCCCTCAGTGTGATCTCCTCATTCCTTCGTGCTCACATGGATCTAGAAAAGTGTGTAATGTTAGCATCAACAAAAGTAGATATTGGGACAAACGTAACTTATGATACAGACTAAATACAATGCGAGTAGGAGAGAGATAGCACAAGAGTACAGAGCTTGGCTTATGCAATTCCTAGCGGGATTTATTGAGAATCATGCAACATAAAACATCCAGAACCTAAAACTATCTTGTTTGAAGTACAAAACCTGCAACTTTAATGGCTTCCTATTGAAATCAAACTATCCTATTCCAATTGATTTGGATGAAGTGATAACAACACTTTGCACAAGGTGGATATATGGCTTCCTAACAACAAAACAACACTAACTAGGCATGCAATGAATGAAACTAAGAATTATAAGCAAAATGAAAGACTAATCTATTGCAATGAGAAATTCAGAGGAAAATTTGAGGGGCCTTTTGCTTGAGCACAAGCCAACTATTTATAGTATTTGCATTTACCCAAAGGTAAAAACCAAATGGAACTCTTAAACTATAAACAATGCCAAAACACTCTTCCAGAAACCATAATCACAAATGCAAGCCAAAGGCGAGTTAAAAAAGTTGGTAAACATTGAAATTTACGTGAATCACGTTAAAAGAGAATTCTAGAAAATGTGTGAAGGACCTCCGCCCGAGTGTGGGGCGGTGGTTACGAGACTGCCCTTCGACTGGCCCAGGCGGCGGTCACAAGACCACCGCCCACGCAGGGCGGCGGTTTCATAACTGAAGACCAAAACATAAAGAAAAAGAGGGGAGAGGAGAAGAGCAAAGCATGCAAGGGCTAAGCGGGGCATGCAGGATGTTAACGCATACTTGGAGAGGTTTTTTGGATCCCGAACACCTTGCAAGGAGACTTGTATCATCATTGGGGCATGTGTTACATTGTTCCGGTGGTACAGTACCCTATAATTTTGGGTACGTAAAATGACCATAGATGACAATAAATGAGGAAGAATTATAAAATGAGGTAAGCACTACCCATGGAGACTACTAGGGAAGGCGCAATGATGAGGTAGTCAGTGCATGGAAGCATGTTGAAGAGAAGTCTTGAGCTAGAAGTTAGGAATGTGCACTAGAAGGTTATAGGCTGGGCGTGAAGATGTACCATATGGAGATTATGAAAATGGTCAATTATTGAGAGGTTTGTCGGTAGGTGAAGGAGAACTAAATGCACTAAATTTTCAAAAATCTATATAAGGATGTGATGTGGGTTCATTTTTATCTTTGTGATCACAAGTAATTGAGAAAGCTATGTGTGATCAAGCCGAGTGAATCGTGTTAAGGTGTAGAGTGTTGTGACACCGTAAGGAGAGAAGACTATAGCATGGAAGAGGCTTATATCCCCATTGGTGAACGGTTTAAGTGAAGAATAAGTGATGCGAAGGAGCTAGGATACATGGTTTCAAGCTAGTGCATGTAGATTTGAGATAGGGTTTCAGTTTACTCATTATAGACAACAAAAGGCGGGATATTTATGATGGCATGAAGAAGAAAGAACCTACCGAGAAACAAAAGGAAAGAAGAAGGTAGAAGTTGAAGTTGAAATTTCTCCCGAGAGTAATTTTTTAGAGATGCAATACCTAGAAGGAGTAATAGTCAGACAAGAGTGGGATTCCCACATCTCGTAGATGCAAAATAAGTGACTACAACCACCATACCACTAAAAACAAGGATATTTGGATGCTTTGCTGAATAATAAGACCAACAAGCACATGGTGGAGGATATGCTAGTGTATGACGATGTTGGGGAAAAATTACTGAAGCAAGTAGGAGTTTATCAGTTGTATGAGCTCCCATATTTTGGAAAATATGAACCCTTATACCAATGGCTGATGAGCCGAGTCCATGAGGACTTCTTTTATTTCTCTGGATGAAGGGTTAGGATCATAACAACCCTGGTTTTGACACTAACAAGATTGAAGGGCACAAGGGTAGACCTTGTTAGTGATCTAACTGATAAAGAAACGATCATAGAAATAAGAAAGGAGTTGGGGTATACCAAGGGTCCACGCAGAATGGACATTGATAAACTAAAGAAGTTTCCTATGGTGTAGGCAGCCACACATCTGCTAACCAAGTTGAATGACCAAGAGAGATGGTTGTAGGTAAACACCATGTGGCTTCATATTACAAAGAAAATGTCTCAGGGAGTAGTATACAACTTAGCAGGCTATATTGTAGACACCATTGTTGAGGAAGCGTACACAGGAGAAAAGATAATTTTTGGCACTATCCTACTTTCGTTGTGTTATTAGAAATTTGGGTGCCCGAGGGGCCAAAGAACAAGATCTATGAGTACCCCTTGGAAAATAATTCCCTCTTAGAGAAGTTTGAAAAATATTTATGTGAAGGATAAATGAGTGGTTCATTTAAGTAGAGGGAAAAAATGTGGTATGACCGAATTCACGTGGTGTTTGAGGATGAGTGGTGCATTCCCAAGGAGCTACCTTCGGTTGTAGGAAAGTTAGTAAAGTTAACAGTGTAGCAACACTTTTGCATCACGTGGTTTGCTAAAAGGGATGTGACATGGAGCCCGCGGTGATAAGTTCCCTATTCCTTCATATTGCATTAATTCTAGGCCTCAGTTCACATATTTATTGATGCGTGCCATCTGAAATTCAATGTAGACAAGGTAGATTGTGACAACCACACACTCAAGAAGACATATGTGTATCCAAATCAGACTTCCTACATTGAAAGACTCATTTCAGAGACATGGAGAATAACAAGTGAATGGAGAATGAGTTCATGCTACAAGGGCTTCCTTAAAACAAACATACAAGTGGAGAATGTGCTAGCTCCAAATCCTCCGACAACTATAGAGGTACATGAGGAGAAATAACTACATGAAGATAGTGGAGGCTTGGATCATAGAGGCCAGAGGCAGCCCATAGAAAGAGTGGAGACTCAATACGTGGATACTCCACCTTAGGTGCAGTAGGAGACAAGGATTTGGACATGTAAGTATTTCATGAAGAGAACGCTTTAATAGGGTATTCGAAGAATAAATACCCAAGTACGGGAACTCCATAGCACTGTTAGAATATCACCACGACTCTCCCTTCAGAAAGAGGCAACTAAGAAGAAGAGGAGAAAGCTAAAATTGAATGAGGAGGCGAAGGAGTCTCAGAGAGAGTGCACTTAGGACCGTAGTGAAGCTAGAAGATATGAAGGATCCTAGAGATAAGGACATGAAGGATGAATATGAAGGGGTAAAGGAGGAAAAATAATCAGAGGATGAGAAACCTCACATGCATGATACTACTTAGGACATCAAAGGGCCAACTCCAAACCTTGGTGCTTAGGTTCCTAAGGGGCAAAGAACAAATATAACAAGCGGAGAATACATTGTTCCGAGTATGGGTTATGCTAAGGACCCAAGTAAAATAGTATGTGCTCATTTTCAAAGCACAATGGACCTGAATGAGTTATATGGGTTGGAGATGATGGACCCAGGACATGGCCACTATGCGAGCAAGGAAACAACCGTCCTACTTGATGTAGACTATCATGGATGATCCAAATTTTTATGTATGCGAGGATTCTTGTGTTTCAAGAAGAGTGAAGAAGGAACGTCGAGCATACACATGACTATAAAGCCCATTGTTATGTCTGATTAGTAGGTGAGAAATGCCCTCGTTAAGATATCTACGGTGGTGGCATGGAGTAATATTGATAAGGCTATGACTATTAAAGAAGTACTTGAAGATAATAACGTAAAAACTATAGAAATAGCACATCCGAAAGGAGAGAAGGATCTAGAGAAAAATAGAATGAGGCCTTCATCAACATGGCAGAAGAAACTGGTGACTATGTCTTGAAAGCAAGACCACATCTAAAGTCTAAGGTACCTGAGAAGTTTCCTTCGGTTATGCATTATGGGAACACATTAGTTGATTTGGTGCTTAAAGATGGAAAAATTCGAATGCAAGCAAAAATTATTCTGAATTTAAAGTAGAGAGAGCAAACACCTCTTTGGTTAGGAATATTTCATCTTACGAGGAACTAATCTAAAATTTACAAGATGAGATAAAGAAATAATATCAAGATATGAACATATGTGTAGCACTAGAAGTGGTGATCAAGATCAAGAATATGATAGAAGATAATGAAGTTATGAAGGAAATAAAGCAAGAGACTTTAGGGCACACAAAAATATTGGCATTAGTAAAAAAAAAAAGCGTGAATCCCTAGTAGTAGCACAAAACCCACATAAGGAGATCCTTAATGAGATTGGAAAGATGATATCACAAAAGTTGGATCTTCGGAGGGAAGGATGTATTCTATGGCCAATATTGTCCTAGTAATGTAGAATGAAAAGGAAGAGATAACCATGGACAAGTTGGAAGCCATCACCATAGAAATTCTAGAGAAGACAAGAACCACATTGGATGACTAGAAAACATTGGAGGCTGAGATTAAAACAGAATATCCAGAGTTGATTCTCCCAGTTGAAGTAGAGGGTTTTGTAGAATAGAATTCTATTCTTTTTCAGTGATTCTCTACATTCTTTCCATTCGTATTCTTTATTATTCGGGACAATCAGGAGGAACCCCATTTCAGGGATGGAAATGTACATTAGTGTGGGGTAATTTTGACCAGATGATTATGACACTAAGAAGAGGGAACAAAAAGATTTGTGTAAAGGAATAAGGTGTATTTGACACTCACGGAATTCTAGGAAAGGAAATGCACATGAGGACAAGCTGATTTGGGACTTAGCCCTTTCCATGGTTACAAGCTATTTTTGGAGATAGCGTAGAGAGCACACAATGGGATTAAGACTTGTGCAACACCCAAATGATAATTTTGGATGAGCATATACTAAGTGCCATGCATGAGTTCAGGATAATAATAGGATTACTACTGCCAGTTAACTATAGGGGATCTATTATTAGTGCACTTCCATGTGTGCATATTATTGTAAAGGTGCATGGATATTTTTAGCATGTGACCTATTTTGGGAAGTGCGTAAGCGGTGAAGGAAACTCCCCATCCCTCTAAGCTAGTATTAGTCTATGTAGCTAGAGGAAGACAATGTGTATGAGTTATTGTAGAGTTATGTTGCCAGATATGATGCGTGCATAAACTTATGGTAATGTTATATGATGTAAGAAGCTTCTATGTTTTGCAATGTTTAATATAATGGAGTATATTGGGTGGATAAAGTATTAACATGACTGTAATTGGTTCTTGTATGATCAATCTTGTCATAGTTATTTTTCAATTCATGATTCTTTAAGATCTAGATCTGGTTATGCACTATTGAATGATTATGCTCTGTGGAAGTTTTGTGCTTAATATGGTTCTGAATATGCAATATCTTCAACACGTTAACATCCTACACAAGAAACTCTAAAGACGGTCTTGGTACCTTTGCGCACTTCGTGTGAGTGCTCATCTCGGCCGAGTGATTGTCCAACGTACCTAGGTTGTTTATGGTGGATTCTAGGCTGCAACACCTATGCAAAGTAGATATTCAAAATTCCTCATTGGTGCATCACCTCGGGTAGATTAGTTTATTTTTCTTGCATCTTCTTATCCCTATCTCCTTGGAAAAAAATTTAGGAAAGGATTTATCTTATTTTTTGAAAATTGGAGAGTGGTGATAGATATAGGAATAGGAAGCCAAACTTTCTCCGGAGAGCTTTCCCGATTGCAAAATTCCCACACTTTGGGAAAATCTCCACTTTATGCAATCAAACTTAAATTTTCAATATATCAAATTCCAAACAATCATGGGTTTTATAATTACACATCAGTAGTTTTGGAACACCCGATGGGATGAGAAGTCTTTTCGCAAGCTTTGAATCCATTTTTGGAGTTAGAATTTGTAATTTCTGCAATTTGAGACACTTCACCTCTAAGGGTGAACTCTGAAATCAATTTTCAAGTGCTTAAATTTCTCAAAATAAGTCCGAATTTCACTAGTAGATAGATCAGAGGCTAATATTCAAAAGGGTATTTTTAGTTTTTGAAATTTTGATTTTTAAAATTTCATATTTTTTTGAATTTCGGGTTTTGGGATTTTGGAATTTCTGATTACAAGATTTCTTGGTTCTCGAAATTTCAGATATTGGGATTTGGACATTGATAATTCTTGCATTTTTAGGTTTTCAGGACTATCATTTCAAAATAATTTTCAATCTCCGAATATCAAATCTACAAGTCCTTCAAACATTCTTTATATTTTTTTGAGTTTGGTGTGTGACTTGGAAAAACCCTAGGATTTTGAGGCTAATTCTCCCACACATCTTGTGACTCCAAAGGGATAGAATTTAGTGATGTATCGGACAAGTTTCCGATTACATGAGAAGAATCAACAAGGTTTGATACTAGAGAAGAGGACCTATTTTTCTACCTATAATTATCACCAACTAGAGGAAGGAGAGGAAGAAGACCACACATATCACAATATCCACCTAACATGACTTTGTCTACACCTCCACTGGTAGAAATTTTATCGAATCAACCAGGGGTTCTTAGGCCAATCATAATGGCACTTCTATAACAACAACTGCCTCGAGCTCTAATAAATCCTTATGTTCACTTCACAGGCAACATCCCATTGACACTTAATCCTCAAAACCTATCTTTCTGGCAACACTAAAAAAATCCCTTATTTTACTATGGATAATCACACGACTCTTTTTTATCATATAAAATATATTACAAACATCTGCACTATTCAAGAAATAGATTAAGTGCATGTTACAGTCAAGTTACTACCTTCCTTATTCAAAGAAAAGGTGTTGCGTAATTGTTTAAGAGATCGACAGGTGGATCAATTAAAAATTGGGACCAGATATGCACAACTCTCTAAATTTAGTTTGAAGATAGAGGAGACAATCTATCTTTATTGGAATAATTAACAACCATAAAGAGGGATGCTAATGAGAAAATGACGGATTTCAATTTCTGATTGTAGCGATCGTGGGACCAAATTCCATTGTATATAAAGCTATAAACAGAAGGTGCATTCCTCTACTTTTTGAATTCTCTAAATTCAGATATAGTAATGATGATCCAATACATTGGAGAAATAACACTACAGGATCCTATGACATAACTATCAAATAAGAAAATTGCCTCATTCAAGCCGGCAAGTTAGCACCAAGGCCACCAATGCCTCTATATCCAGAAATGGGAACTCCTACAACTAGTCAAGCACCTAAAATAGCCCATGTTCTAGCTCCAAGAAATCAAAGCAAAAAAATCTTCCACTTCTTTGAGCAATCCATTTGAAAATGAAGATCTTAAGAAAATATTGTGAGAGATAACAAAAGTGCAATAGGAAATGGCCAAGGTACAAAAAACATTTAGGGATGAGATATTTACTATGAAGAGACAACAGGCTCAAAAATCTAGGCCTTATAAGCCTCAAAAAAACAAAAAGGCCTCCATTCCATTCCAATAGGCGTTAAGGCCAATCTCCAAATAAAAACAAGAAAAAAGGACAACCACAAGTTAACACATAATTCTAACCATATGATCTAAATGCAGCTTCAACATCAAGAGTCTTGGTTCCAATTTGGAATAACATGGCTCAAGAATTTGAATGTTGTAACCCTTGCAACCTTCCTCACAATCAATCAATATGCTTCAATGGAACACTTTATCAGGCCTTGATAGTTCGAACCTTTGGTTTGTCTCTAGAGTCAATCAAGAAGTAAACCAAAGAGCAAGAAAACACACAGGAAGCCCTCGGGATGAACCAACATTGGGAAATTAGCAGGTGGAGGATTTTTGTGTAATCAATCAACCTCCTTTCCAAGGTGTGGCTGCCAACACAAGTTCGAAGAAGAGGAACATAGAGGAAGGGTAGTCATCTAACCCAAGTGTTTCTCAACCCACTCTCACACCGCAGGGGGTTAACAAAATAAGTGTAGCTCTGAATGTACAAAATCAGCCTAAGGCCTCTACCGCAGTAGTGCAAGTACAAACTCACATACGATAAAAGATTTTTCCTGGGAAGGGACAAAAAAAGGATATTTTGTATCCTTTCAACATCATAGCTAAGATGAAGAAAACACATGTGAACATTTCCAAAAGCACATATATATATTTATTGTAAGCACATATATATTCTTATGTAAGTAGGTGTTAAATTATTTCCAAAAGCTTCTTGTCATAAATATAATACTACATTTTATAGACAATGTTTTTGTAGAAGTTGATTGATTTGACTATCACTAGGCGTGATATATCCTATGTAGTTGGAATTATTTCTTAATTCGTGTAGGATCTTTATGTGGACCTTTGGAAAATGACAAAAAAATACAGGATATATCGGAGGTACAATCAATTATGGTTCGTATTATTCTTCACGTGATTATGCAAATTTATTCGATTATTGTGATTTTGACCATGTTTTGATATTGTGGATAGAAAATATACTTCATGATATATTTTCAAGTTTGGCACTGTGAAATCATTTGGAGTATCAAGAAGCAACTAAACTTATATATCTCTTCTACTAAAGTATAGTATATAATTTTTATGGAATTAGAAGAAAGTTATGCCACTAAAAAGGCTATCGATGAATTTTTATGGGAATCAAAGGAAGTACGCTTCGTTTATGTCATAACTAGAGTTGTATTTCCCTTGAAAAAATATAGTATAGTATAAAAAAACCAAGCATATTGAGAATCATATGCACTGCATTCAAGATAAAGTTTTGAATTGTGACATAGCCCTCAAGTTTTTTTATACTAAAGATGAGGTTGCAAACATTTTTGCAAAGCCATTATGTGCTAAAAAGTTATATAAATTCCGGGCTATCTTAGGCATTTTACATTAAGATTCATATTATCATGTGGATTAATTTGATCTCAAGCTATGAAATAGATGAGAAAGAATCAAATGATCATGTGAATGACTTTGATCTCTACCTCCGAACAAGATGAGTAAGAATAAAATTATCATGTGAGCATGTGTTGTTTAAATAAAATGACCGGTGGATGAAAATGATCTCCACCTTTGAATCAAATGAGAAGGAATTAAAATATCATGTGTATTACCTTATTCTCCACCTCTTAATAAGATAAGCATATGTTGTTTGACTCAAATGATGATGTGGATGATTTTGATCACCACATCGATTTAGATAAACAAGATTAAAATGATCCTATGAATTGTATTGATATTCACCTTTGAATCAGATTGGAAGAGTTTTTATGTGGGAGAAAAGTAACGAGGATTGATCATGTTTTGCTTGCTTGTTGAAATGTCATATATTTTACAATGTCACCTCATGTCATCTGATTGTGTCAAATGTAAAATCTCGCTATAATATTTTTATTTTATTTGAGTAAACTATGAATTTATGTGAGTTTAGTTGCAATACCTAGTGAAGTATTAGATATGAGAGTTTTCTACTCCATAATCTTAGGTAAGATTTAATAGGTAATTAATTTATATTGAGAATTTTTGTTGTTCATGTGTAATGCATTTTTATAAAACCCACATAACATTTTCTCTATGTTATGACTTCTTGAAGTATGCAAAATAGTAAAGCAATCTAATGGGGATTTTCTAAAACCTGCAGTAACATTTATATGGTTCAAGACTTGTTTATATCCACAGAAACCATGGTAGTGTAGCGTGGAGTTGTAAAACCCAGAAAAAATTATAAAATATGCAGAATAATGACTTTTTGCATACCAGCTTAAATCACTTAGATGATTTATGGATCATAATTATTTTTTTTTTACCAAAATGTGATTTGGCATGTGTTATTTAGAACAAGCTATATATATTTATATGCTAGCCTAAATGTTCATGTGTTGATTTATGGATTGTAAGTCCTTTTGTATAAATAAAGGAGAATTTACATATTTCCCTACTTAACATTAAGGGGAAGAGTGTTGAGTTATAATATTAAGTGGAAAACTGACTTAATAAAAACTCCCCAAAATCTAAATGGTCATGGCATATAAATTATATTTAAAATATAATTGTGGCATATTCCATATCATGCCAAGTAAAGTGTTTAAATTTTAAATATAAGAGTGACCCAAAATATAGCCACCCACTTTGATATAAATCAATGTAACTGTTTAATATCAAATATATAGTGAGTTACACATAAGCATGAAGCACTACATGTCACAAATGAGTAAAAACTTGTGCGAGCACAATTAAGATACATGATGTGAATGATTTTATCATGAGAGAATGCATATGCCAGTTTGTAATTCCTCCATGAAGGTGTAACTACTTTGGAAAGAGTTGGAGTGTAGGGTGAAATGTTTATTCTCGATAAAAATAAGTTATTTTTCGTAGTTTTTATACCGAAATGTTTTTAAACTTATATCTTGTGTTCATTTACTTTCATGTTTATGTATGCAATTTAATATCCAATTCATTATGTGACGTAATGTATCATAATTTTTGTTCAAACATAAACTATTGTCTTGAATAATTTATTTTTGTGGATAATTAAATCTATGTACTTATTTATCCCCACCATTTAACTAACATTGATGGTAGAAAGAGAGGACCTACTATGCTTTTCAACACATGAAATTATTTCAACATCCTAATTATTTGAGAAACTATACAAAATTTAATAAATGTAAACATTAAGGTAATTGGTAATAGGTAACAAATGGCTTAAAACTCCGTTTCTATAGAAAAGGTATATTAAGAAAATAGTGATTGAGTTTGCAAACATGATTATTATTTTTGTTTGATATATCTGGGTAGGAATAAAAATGGTAACTAAAGTTGTCATGAGAAAATGGGTAAGTAATAAACATGGAAAAATATAGGGTGTGGTTTCATTCTAATAATACGGTGAGAGGGTATTATCAATTGAATAATTGGAGGTAAAGAATAAAATTAAGCGTATTATTTACTACCCTTTGAATGAACATTATATACCATACCTCTACTAAGTGAACCCCTTCGTGTTTATGTTTGGTTTAATCATTGGGTATGCCTCTTCTAGAGTTTTCATATCTCTATTTTCTCTATTGGGTTAAAATGAGATCCTACTTAAAATATTAGGTGTTAATAGGGTCTCCTTTAATTACAAGGTTTGTATATTGTCATTTATACTTTCTTAATCTTAACCTTAAGTTGCCGTTATCTCTAGTGAGTTAAAAAAACATCAAAGGGAAGATACCAACATATAATCCTAATATCGACATGAGAATAGTTTTGTGTAATTATTTTGCATTTTCACGCAAAATTTATAATTAATAAAATGAAGATCAACCATGTTTGAATCTAACATTTAAATCTTCATTTCTTACCATAAGTTATAACAAAATTAGATGGAATAAAAAATATAACATCGATAAAGAATAATATGCAAAAAAATCACACATGATAATTAACAATAAACATTTTATTGAAATTAACTAAAGGTAAGCCAAGCAAGACAACCATAAAATTTTAAAGAGATAACCCTTAGAAAGCTATAAGTAATTGAAGTTCACCAACATACACATACCCTAGGTTAGTTGCAGAGTTGTGTGAAACTAACAAAAATAGGAGCCATAAAGGTTTCGTGTTCAACAAAGCTCGATTTCAAAAATACATGGATATTAAATGTGAATTTATGCTTACAATACACTAAAATGTATAGGAAAATGACTAAAATATATTTTTCAATTTAATTTTAAGTAATGCGAATAATTGGAAGTTGGTATGAAAGGGAGGTTCCAAATGGGAAAAATAATATCACCTAACATGTAAAAATTATGCATTCTTATACAACGAATAGAAAAATAAATTTAAAAGAAAATATAAATAAAAACAGAGTAACTATGGAAATCAAGTACTTTTGTGCATAAATGAATTAATTCTTCTTGTGTCATAGAGCTTTGTCTCTTTACAATATGACTTGTGCGTGTACAAAAATGTTATTAATATACTTTGTTATGCATATACAACAATTACAATTGCTTCTTTTATATTAAACAGATTCTACTAAGAAAATTGTAGTCTTCTAGTTCTAGTACATGTTTTGCATGCATAAAATAAATTGTATTATTTCATGTGTCTTTATCTATTTCTAAATAATAGAAATCTAGTTAAAAATATTATGCATGCTAAAACTAAACTTAGCTATTCAAAATCTATGAGAGAGATTAAACATGCATAATTCCAAACACTCCCCCTTAATTTCGACCTTGTAACTTTCATTATTATGGAACTGAGTTTGCATTTCCATATCTTACATATTCAAGATCATAAAATCCCAAAAAAAAATTGTAAATATTTAAATAATTCCTTTCTTGATGCGTATATAAAAATATCGAGAATTGGTCTTGATTTGAAAAATTCAAGACAATTTTATTTTTTGTTTACCAAATCCCTTATGAAATGAAACCTCGTATCAATATGTTTTCTTCTCTTGTGAAAAACATGATTTTTAGAAAAATTTATTGTTGAGTTGTTTTCACAAAAACATTATGTAGAGTCCTCTTGATTCTTCCTCAAATCTGTTAATACTCTTCTCATCCACACAACTTGATATGTTTACCATGTTGAAACTACATTCTCTACTTTTTCTGAAAATAGTCGACAATAAGTTGTTACTTTGATGCCCATGAAACCACTCCTATTCCAAAGTAAAATTTATAGTTGGATGTGTTTTTCCTTTCTTCTATACTTCTGACACTATCACTACCTATATAACCTATGAGCTTGAACTCATTTGAAGTTTAATACAAAATTCTATGGTTCTTTGTTCCATACACATACTTGAAAATACTTTTTCTAGCTTGCTTATGTGAATCTTTTCAAGAGTCCATGAACTTTGATATGAACCTCATAGCATACATAATATCATGCCTTGTGGTCATCAAATACATGATAATTCCAACTAACCTTTTGAATAATGTTGGATCCAAAAATGATCCACTATCCGCTTTTCTTAACTTAAAACCTATTGCAGCTAGTGTTGGTGTTGGGTAACAATTCAACATGTTAAATCTCTTCACAATATCATTATCATACTTTTCTTGTGAAATAAAAACTCCATCTACTGATTTTTAACTTCAATTCCCAAAAGATAATGCATAAGACTTAGATCTGTCTTCTCAAATTCCTTTTTCTTGGATAATTTGAATGAATCTATGGATACATTTTCATTTATGATTAAATCACCCTCATAAACACAAACAATTATAATATTACCTTTATTTTTATCTTGGTGTATAGATAAGGCTCACTACTTCTCCTATTGAAACCATTCGTAATCAAATAAGAATGAATTCTACTATACCAAGCTCTAAGTTCTTTCTTGAGACCATAGAGCTCTTTTCTCAAACTATAAATGTTTCCTTCATCACCTTCAATCTCATAACCTTCTATCTGATTTACATAAACTTCCTCTTCAATAAAATCATTCAAAAATGTCTATTTTAGATCCATAGGAAAAATAGACCATTTGTTTAGAGCTGCAATTTCATTCTTATCATGTCCAAAAGAGCTACTTTGGTGCTATGGTTTACTTATAATCAAATCCATATTTCTTTGTAACACCTCTTGTAACAAGCCTTGCTTTATGTTTCTATACTTTTCCATCAACATTATACTTGGTCTTGTAAACCCAATTCACTCCTTTCACGTCCTTTCCTTTTGGAAGATCCATCAACTCTCATGTCTGATTTTTCTCTATAACATCTACCTCATCATCCATGAGTTGAACCCAAAATTCACTGTTTATAGCCTTTTCAAAATATAATGGATCGTAGTTTGAGAAAATAATTCAAAAACTTTAAAAGAGTTAGTTCTATCAACATTATAAATCTCAGTAAGATTCCTTGTTGTCAATTGCAAGTGTCTATCGGATGATTAAATGTTTTTGGTGGTGGAGTTTCTTTTGGTGTTCTTTGTGGTGTCTCTTACATGGCTAAAGATGACTGAAATCTTAGAGACCTCCTAATTGTAGATGGAGGTGTAGCTTGTGCTACAACTTGATATGCATGTCCAATATTAGAAGATACAATACCTTGTCATTCTATATATTCATCCGCCATATCATCATGAGGAATAATTGTTGCTATACTAATTGTTTTCTCTATACTTCCATCCCATGCTTCATTTTCAATAAATTGTACATCTCTACTGATCACAACCTTTCTAGTGACTGGATTATACAACTTGTATGCTTTTGTATTCTATAAATAGCCAAAAATATTCTCTTTTATCCTTCGTTGTTTATCCTCTTCCTTAGCTCACCAGGCACATGTCCATATGCCAAACAACAAAAATTCTAAAATGAGAAACATTGTGTTTGTTGTTAGTCCAAGCTTATTGAGGAACCATGTTCCTAACAATTTTTGTTGGACACCTATTTAAAATATAAACAACAGTTGTTATTGTTTTTAACCGGTACTCATTGGTGAGATGCTTTTCCTTCATCATATATCTTTCCATTTCCATAATGGTTGTATTCTTCCTCTCTACCACACCATTATGCTATGGTGTATATCTCGTAGTAAACTTCTTGTGTATACCATGATATTTGCAAAAACTAGATATGCATTGGAAAAATTCTCACCTCCCCTATCTTTTCTCATAACTTTGATGTAGCATCCACTTTGCTTCTCCACAAAAGCCTTAACTCCTAAAATATATCAAAAGAATCTAAGAAATGTCTAAGAAAATACAATCATGTCTTCCTTCGTAATCATCAACGAATTGCATAAAATATGAACAACCTGCAATGGAAGTTATTTGCATAGTTCCACACAAATCTAAGTGTACTATCTCAAGTGGTGCGAATGCTCTTACTATTTTACCAACTGAAATGAATATCTATGTTCCTTACCTAAAATACACCCTTCACATGCTCTTTTCTGGTTTCGAATCAAAGGAAAACCTTTAACCATATATTTCATATACAATAAATTAAAAATATCCAAAATTCAAATGTGCAAACCTGAGATACCAAATCCATGATTCATCTTTTATAAATAATTGAAAATTTTATTGTGTTCCTTAAGCATAGGAATCAATTGTATTATTGTAGGACACAAAGGGAGTGATTTTCATTGGCACATGGCTCATCAGGACTCATTTACCTTAGCACATGACTCATTTACACTAGCGCAAGAATTAATTTCTTAAGCACGAGATTCAACACAAGATTGATTTTCCTTATCTCGGGACTCATTTGGCTTAGCGTAGGACTTGGCTATGAATTGAATTAATAATTTTTCTGCAAAGAGATCTAATTTTTCTTTTTCCTAGTTGTAATATCAAGGTAAACATTCTATTGTTACTCATATTAGCTTTTGTAATACGTTGAGTGTTATAATGGTAGTTTTCCAAAATTAGGCATTCATTATCTTCAATATAAACTTTGTATCCTTTCTGTACCAACTTTCCAATACTCATAAGATTGTGCTTCAAACTGCAACATAGTAAACATCATGCATAATATTTTCTCCCCTTTTTAGTTAGAATACCAATTGTCCCTTTTCCATTTACATACACAATATTATTATTCCCAAGAGTAACATAACTCTTCACTGACTCATCCAAACTAGAAAATAAATCTAAGTTACCTGACATGTGATTATTGTAACCTTAATCTAAATACCAAACATCACATGGAATATCTTTTGATAAATTACGGTGAATAGGCGATAACTTAGGTATCAATTTAGCAATCCTTGTGCATGCAATAAACATGTAGCTATGAGTAGAGCTTCCAACCTAATTTTAATTTTTCATATGTTGATCATATTGTTTTTTATTGTAATCATAAGCATAGTTTCCATGCTTCTGCAATAATGAAACTAAACATGAGACTTATCATGTCTCGACGGTGAGACTGTGTTTTTAACTCTATCCTCTTCAACTTCAGTTTGATGAACCACTCTTATGTCCTCTCTATGAATTTCTTCCTCTTCCTCTAGGGCTGAACCTTCCTCTTCCTTTACCATAAATTCATGTTGTCTAACATGAAAATATTAATCTAAAACTTCATGTGATATATTCAACCTTTCTTAATGATTTATTAGTGATGAATCAATTGAAAACTGACTTAGATCCATAGTTTCTTTAATAAGAACAAATAAAGTATCAAATTTCGTAGGCAAACTGCTAAGAAAATTTTCAATAATCCTTCTATCTTTAATAGTTTCACCATGGTATTTAATTTGATTAACTAATTCAACTACTTAAGTAAAAAAGATTCTACGGAATCAATCTTTTATTCACATATTTTAAAAATCTTTATGAAGTAACTATTGGTTGGCATCTTTTACATTCTCCCTACCTTGGAACACAACTTGAAAAGTGTCCGTATGGATTTTACTTGATTAGTTACTACCACTCTAAGAAGGATGCTTTCATGCATTTCCTGATGAATATAGAAAAACATTTTTCTGTCTTTCTTGCGTAACTCCTTCGAAGTATCTTTATCTGTTTGTGAGAGTTTAGTATACGTTGCTTCATCTACAAGCTTTGAGTAGACATTCTCAACAACCTCCCACACATCATGGCATCTGAATAGTGCCTTCATAGTTAATGACTAGTACTCAAAATTCTTTCCATTAAATTGTAGTTTGTGCAAACCGGATGTAGAAGCCATAGTTTGTTGCCATTTTAAAAGCCCTCTAGAAAACAATGCTTTGATAACAATTTGTAGAAATTATGCGAGTCCTACACAATGAATAAACAAAATAAATTAAAAACAAAACATAAATCAAAATAGAGTAACTACGAATTCAACACTTCCCTGCGAAATGAATTAATTCTTCTTCTGTCATAGAGCTTTGGCTCTTTACAATCTGACATGTGCATGTACATCAATGTTATTAATTTACTCTGCTTTATGCATCTACAACAATTACAATTGTTTCTTTTATATAAAAAACACTATTCATAAACTTAGCTTCTAACCTTGCTCTAAACAGAGCTCGCTAAAAATAAACCACAATATTCTAATAATTCTAACACATGTTTTGCATGCATAAAAAAATGATTTTATTTCATTTAACTTTATCTATTTCTAAACAATAGAAATTCAATTAAAAATAATCTCCATGCTAAAGTTAAACATAGCTTTTCAAAAAGCTACATCGGAGATTAAACATACATAACTCCAAGATAGCAAAAGTACATATCTATTTTTTCTAGGTGAACTACAAATTTTAGACGGTGGATAAACAATAAAAATGATATAAGTTGATCTTACGCATTATTAATCATCACCTTAACATACGTAACGACATATATTTTAACTACAATTATTTTGAAATTTTATAGAATTAATAAAAGAATTTTATTAAATTGGTATCTTGCAAGTTCGCCACCCAAAATTCAACTTTAATTGTATTCACATATGAAATGTGATAACCCATCTTTTGACAATCCCAACCCCTATCGACTATGTTGTCTACTGATGCAACTTCGACAGAAGCCTAGAGACGTAAAACGGAAATGAGTTATCAACTCAAAATGAATTTGTAAGGACGGTGAATAAGATATTGTGAGACTTGATTAGCACGTCCTTCCACGATGGATATTACTGAACGCGTGCACTTCAAATAATAATAACTAACTTGAAAAGATTGATCCCTAATTCCAAACGTCGTGAAACCAATGGAAAATCATGTCTACTTCACAACCGCAAATACCACCAATGACAATTGGTATACAAAGGAGAAGATGCCACTTACTATGTGTATTATATATCTTGTCCGTAGATTGCGGCTCACAAAATTTCACTTCAATGCATGAACCACCAAACACATGTCAAGCTTTGATTGAATTGTAAAACTTTTTATTGGGCGATTCTCCTGGAACACGATAGATATAAGTAGTGCAGGAGATGGTGTCAATTCATTCAACTTTAGAATAAATCTGCATTCAGTCCATACTCTGTTTTCTTTTTCTCCTCGAGTGAGGATTCGCTCAATGGTTGATTTTGCAAAGCGTTTAGACGTTTTAAGCCATTTTAGGCGTCAAAATACAGCCACTTATAAAATATGACCGTCATGTTTGACATGTGAAAATATAATTTAAATGCTAATATGACATGTATGTTCAAAATTTAACCGTCAAATATATGTATGTATGTATGTATGTATGCATATATACATACATATCATAATAAATTTAAATTATGAAATTTACGAAAATCAATAATATACTACACATTATGAATTTGCGGAATTTATGACAATTTATAATAAAACACATAAACTCGAGAATTAAAAAAATAAAAATATCTTAATATCTTATTAATAAAATATCAACATCTTAAGATATCATTGATAAAATAGAAAACATTTATTAGTTTTGATTTTTAATTATTTTTATTTGATTTGATTTTCTTTGATGTTGTTTTCTTGATTTCTTACAAATATAGATTAAATTACAAACATTAGATTTGAGATTTTGTAAGAAATGTGAAACTTGAAAATTTGCAGTCACTAAAGTTGGAAGTTGTAATTCTTTTTCTACAAAATTGCAAGCTTACACTAGTGAGTCATTTCTTTCAATTTTTACAATATTTTTATTTTTTAACTATAATTTGAAATAGTGTTTTAATCTTCTCACAAACTTTAATGTTGTTTCTGGATCTTTCAATTGATTAGTGAAGATCCAATTGATTAGTGTACAATCGATATTTATGAAAAATAATTGTATCTTTGATAAACTATGAAATTGATTAATGTAGCATTATTTTTGTTGGTTTATAATTGTACAAAAAATACCCAAATACTTATAAAGATTCAATCAATTAGAGAATCCCACATATATTTATAATTATAATGTGCTCTAGAAAATATGAAAGATGGAATTTGTAGGAGAAAAAATCACTATAAAAGTTTATGTAAAATTTGTTTTTAATAAATACCAACATTGGTTGCAATTAGAACTTTTCTTATTAATTAGCTTCCTATTTTCTATATCTGTGTTGTTCTCTCTACAAGGAAATTACAATAAGAATGATTAAATAATCATTTTTGGGTTAACAATGGGATGTGTAATAGTTGTTCGTGGAGATGTAATATTTGATCTCTTGTTACTTATGGATCATCAGTAATAGGTGGAGGATTTATAAAACAAGTTATTAATTTTCAATCCTCCAAATATATAACTTAAATTAATCTATGTATTTAGTAATAATTAATATATGTTTTTTGACATGCATATTAAATTTTGAATGTCAAATGATAGTCACATAATTTTTTAGATCCTCACCTATTTTTATTAGGACATGTAACATTCAACATCAAAATCTAGCACTGGATTCACTTTCGCAGTCAATCAAGACAATAATAAAAAATCATCAAAATAAAATTAGGTATATTTGAAGGCGTGATATGACTCCATGAATAGACAATTACTCTAAAGTTATGTTTTGTTTCTTGGGGTCTCGCCATAATGTTGAGACTTGGTCTTAAGTGTTAAAAGAATCTGAAATCAAAACAAAAAATTAAACTCAATAATATATAAAATCAATTGCTTTTCAAATAATATCAATAATATATGCATAAATAATAAATTGATCTTTGTAATTTTTGTCCATATGTTAAAATAGATCCTATATATTGACCCATATTAAAAGGAATAAAAGATTAAAGTATAGATTGTATTATTACTAGCGATCTCATGTGCACAACGCAATGTGAACGCCGAACAATATATGTTATTTGATTGGAGGGTTACTCATTGCTTTTGTAACGGATGTTGATAAGGGGTGTCTACATGGGCATTTCTTGGGGCAAAGCAAGGCCAATTGGAAGATATTTCTTACAATCCCATGATCCTTGTAGGTTGCTGCAACTTCTGTATCAACAGCTTCCATGACTAAATTGTTGTCTTCTTTTGATAGAATTTGTGTTCACATGCCAATGTCAAAGACAACTCCACCCACATTTGATTGCTCCATGCTCCAGACAACAAACCTTAAAAATACTTAAACAATGTACACTATAAGCTAGGAAAGAAATTTAACCAACATAAATCTTACCAACTGAAGCAAATTTGAGTTATTGTCCACAGCTACCTATTAGCATACGTAGCATAGATTATATATTTAGGAGTGTTTTTTTATTATCCCTTTATTCTCTCTTCCTTGTTGTATTC
This sequence comes from Taxus wallichiana var. yunnanensis, assembly GCA_018340775.1. Taxonomy (NCBI): domain Eukaryota; kingdom Viridiplantae; phylum Streptophyta; class Pinopsida; order Cupressales; family Taxaceae; genus Taxus; species Taxus wallichiana. The sequence continues at coordinate 53,903,972 of CM031233.1, forward strand.
CATTATTCTCTCACCTACATCCATATCTTCCTCCTTCATTTTAGGGGAATATTGTTTATTGCTTCTCCTATATAATGTACATGCTTCTTCATAATAAAATAAGGTGTGAAGAGTATTTCACTCCACATTCTTCCTCTAAACTATTTGGTTCCTACAGTTTGGTATCAGAGCTTGTGTTTGAAGGAGAAAACAACTCTGACCTGTGCATTGGGAAGAATCTTTGTCTAGCTACTGTGAGGAGTGACCTGCGTGAGGAGGAAAAACTGCGTAGAAAAGATACTGCGTGGAAATCAGAAATCTGTGTGGAATTTTGGATTAAAAAGAACTCATTTGTTGTTGCGTGAAGGAAGAGTCTCTTCTCTGCTGCTACGTGGAAGAAATATAACAGCGTGAAAAATCTCTCCTGCTAGTGGCCACGTGGGTGGAGATTTATTTGCCTTGAATTTCTACGTGGAACTCATTAATAGATCTTCCTGTACGTGAAGAAAGCTGAAAATTACGTGGGAAAGCATACAACCTACGTTTTTTTTTTCTAAAAAAAAAAAACAAATATTTGAAGCTGCTGGTGTGTAGGAAACAACGACCACGTGAAGCAGAGCAATGTGGAAGCAGAGCAGTGTGGGAGAGAGCTGCATACTTCTGCGTGAAAGAATGAATCCAATTCTATTATGTCTTTTGTTTTATTTGCTGTAGCAAATTCAAAACAAAAGGTGAGTGGAAGTCTATCAGCAACCAGTGAACTGCAAAGAGCCTATGAGGGATTCTCCATTCAAAGCTGCGTGGAGAGTTGTATGCAAAAGCTGCTATTAAATAAATAAAAACATGGAGGCCTGGAAAAGAAAACGTGGAGTTTCTACAACACTATGCTGAATGTCGAGTGTAGATAACTCAATTGATAGCATGAATAACACGATAAACACTACCGAAAGCCGGAACATCGACTCACCAACCAGAGAACACCGTGAAGAAGCTCCTGAGAGCTCGGGTTCTACTTTGCTTTGCTAAACGAGCTTCAGAACACCGGCAATCTTGTCTTTGATGAGCTAGTTCGACAAGGACTTCTTGAATATTTCCTTTTCGACGTCAGCTACCAAGAAAAGCAAGTTCAAGAAGAATAATAAGTTGGGTACAAAGCTGACTATGAAGACGAAGAAGAATTCCCCACAAAGCATCACCATCTCACAACACATGAATATCGCGAGCATCTACGAGCCAATACTTCTCATCAAGTGAGTCAAAGTTGTAATAACTCTTGAAATAAATAAATAATATTTTTTATTATGATGTCTACTCCGAAGTTGCTTCTTTCTCGATGCTCAATTGCTCAAATGGCCCAATTTTATGGCTTGGAAAACCAAGATGTGGAAAATCCTTCAGTTTGAAGGATTATGGGGCATTGTGACTGGATTAGTGCCCGTTCCCACTTTCTCTGAAAAATTCGTAAAGTATGAGATGGCTAGTGCAAAACCCTTGATGCTGATAATGCTTGGTATCAGTGATGATGTGCAAACACATGTTCGGAATGTAGAGAAACCAAAGGAGGCCTGGGATAAGCTAGCAACAATTTATTAAGCTAAAAGTAAGACTAAGATCCTCCATCTTCATTCAAAGCTTCACACCCTCGCTATGGGTTCAGATGAGAAAGTTGAGGAGTTCTTACGTCGCGTGGCTGAGCTACGATCGGAGTTATTAGCACTTGGTGAAATGGTGGACGAAAAAATTCTCGTGCCGATCACCTTGAGAGCACTCCCTTCTCAATTATGAGTGTTCGTTACGAAACTGAATGTCTCTAAACAAACAGTGGCATTTGAAGAACTCATGAATTTTCTACAGTAGGAAGAGGCCATCAATTCATCCTAAGAGGAGTCTCAGGATAAAGCCCTGCAATCAAAGCCATAACATGGCTAGAAGAATCAAAAGGGTCCGTCATAGAAGAAAAATCAAGCGCAACCAAAAAAACAACAAAAAGATCAAAATTCAAAGAGGTCGTGTCACTTTTGAAGAACCAACACTCATGACACTGATCATTGCTTGTACAATATCTTGAAAAAAGGGTCTTTAAGTCAAACAAGCACATCAGGCGTGAAGATTTTCAAAAACTAAATGACGGACCCCGTTGGAGAAAGTAGAAGGGACATCTCGTAGCCCTAGAAGATGATGAATATGATGAGGAGACATCAAAAGGAGCCCATTGTGGTAAGAACCTTATACTAGTCTCTCGAACTTCTCAAAAGCATGAAGAAAGTTTGGTTGATAGACTTCGGTGCAAGTAAGCATAAGTCAGGTGACAAGAAGCTATTTGACTCACTACACAAAAAACCAACTAGAGATCTATTTCGGATAGCGGATGACAAAGAGTACGTTGTAGAAGGAATAGGAAATGTCACCATTCCTTTGGGATCACGAAAATGTACACTTACAAAGGTACTATACGTTCTTGGCTTGACTAGCAACCTCTTCTCGGTTACTTAGCAATTGAATCATCACCTTAAGGTAGAATTTATTGTTCAAAATGGCATTAAATTATGCATAATCTCAATATAAGGTACGGTTATTGCTAGAGAATTTGTAAAAGATAAGTTATTTTCTTTAGATATTGTTTCATCTTTTGCCATAGCTTTATCTACTTCTACAATAGAATCAACTTCCCTATCGCTTTTTACATATGGACACTTGTCGGCTAGTTCATTACTTCAGATGATTTCAAAATAAATGGTCCATGGACTACCCAAATTGTCCAGTTCCTTGCCTATTTTCCCTAGCTGTCTTTTAAGAAAAAAACATAGAGCTTCATTTCAGGCGAGCACCTTCCATGCCAAGAAGTATCTGGAGGTAGTTCATACCGATCTGAATATCCCATTTCCTGCTTCATTTTGAGGATACAAGTAATTTCAATTGTTCATGGATGACCACTATCACAAGATGTGGGTATGTTTCCTAAAGAAGAAAAGTGAGGCTCTTCAACATTTCCAGAACTTCTATCATTGTGTTATGAAAGAGACCGAATGACCACTTCTTCTACTTCACTCAGATCGAGGGGGAATTCACATCAAATAATTTCTTGGCCTTCCTGAACCAATAAGGCATTAAGAAGCACACGATGTTGCTCCCTACACACTCCAATGTAATGGCATTGTTGAGTGTCACAATGGCACAGTGATGGAGATGGCTCGCTGCATGCTAACAACTACAAAGCTAGAAGAATGCTATTAGGCTGAAGCAATATAGACAATTGTATATCTTCTCAATAGGGCACCGAAAAATATTCTATAAAATAAAATGCTAGAAGAGGTATGGAGTGGTAGAAAGCCATCAATTTCTCATTTGCAAGTATTTGGTTGCACAACATACATGCATGTCCCACTCAAAAGAGAAAGAAGGTAGAGCCAAAGACACTCCTATGTATCCTTCTTGGCTACAACACTACCTCGAAGGTGTATCATCTCATGGATCCTAAGACAAATAAAATATACAAGATTCATGATGTGGTTTGTGACGAGTCATCCTTTGACTCAATAGTATCAACAGAAGATCCACTTCCAACCACCTCTCACCGACTAGTCTCCAAATCAGATGATGAGCCAAAGGAGACTACTCAGAGAAAAGAAATGTTTCTAGGAGAGCTATTTGTTGACCTTGGAGAACTGGAGAATGTGACTCCACATCATTCCACATGGCAACGTCACATTTCTTCTCAAAATCAGCCAAGTTCTTGTCTGAAGTGAATACAAAGCACTATCAAGGACTCACATTTGCAACAACTCCTAGATACATCATCCGGAGTCAAAATAAGGAGTCAAACAAGAAATGAGGTAAACTTTGCACTCATGAGTTCACTGATTGATAGCTCCAACCTAATAATGTTCATGAAGCACTTAGTCAACCTCAGTGGAAGGAAGCCATGGATACAGAAATTGACTCACTCAAGAAAAATCAGACATGGGAACTTGTCAATCTACCTACAGGTAAGAAACCCATAGGCTGCAAATGGGTTTTCAAAACTAAATATAAGGTAGATGGATCCATCGACAAATATAAAGCATGTCTTGTAGCAAAAGGATATGCTTAGAAATAGGGCATCGAATATGAAGAAACCTTTACACCCACTGTGAAGATCAAGACCATCAGAGTTGTTTGTGCACTAGCAGCATAGAAAGGATGGAGACTTCAGCAGATGGACGTCAAAATTATTTCCTAAATGGTGATCTGAAAGAAGAAGTCTACATGACCCAACCTGAAGGATTTGTTGATGAAGAGCATCCTAAAAGGTATGTCGTCTCATCAAATCATTGTATGGACTGAAACAAGCTCTAAGGGCATGGTATATCAAGATCAACGATCATCTTTTGCAGCATGGGTTCACTCGTAGCCCCTCAAATTCAAATTTGTATATAAAGAAGGTAGGAAAAGAAATTGTCATTCTTGTTGTGTATGTAGATGATCTTGTGATCACTGGCAGTTCAAAATATTAGGTTGATATTGTGAAGAATGATCTCAAAAGAACCTTCAACATGACATATTTGGGGCTACTACATTACTATCTTGACTTGGAAATATGGCAAAAGGAGTATCACATTTTTAGTATCACATTTTTTGTATCCCAAATAAATTATGCCAAGATACTCCTAGAAAAGTATAGAATGTTTAATTGTAAACATATATCCACTCCCATGGAAAAAGGCTTGCAACTTTCAAGATTCCAGGACTCACCTCAAGTAGATGCTACACTCTATAGGTAACTTATTGGAGGGCTCATCTACTTGACATATACTAGACCAGATCTATGCTTTTCCGTCAGCTATCTTTCCAAGTTCATGCAGAAGCCAAAGTAATTTCACTAGACAACAACAAAGCATGTATTGAGATATGTCCGAGGAACATTTGATTATGGTCTGGAATATAAGAAGAATGATCAATTCTTCTTACAAGGATATGTCGACTTGGACCACGCCGGATCTATTGATGACAGGAAGTCAACTACAGGATACATATTTCATCTCGGATCTGGACCCATCTCGTGGATAAGAAAGAAGTAGAATGTTGTTTCTATCTCATCCACATAGGTAAAATATCGCATCACATAAGGAGCTATGTGCGAAGTGATATGGTTACGTCGTATTTTAGATGATATGGGAATTCCTGAAAAACAATCACCTATTCTCTATTGACAATCAGAGTGTGTTGAAGCTTGTGCAAAATCTTGTTTTTCATGAATGAACAAAGCATATTGAGATTGATTGTCATTTCATTCAAGAGCACATCTTGAACCATCAAATTTAGCTCCAGTATTGTCCTACAGAAGCACAAGTTGCTGAAATTCTCACAAAATCTCTTGGAAAAGTGAAATTTGAACTTTTCAGGGGTCACATTTGCAAGAATAATGTAATAAGGGGGGAATGTTAGCATACGTAGCATAGATTATATATTTAGGAGTGTTTGTTTTCTATTATCCCTTTATTGTCTCTTCCTTGTTGTATTCCATTATTCTCTCACCTACATCCATATCTTCCTCCTTCAGTTTAGGGGAATATTGTTTATTGCTTCTCCTATATAATGTACGTGCTTCTTCATAATAAAATAAGGTGTGAAGAGTATTTCACTCCACATTCTTCCTCTCAACTATTTGCATCCTATACTACCTTCTCGTCAACAACTCTATAAGAACAATTACATAAATGTATACATCAGATTTCTCATCAAGCCTTGATGTTCTTGCATATTCAGTGGTCGGTGTAACCAATGGTACCCATAACATAGGTAGAGGTCTAGCTTTTGGCTGAAGAAATACACATGGAAATGCCAATGTCCGACAAATATGCTTCAAAATTGTCATCGAAACGAATGTTAGAAGTCTTCACATCCTTGTGAACAATATGTGGCTTACACTCATGATGAATATATGGTAATCCTTCTATAGCACTATGAGCAATCTTTAGTGGAGTTTCCCATTCATAGCTTAATATTCTTTGATGATCCTATATGAGAATAAACATTAAAAAAACACTTGTTAGATTTTTTATCACGTGGATCACACACATGTTGAATCTTTGAGTGATCACGTGCAATGTTGGAACATCCCCAAGATGTGGGACATTGTTGCCTTGGAATGAACCTTCAAAGAATGTCGGATTTTTTTGGAACATGGAGCACTTGATTTATGATCGAAGTGTAAAGCTAAAACACTTAGAAATATCCTAATCTACTCAATCTTTGGGATTAAGGTTAGAGCTAAATAACAATAAAAATTTAAATAAGGTGATGCACCAAGTTACAAACTAAAAAAATAGATTCATTCAACAACACAATTAACATATCACAACAATTGATTATATGCACATTTCATGTGATACTCTCTAATCTTTGACTGGTAATTATAATTCACTTTGATAATAGAAAAGGAATAAATTATCCACAGTTGAAACACAAATGTTCTATGTCACGTTCCTCAAGATTAAAGAAATATAACTAATATAAAGGAAGATCTATCAGCCCATATAAATGAATTAAACATTCACAAATTAGAGATTAATCAATTAGAGCACAATACACCATACATTCAATGGAAAAATATTCATTCCGAATATTATCAAAAGGCTCAAAGTAGCTTTAAAAATCTTGCAAGATTGAAGAGTATTCTCACCAAATCTGAAATTCATTCCAATACTTAACATATCTAATCTATTTATAAGTTCAAGAGGATAGGCATTACAACCCCACCTTTAGCTAACTAATTGCTAAAAATAGAATGTATTTAAGTTCAAGGCAACGATCTCCCATAAAATTAACAAAGTAGTTTTGAAGGTTTTTAAGTTAACCTGTAACCTTTGAAAAACAAAGAAATCAAAGACTTTTCAACAAATGCCACAAAAATCAGCTTGGCCCTACACTATTTGTTTCATTTTCATCTTTATCTTCACTCTCCTTGGTCGCAACCATACTTCGCTTAAGTTCCATGAAGCACTTTGCAATTTTCTATATTTATTTCTCTTCATGTTTGCATACATACTAACTTACTACATATGATGTATACATTTCCCTTAACCTTAGCTAGTAACCTTCTCAACTTGCTTATAAATTTCTTGATCCGACTTATGAAATTCTTGCAAAAAAATAATTCTGTGGAATGAACTAATGTTCAAGGTTTTTATAACTTCGTCATCTTGCTTGACCAAACTTCTGAAATTGGTCTTTACTTGATCAATTGGAAGGGCGTCAATGTTCTCATCAAGAACTTACGGTGGATCTCCTCGAATTCTTCTAAAATATCAGTCAACGCAACTATTATTTAAACTTGTTTTTCATCCAATTTTTAATCAAATCTTGAAACACCTATGATATGAATTCCATGTCCTTTTGAAACTCAAACATCTTGTAGGAACTATTCACCACACCTTATTGGAAGAGTAGATCTATATCAATACTTCTTGATTTCTTCCCGAGATAACCAAACTAAGACCCAAATTATTGCTTTCTTGAGAGAGGGATGCATCTAGTTTCCTTATGGAATCTTTCTCAAGTATTTTATTCATTGTATAAATCTATAATTTTTTCAATCAATGGATTTTCTTCTTAAGGTATGAATTCAATCCATCTGTCCACTAATATTCCCTTCCGACATATCTTCTCGATTTAATGATATTAAATATCATCCAAGCCGAAAGAAACTATTAGAGACATTATAGTTGAAGGATCAGTAAACATAGTGGTTTGTGTCACTTTCTTCCAAAGAGTAGTGAGGTGCTCAACCTTTATCTTTAACTCATCCTTTGAAGCCTTATCCTTGTCATATGTTTCCTACAAACTTCCTACAACAACTTACACATCTTGTTTTGCCCCTTTGTGTGTTGTTTTTCCCAAAGAAAACCTATAAATTTGATAACCTATTCCAATAATAGTTTCTTTGGTTTTCCTTCCACGGGGTAGCTATCTCCACGAACCTTTCACCGACTAATTTATTGATAACTTAGAGACAATTCTTGGTTGTTTGGCCTGTTTTGTCATAGTTGGTTCTATCACACTTAGGTTAATAACATCTACCAGGGGCACTTTTTACTTTTGCTTTGGGGTTTGGTGATAAACCTAATCAGGTATGGAAGATGCAGATGTCAGTATTGAAGTCGAAAATGGGGTTCCAGATAAAATCATGGCACTAGTGGTAGTAGTAGAAGATGTAATGGAGGTGGTAACGATATATGACGTAGGTGTTAGAATAGCCTCAAGAGTGGATGAAATGGGAATGAAATAAGAGGAAGTTGATGATAAGTTGGAGTAGAATGTGGGGAAACAATCATCTCTACAACTGAGAGAATGGGTAGGGATGATAAAACTTGGGCCATTGAAGGAGACGGAAAAGAGGAAATGGAAGATAAAATGACATATGATAATGGAAAATGAGGAACCACCAAGTAGTGACAATGGAAATGAAGGATCTTGTAGAAAATCTTGAGACTCAACCGGAGAAGCACTAACATTAATAACCTCAGACACTTGTATTATTTGGGGCGTAACCTTAGTAGTAGAAACCTTAGAAGAAGAACCTCACTCTACAAAGGAAATATTTATTAGAGTTATGGTTTTCTTTGGAGTGGATCTTTTGTTCCTCAAATATTTGGGAAAGCTTGATGTTGTCTAAACTTGAACTACCTTTATAGGTTGATCCTTAGGTGAAATACCCAAAGTGGTCAACCAATAATATATCCTTTGCAAAATGGACCCTTCCCTTTCCTTTGTGATGTAACATTACTCTTGATACCAATTGATCCAAGGTAATGGTTGATTCACAATATTATCACTCCTATAAATCGGGTCAAATACCTCATCATCATCCTCGATGTCATCTGGAACATCTCGCAATGCCATATTGTTTAACCTCTTTCAAAGTTAATCTTTCAAAAAAATTGTCTAATGATGACTTCATCTCGAAAATGGATCTAGATGTCTTCTAACTATGGTACATGGGAGTTTGCCAACCCTGTTTCACTAAATTTTCCCCAATACTCAAAGTTGGCCCTAGGATAAAATTTCCACAAGGTAATTTTAAGCATTTATCCATCTACGTTATTGGCTTTATAGATAGTGGCACAAGTATATCTTTCGATTGAAATAGAAAAATGGTCACCGATTTTTGTCACTTATTTTGAATCTTATGATAATCAAGTAGTTAGCGAAAAAATTATAACATGACCCATTTATCATTTGGAAATCTCGGTAACTTATTCAGAGCACCCAAAAACCGTGGAACCCTAATATATGTAAAAATCAAAAATTGAAGATATATGGATCCCCATTCCCTTACTTCCCGAAATGCCTCATTAGATATTTTGTGATTTTACAAATTTTTATCAAAATCATATAAAAGAACAACAAAGATAGCATGATTTACTCTCCTGAAATGCTTTCTTCCCTCCTCCATAGCGAGTTGAGGATAAAACTCATATATCCGAGATGTTCTTCTAACACCTTTGGGGTTCAAACTAATATAGTCTCCCATTGCATATTTTACATAGATAAGGTAAGAAGTCATGAATAAGTCTTTTGAAACCATAACAATTTCCAATTGATGTCATATTCAAGTACTAATATGCTCCCCATTGTATGAACTTATTCTTTTGATGGTGGCAATATATAGGAACATCCACTTGTGAAATTTTTCGTCGAAGCAAGATACCCAAAACTCTACTCAAGAGAATAATAAGGTCATTGATCCACTTTGGAAGAAGTCTCGAGTGGAATAATGTTTAAGTGAACTTAGTAGTACCCTTACATGAGTAGCTTGTCACCATGAATTTTGTACATAATTCATCTTTGTTTATCCCAAAGTGTTTGATTGCGATCTCAGGAGAAATTGTTGCATATTCCTCAATAGTGGGAAGTTTTAGTAAATATTTGAAGAAATCAACATCCAATCTGATTACAATATTGCCATCATCATCCTTGACATACTTAGTATCTTTATCGAAATGTATTGTCGCAGCTTAAAACAAATTTCGTGCAATACATGTGTAGAAACCTATAATTTAGCTCAAACAATTTAAATACTTAAATTACGTTAATTATACCGTTTCCTTCAATTGATGACATATCATCAATATCACACATTTTCCGATATTGTCATTAATTAATTACATTACGTTAGTTATTTAACTCTTCTATCCAACAATGACACCAATAAACGACCTTTTATTAATTAGCTCCCCTTCCTATCTAGATTAATTAATTATTTACAATTAATCAAATTCCCTTTCTATCTAGTTTAATTAATAAATTATAATTAATAAAGCTCCCCTTTCTATCTAGATTAATTAATAATTTCTAATTAATTAATAACCCTTTCTATCTAGATTAACTAATTATTCTTAATTAATTAATTATCTCTTTTATTTAATCAATAAATCATCATTTATTTGATTAAAATCCTCTCATAACGGAAATCATACTAAATATTCCCTTAAAAAGATTCTATAAGCTTACACGCCTATTAATTAATCACTTTGGTTAATTAATAAACCCCCTCAATCCCCATGAGTCAAGTACATGACAAACCAAGCTCAAATCAGCATTGTGGCATGACATGATATAACACTAAAGAGGTCATATACCTACATGTTGGTATATGGTAAGGAAGTAGTACTACCTATATCATTGGAGCTACCCGCATTGGAGCTCATGAAGCAGTTGGAGTTGTCAGAATTTGAATCAATGGAGGCTAGATATTTAGAAATGATGAAATTGGAAGAAATCGAGAACATGCGGGCAAACAATGTAGAAAGATCGGGCCTTAGTCAAAAGATGGTTTGATAAGAAAGCAAAAGAAAGAACCTTCCACGAGGGGAACCTAGTTCTAAAATGGGATGTAGATCAGGAAAACATGGGTAGGCATTCCAAGTTTGATGCCATTTGGAGTGGCCCCTACATGGTCACTAGATGTAAAACTAGAAATTACTTCAAATTGTCTAATTTGGACAGAGAGGAAATTTTGATTCTACTTTGAACGGGATCTATCCCAAACATTGCTGCTAAAAAGGTAGAGTCTCACCCTTGTGAATATTAGATTATGATTTTAAACTCCTCTAAGTGCATATGCACATTGTCTTATTTTAGTTTAGGTTTCAATTTCCCTAAGTGCTTTGGCATAGGTTTTATTGCTCCTAAGTTATATCATTATGTAGCCAATGTGCCTCCCAATGAAAATTTGTAACAGGAAGAGTTTAAACTTGTGGGAAATAGTTGTAGATTTTAAAACAAAAAAATGTAGACAAACTAAAATTTGGTTAAGGAAATATTTTATTTTCATTCTTTGAGTCCTTTAAGGCTAGCCAGGTAAAATATTAGTGCATCTCACAAATAAGGAAACAACCTCTAGTAGCATGTCGAAGAGTGGAACTTTTAGAAGAAAGAGGAAATTCAAATTTAATAGAGTTCCATGATGTAAAAATTGAAAATTATCTTATTCAAAATATTGTAGCATGCCAAGCAATCATCAGTTGTGTGCTTTATACTTGGCGGAATCAAGTTTTGAGATGGTCATTTTAGTCTTGCAAAACAAGGGATGTAGAGAGGAAGAGGTGAAAATATTCACTCAAAGCAATTTTCTACTCTCAAGAAACTTATTTCTACATTTTCTTTAAAAAGTTTAAAGTGCAAGTATTGGGATATGTTTAGAAAGATCAAGTGGTCTCCAAGTTTCAATTTAACATGTTCAGGACTAGTTATAAGTATTTAGTGACTTTTTCCCAATGGATATGCCTAGGCTACTGGATCAACACATCTAGTAGGTAGATGTCCCCACGAGTCACCAAATTATTGATAATCCCCCACGCATGGGTTAAACATTGCGAACAGGGGTGCCAAAGTGATCCTAAGCCCCAAGTGGGCCCTACGGGTTACAAAAAGGTCATAGGTGGTCTCCAAGGTATTGAGAGCATTTACAAGATTTAAGGAACATTCGAGGTAAATCTAGCCATTCAGATTATCATGGGATCATAGTCCCATTCTAAGGAAAAATAGGCCTTCGACCCCAAAAACGATAAAAATGAGCCATGACGGAAAAAATAACAATTTAGTGTTCTCGAGAACTCATTCTCATCTCCTTCATCAAAAATAAAAATTCAAAAATTCCCAAAATAGGAATAGAAAATCAAAAGCCCTATTTTTGCCTCAAGGGCTAGTTGAGCTAAAAACCCATTTCTTAAGCTACTCGATGAGTATCTGGTGAGCTAGAGAGTCTGCATTAGTGAGGAGTCAAAGGAGTGAATCATAGAGTACCTCAGCTAGCTGAGTCGAAGGAAGCTCGGTGGTGAGCTTAGTGAGCTCATCGACCTCATGGCGTGGTAGCGAACGCTGCAATAGAGCCATTCGGGTGAGTGGAGGCATGGAGGAATTCACTCAGGTGAGTCAATCAAGAGGGCCAAGTAGAGATGCCACTGAGATTGATGGCAAGCTAATCACAAGGTGGCACGATGAGGGGACGAAATGGGTTTGGGACTAAGGTCTCATAAACATGTTTCAATGAAGAGCCATGTAAGTGGGAAGGGTTGAGCCAGCTTGGGGCCGAGCTCGTTCAACTTGGGATCAATGACGAGATGGAAGGACGGCTCATCAATCCATGGCATTTAGAAAAAATCTCACTGCCCGATAAAAGGAAGATAGCCAAGCTTCCAATGAAAGGGAATAAAAAGATTTTTTGAGTCAAATGAAGTCGATGAAGTTCCAATTCGACTCATCATATAGATAATTCAACACCCACAACAAACGAAGCTCATCTTCGAGCTATGTAATGGAGAGATTCTAAGGTAGAAAGTTTAGGTTTTCATGAGTAGGGACTTCGGGAACTTGGAAGAGTGAGTTTCAAGGCTGGTGACATGGTGAGCCCGAAATGAAAAGGCTCGAAGTTCCCATACAAGGTACGCATGAGACAATGGGTGGTTTTCAGATTATGTGACATGAGTGTTTTTAAGGTTTCGAGAGGTCATGGGTTTTAGAGGTTTGAGGCAAGTCGGTTTAGGTTGATTTCAGAAAAAGGGGCTCATAAAGCCTGTAGTGAGTCAAGGGCCGAGTCTCGAAATGTGAAAACTTGAAGCCCAAACGTGCCAAGTGGCACGAGTTGGGAATTTTGGGGTCCATCCCCTTTTAGGGTCAACACGACAGTTTTTTTGGGTGTTTGAAGTGGTGAGAAGCCTAATTTTTGTGCGATGAGGTTCCCAGAAGTCGGTGGGTGTGAATTTAAAAATGTTGTCTATGTGGTGTGATGCGGCAAATTCGGAGGTTGAGGATTTTCATGGTTTCAGTGGGGTAGCATAGTTTGGTATTTGGAGTGGGTGAAGTCTAAAGTGATTGGCGATGGAACTCGAAAGGGAAAATCTCAAAACCCGAAGACAATAGAATTCCCACCCAAACGTTTGAATCTTTGCCAAGTCATGTACCTTGGTCGTCGAACCAATAAGGCCGAGTCGAGAGAGATCTTAGGTGGCCACATTCTATTGGATGCCACCAAGTAGGAGTAGTTGGTTATGTGCAAATTTAAGGATGATTAACTTTGGATGTCCCCTGGGTAGTTAGATGAATACCCACTTGGTAGGTTAAGTGCAAAGCTCGATGGAGGTGATGAAACCCTAAATTATGCCCAATTTTGAAATCTCATAACTTGATCAATTCTTAGCCATTTTTAGCAAAATTATAATTTATGGATAGGTGATTTAGAGGAGAATTTAATGGTGATGGAAAAATTTGGTTTCAAATGAGCAGTTGAAGGTGAAATCTAGAGACACATCTACAAAAAAATGGTGTTATCTTTCAACATACTAAACCATTTTTTTGTAAATTTATATTCATCAAAAAGGTGATTTTGGCATCTACAATATGTGATTATCGAATTTTAGATTTAGGTGGTTTTGAACATCTCAAACTGGTGAGCCTAAAGTGGGTGGTGAACCCATTAATGATGTTCAGTGAAAAGTAGAGGTCATCATAAGTCTATAGGGCCTAAACTAGACAAGAGGTGCAACCACAACAAGTTTCTTCAAGCACAAGGAAAAAAATTAATGAAAATAGAGATATTGAAGATATGAATGTACTCTTTACAATATTCAACAATGATTTTTTGGAGAATTTTGGGCAAATTCAAGATTGATTTTCTCTCTTCTCCTTTGCAAATCTTCCTCTCAGTAGAATTGTAATGAGGGGCATTATTATTATTTTGGATAATTCTTCTTTGCACCCCCTTCTTTTTTTGCATGTAAATAATTTTGTGGAGTTTCAAACCTCTAATTCAAAATGCAATGTAATTTTGTGCCTCTTGGCCATTGTGATGTATTGTATAAACTCCTGGAGAAATAATACAAATCTTTGGATAATTTTACCCCTCTTTTTTGTTCATTGTACCTATCTAATCTCTCATTGGAATATCTGGTTATTTTTGTATGTTAGATTGTGTTACATGTTTCAATGGTTTGTGTTTACTGGTGAATGAATTCATAACAATTAGTTGATTTGTAGTGTTTATTCATCCTCTTAAAACTTGTTTGTTTTCATCCCTATTAAAATTAGATATTTAACATTCCTTATTGGTCCATCACCTCCAGTAGATTAGACTATATTTCTCGCATCTCCTTATCCTTGTCTCCTTGGAAAATGTTTTTGGAAAGGATTTAGATTTGTTTTCTGCAAATTGGTGAGTGGTTATAGATACACGAATAGGAAGTTGGACTTTCTCTAGAGAGCATTCCCGTTTTCCAAAGTCCAATACTTTTGGGAAAACACCATGTCATGCAATCACACCGAAAGTTTCAATCCATGAAATGCAAACAATTAGGGTTGTTGTGATTACACATCAATGAATATTTCGAAGGATTTATTCTCTTGATTTATTAGTATTTACAAGAGAACATTTTAATCTTGCTTTATGGTTTACATTTTTAGAGAAAAAGAAGTACATTATTTTCTTGCACACTTTACTTGGTTACGAGATAAAAAATTTGTGTTCACTTGGGGAAGAGAACATTGTATAATATCAAATACATTTAAGAGATCTTGGAGTGGAAATTTGATGCCTGTATATAAGAAAAGTTTAAAGGATTTTATTGATGTGTACGGAGAGAGATATGTTGATTCTAACATATTATTCATTGATGAGGGGAAATACATATTTGAAGAGTTTGGAAATGCTAATTACTTTAAGATCCCACATAGTTGGGATTTTGACGGATCTTATGAGAAAGATAAAATTATAAAAACCCATCTATGTACTTGGGTTAAACATGTGGGGCCTCTAAAAAAATTGAGGCGTTCATTGAGAACTTTTAAATTAAATATTGATGATTATTAATTATAAATGAAACTTAAATTGTGAGCTTTTTTCGAGTAAAAAAATTAAATGTATATGTTCAATTTCTTGTTTTTATAGTAACAATGTCGACATAGATATTATGAATAACAATAAGGTAAAGAGAATTAAACTAAAAAAATGGAAAATATTCATTTAGTAGTATTTTTCACTCAATTTTTTTGTATGGGTAAAATAATATAGAAATTACATGTGTTGAACTATATGGCCTCCTAATAATCATTTAAATGAACTAATCCTTAAGTGAACTAGATGGAATCCTATTTTATCAATCTAAATAAAAATTAATAGGGAGAATAGGTTGCTTCTAATTATCCATCGAAATCAACCAACAATTGGAAACCAAATATATTATGATAAATTAAATTATTAAACTAGATGACATCCTATTATGCATTTGAGATAAAAATAACCATGAAGAGGTAGAATTTATGGCTTCCAATTCTCATTCAATGTCAAAATAATTCGAATAAATCGAATCCTTCTAATATGGGTATAAAATGTCATACATTTGCCTCCCATTATTTTTAATTAAAATTATAAAGAAAATAAATTTCTTATCTATTTTTCCAATATGAGTGAAAATTAATAGCAAGAATCAATGGCCTCAAATTCTCCCTCATAATTTTATTAACTAGAAATTAGAATCCAATAATGCAATTATTAAAGACCAAGAAATTAAATGTTCAAAACCAATTATAACATATTTGAAATCCAAAGTTAATATTTAAATACCAAAATTTAGATGTAAAGAAATTGATAATGAACTTCTTGAATGCAATATTTGACTAAAATTATTGTAAATGTAATGATTTTCTTTTCCAATTGTAGTGAAAATTAATAGGGACAATGGGTTAGCCCCGTTATACCCCATAATTCAATTAACTAAAATTGGAAACTAATAATGTAATTATTAAAGACCAATAACTCTCTTTGTTAAAAACAGATAATAAAATTTTGGAAAACCAATAATAAACTTTTTAAATAATGAAGTTTATATGTGAAGAAACTGATAATGAAGTTTTTGAAAAAAATCTTGAACTAAATTTAGTCCAAATTTAATGAAATGGTGGTTTCTTTGTTCTTGGTCATCTTGGAGCACCGTAACAATTCCTTCTTCACCTTTGACTCTATGTATTGATTTGAGACTAGATACTCATAAAATCCATTTCCTTAAACCATTTATGTTACCTTGATATATATATATCATACTCCATTACTGTAGTAATCCAACCAACTCTTTTCTCATTCAAATCTTTGTTCAAGAGGAAATCCTTCACACTGGCATATGATAATAACAAATTAATGTTGTTTTTGGAGACTAGATGCCCGAACTTATTCAAACTCCTTATGACAGAAAAAACATGTTTCTTAATGACTAAGAATCTTACCTCATAGTCCTCCAGGCTATAACTTAATAATACAACATCTTGGGCCAAATCTTCCTTGTTTAGTTATGTACAAGTATTGCAGATATTATATCCAAACCACCAAAAGCATACGAGAATGATGTCCTTCGAGAAGTATGGGTTGATAAGGGTCGAGCCTGTGATATTGCTTGCTTAATAGCTTTAAATTGGGGTTCTCCCTACACTTTCCATTTATTTCCATGATCTTCGTTAACATCATTATCAATGGTTTGACAAGATTGGAAAAATCGAGCACAAATCTTCTAACAAAGTTGATCATCCCTAAGAATATTTGGAGATATTTTTGTGACTTGGTAAAGGAAATACCAGAATGGATTAATATCTCTCAAGTTTAATAATTAATACTTCTTTTGAAACAATGTGACCCAGGAGCTTACCCTAATGAGATAAGAATATGAATTTTTTCAGATTTAGGGAAACTCCAAACTACGTACATATCTCAAACACTTGCATGAGATAGGAAATATGGTTAGTTGCGTTATTGAAAAATATTGTAATATCATCAAGATACATAAGAAAAATATTCTTAATTAGTCCTCTGAATGTGATATACATGGCTCTTTAGATAGTTTCTCTAGTATTGGATAAGTCAAATTGCATTTTCGTATAAGCATATGTGACCCACTTTTTTTGTGAAATTTGTCTTAAACTGATCCTCCTCTCTCACCATGATCTTGTTGTATCTTGACTAGCTATCTAGAAGTGAAAACCTCTCGAACCAGATAGTACTCATATAATCTACTCCATTAACGGAAGTGGGTGGTGATCCTTTAGATATGAAATATTTAGGTCTCGAAAATCCACACACAACTTGATTTATCCATTTATTTTCCAGACTGGCACAATGTTTGCAACCTGAGATGAGTGCTTGATAGGGAAAATGATGCTTTCCTTAATAAGCTTGTTTAAATATTTCTTCATTAAAGGTTCTATCGAGGGTTGAATAGATTTTGCTTCGCTTGATAGGTTTAACTTTGAAATCTAGTTCAATAGTATAATGTGGTCAACATGGATCAAAGCCTCTTAAATATTTATAACTCCATGCAAATATATAAGGAAATCCTTGAAAAAGCTTTATAATTTTATTTTTTCTTACTAAGTACTCACCTTGCCAATTTGGAGTAACCTTCCTTCTCCAAGTGCAATATAGGCTTTGAATCTTCACCTTTGACCAGGGATGTTTTCTTTATTTTATCTCGAATCGGTCCTTGGGATTGAAGATGGATTCAGAGTTACTAGACCTTTAGGCAACTTGTTTGTTCTTAGTTAGACTACTGTTCTCCATATTGTTTCTCAAATTTTTTGAGATTCTTGAAGAGAACTTAACCTCTTATTGTAGGAAGTTGATGATTTGTCTATCACTCTTGAACACTTGTAAACTTTGATTATTATCCTGCTGCGCAGCCTTACTATCTCTTTGATACGAGGCTATGCTTTATCCTTTTTGATATCTTCAACAATGCCAAATGCTACCCCAATTGTTGCAAACTTGTTTATAGCTTCATTCTTCTTCGTTGGTATGGAATTGATGTTAAAAGCTTTAAAATATTTTAAGGTATCCGATACAATGTTCTTATATCTATTGAGAAGATCATTCTTATGAGAATTTTTATTCTAACCTTATTTTCAATCAACTAAATTTCTCAAAATGTCTGCAAGTTCTTGATATTTTTATTCCTTGCCCAATGTAGACCATGTTTAAGTGATTCATACTTTGATGTGTTAGAAAAATAGAAATGAAATATGAAAGTGGAGTAGTATTTTATACCTTTGGGAGACATAAGCACTACTCCTCCTCCCCGCACCTTGTCTACTCCTTAAACCATCAAGACCATTTTCCGTAATCCATTCTCAACTTCATCATCGACTTTGTGACATGAAGAAAAGGGGTATTTTCTTCATGTAGGTAGTATACATCCAATTCATCTTCCTCCATTTCTTTATAAGGATCATAACCATGTCATTATTGTGGCCATTCATCAAGTGTCAAATCGGGAATGCCTTTAATTTTCTTATTAGCTTCTTGATTGCTAGGAAATATTCTTGATCAAAAATTGAGAAATTTTTATTGATAGGACTAGGGGTGTAAGGTTCTACATTATATGTAGTCTTTTTTTGAGAATCATTAGTGGCCTTAGCTCTATATTTGGTCTCAAATAGAATTTGAGACGATCAACTTACGAGTATCCCCCAATTTTAGCAATGAAATCTCTAGATAAGCATATGGAAAAGAGTGGAGGTAAGTAAATTACCGATACATCCTTAGGAACTATGATATTAGGGTATGCATGTAGTGTGAGGTTTAGAAATTTCATTACTCCAATAGTTCCAAATACTTTCCACTCTAGTTACACCACACCTTTTTATATAGGCTCATACTTGAGGCATATCTGATCTACAATATAATTTGGCATCACTGAGTTGCTTTCTCCAGAGTCAATCAAGAAGTTTTACACTAGGTTGTTCCTAATGATTGTTGACACGTAGAATGGTGGAGGATTCATGTTTGTATTTGATAGAACCTAATTCGATGCATTGCATTGGTGAGGACTCTTTCTT
Organism: Taxus wallichiana var. yunnanensis; assembly: GCA_018340775.1. Taxonomy (NCBI): domain Eukaryota; kingdom Viridiplantae; phylum Streptophyta; class Pinopsida; order Cupressales; family Taxaceae; genus Taxus; species Taxus wallichiana. Next base: position 53,923,301 of record CM031233.1, read on the forward strand.
GATCTTTGGATAGTCCATTTGGGATGGATAAGTTAGCCATGAATCCTTACGGTAAATCCCTTTGGCCCGAAATTGCCAATGACTCCCACATGGAGATCCTCACATTTATTTTCTTCATTTGATCTATTATATTGAATGGCATTGGACTATATTTTTTTCTTCCCTTTGTTCACCACCCATTTCACATGTACATGAGCTGATACAACAGGTCCTTTAGGATAATTTTGTGAATTTTTTTGTGTTTGAGTTGTTATCTACTTTGAGTGTCGAGAGAATGTTGAGAAATGATTATATTATTTGACTACCCTCTTCTATATATTTTTCTTGGATCTTATTTTTGTTTCCACACCCCGAGGAAGATACTAGTTTATCCCACATAAATCCTCTGCTTGCCAATTCATGAGTGAAGTGTCACTTTCGGTGAATCTTGAGTTCTTTTTTTGCTACTAATTTTCTTCTTCAATTATTTATTGGGAAGCATAAGCACCATACACCATTAAATATTGATACAAGACACCTTTGAGGCATGTTGTTTGGCTATGTTATTGACCACAAGGAAAATACCACTCGTAGTCTTGTACCAAATTATTTTGGACAGGAACAAGAATTTTAGATGAAGAGGCTACATTAGAATTGTAAGGGTGGAATAGCCTAGCATCAGAAACCTAACTTTTGTTACGATTTGTAGCTTCAGAGGGAGGTCTATTTGACTGATATGGAGGATTTTTAGTTAGTATTGAGGTTGATAAATTCGAAACATTGGATCTACTGTCTCTTGATTGTCTACAACTCATTAGCTATATTTTTCAATTGTTTCATGACCTCTTGGAGCTCAAATGAAGTGCTTGAGGGAGTATATTCCCATTGGAATTCTGATTTCGGGAGTTTGGATAGGAGGTAATTCAAGTGTTCAATTTGAATTAGGATTTTCTATCTCTGGGTAAATGGGAATTGGTGGTCTAGGGGAAAGTTTTACATCTTGAATTAGATAGGTTTTAAGATCTACTAGCTAATGCATATACTCCTTGAAATGTTATACTTCCCATAGATTGCACCATAACAGAAATATAAGAATTATAGTATTTTAAGAAGTAAATAAATTCACCTTCAACAGTTGGTAAATAAATGAGTTAAATTTTACAATAGATGGAGGAAAGATAAACAGAGAAAGGAAATCTCGAAATATTCTTCCAACCACGAAAAAAGTGTCATTAAATTACCGCACAACATCATGGTGAAACCTGCAAAATCCCTTCCCTCCTTGTCCTCTAACTTTTTGGAGAAAAAATCCATCTCCATGCCTTTATGAATGACCTTTCTATCCATCTTGAATGTTACATTTTAAATCTAAGAAATTTATTTATTTTCTACTCACTTACCCCACCTACTTTCCATATTTTATTGTTTCATGATGAAGAGCTTGGAAAGATGTTTCCGTAAAGTCCAATGTTATTATATTTGGTGCCTTGGGGAGTGAATTATGACCAATCAGGTTCCCGAGGTGCCATTACTTCATTACTTTACTATACACGTTTTTGAGGTTCACTAACTCGCGGATCGACCACTCGTTGCTTCAAGGTAGTGACCCATCATATTTTGTAACACTACTTATTTCCTTGTTTCATGGGTTTTCACAACTACTTTACTCTCATTTCCGATCCCCACTTGCTTCTTAGTAAGTGCCCTCGTAACTCCACAAAGCTCCTCAACTTTCCTTCATGTGTGGTTTTGGACTTGTTTTACTTGCGCTTTGAGATAGTCTTTACTTTGAAGTAGTGGCACTATGAATCCCCACATCATTCTTGTTTTGCATCACTTTTTTTGCGGGTTTATGCCCCTACACAACTTCATTTATTGCTTCGCGGGATTTTTGGGTTGACTAGTTTGGGATTTTCGGAGTAATTTACATAATTTTGTAATGAAGTAAAGCAACCCCAAATTTGAGCATTACTTTTTTCTCCCCTTGCGCTTTGCGGGTTTTAGAGATGACTTAGCTCCATTTTTGGGGAGCACTTTACTTCACAGTAATTCCACCTCAAATCCCCGCATTTCTCGTAACTCCTCTACCTTATCTTCATGAGGATTTTGAGATAATTTAATCATGAGTTGAAATGAGCATTTCTTAGTAGCATCGTGGCACCGAATCTTCACATAACTTCCTTCCTTAGTCTCTTATCTTTGTGGTTTTTTACAATTGTTTTGATTCTTTATTTTAAGCAGTAAAGGAACACCGAATCTCCACAAAGAAGGTAGTGGATCAAGTTTTTGAGGTGATTCTCGTGAGTTTCTTTTGAGAAGTTATGTAGTTATGTAAACCCGTAAACCTCCCAATTTTAGTCATTTTTTATATTTTTGGCTAAGTGTGGACTTCTGAAGCCTATAGAGAGGGAAATGCCACCAAATGATTACAATGCTCAAATATCATGAAAATTACCCGAATTCTCCAGATTCATTCATTGAACATTCCTCAAAGCATCCCAAGTCTAATTTTTCCAAGTTGTCCATATTTTTCTAGGGGGTAAAAATGGATAAATAAATGTTTTGAAATGAATGATTTAGGCATGTTAAATAAGTTCTTAGGCATGGTTATTTGTAAAAATCACAAATTTATTGTTACATCTCAAGAAAAATATTATTTTAACCTTATTAACACATTTAACACAATTGATTGTAAGTAGATATATATTCTTATGGAAGTAGGTGTTAAATTATATCAAAATATTCTTATCATAAATATAATCCTACTTTATAGAAACAACATTTCGTAGAATTTGATTTATTCAACTATCACTAGGCCTAATATATCCTATGTAGTTGGAAATTTTTCTAGATTCATGTAGGATCCTTATTAGGACAATTGGAAAATGAAAAAAATAATTCTAAGATATATTGGAGGTACAATCAATTATAGTTTGTATTATTATTCATGTGATTATGCAAATTTATTTAGTTATTGTGATTATGACCATGTTTTGATATTGTGGATAAAAATATTCTTCTAGATATATTTTCAAGTTTGGTATAGGTGCAATAATTTGGAGTATCAAGAAGCACCAACCTTATCTATCTCTTCTACCTAAGCAGAGTATAGAATTGTTATTGAATTAGAAGAAATTTATGTCACCGAAAAGGCTATCTGTTGAATTTCTTATGTGAATCAAAGGAAGTACTCTTCTTTTATTTGATAACTAGTGTTGTATTTCTCTTGAAAAATATAGTTCAACATCAAATAACCAAGCATATTGACATTCATATGCACTTTATTAGAAAGAAAGTTTTGAATCGTGACATAGCAATTATGTTTTTTTCTAATGAAGATTAGGTTGCAAAATTTTTTGCAAATCCATTGTGTGCTACAAAGTACTATAAATTCTAGGCTATGTTGGGAATTTTATATTAAGAGTCATATTATCATGCTTTGATTAATTTGATCTCCGCTATGAAATGGATGAGAAAGACTCAAATGATCATGTGAATGACTTTGATATCTACCTTTGAACAAGATGAGTAAGGGTAAAATTATCATGTGGATGACCTTGATTTCCACCTTTGAATCAGATTAGCATGTGTTGTTTAAATCAATTGATAAGGTGGATGAAAATGATCTCCACCTTTGAATCATATGAGAAAGACTTAAAATATCATGTCAATTACCTTGATCTCCAGCTCTTAATAAGATACACATATGTTGTTTGACTCAAATGATCATGTGGATGATTTTGATATCCACCTTTGAATTAGATAAACAAGATTCAAATGATTATGTGAATTTTATTGATATTCACCTATAAATCGATTGGAAGAGTTTTCATGGGAGGAAAGTAAAGACCATTGATCATGGTTTTCTTGTTTGTTGCGATGTCATATATTTTACATTGTCACACCTCTTATCATCCTAATTGTGTCAAATGTAAAATATCCCTATAATATATTTATTTTATTTGAGAATATATGAGCTTATGCGATTTTACTTGCAATACCCAAAGTGAATTATTAGATATGAAAATTTTCTACTCTATCATTTAGAGTCATCTTGATTTCGCCACAAATCTGTTAATACTCTTTTCATCCACACAACTTGATATGCTTCTCATGATGTAACTACATACTCTCTTTTTCTAAAAATAGTGTGACGATAAGTATTACTTTGATGCCCATGAAACTACTCCTATTCCAAAGTAAAATTTATAGAAGGATGTGTTTTTCATTTCTTCTATACTTCCGACTCTATCGCTACCTCTATAACCTATGGGCTTGAACTCATTTGAAGTTGAATACAAAATTCCATGGTTCTTTGTTCCACACACTTACCTAAAAATACTTTTTCTAGCTTGCTAATGTGAATCTTTTTGAGATTCGTGAACTTTGATATGACCCTCACAACATACATAATATCGGCCTTGTGGCCATCAAATACATGAGAATTTCAATGAACCTTTTGAATAATTTTGGATCCACAAATGATCCACTATCCTATTTTCTTAACTTAAAACCTATTACAACTAGTGTTGGTGTTGGGTAACAATTCAACATTTTAAATCTCTTCACAATTTCACTATCATTTTTTCTTGTGAAATAAAAACTCTGTCTATTGATTGTTGAACTTCAATCCCCAAAAACTAATGCATAAGACTTAGATATGTCATCTTAAATTCCTTATTCATGGATAATTTGAATGAATCTATGGATACATTTCGATTATGATTAAATCATCCTCATATAAAAAAATAATTATAATATTACCTTTCTTTTTTATCTTGGTGTATAGAGAAAGCTCACTACTACTCGTCAGATGAAACAATTCGCAATCAAATAAGAATGAATTCTATTGTATTAAGCTCTAAGTGATTTCTTGAGACCATAGAGCACTTTTCTCAAACTATATACCTTTATTTCATGACCTTCAATCTCATAACCTTCTCGGGCTGATTTACATAAACTTCCTCTTCAATAAAATCATTCAAATTTTTTTATTTTACATCCATAGGAAGAATAGGCCATTTGTTTAGAGCTGCAATTTCTAAAACCATTCTTATCGTATCCAAACCTACTACTGGTGCAAAGGTTTCCTTATTATCAAATCTATTTTTCTCGCATAAAACCTGTTGCAACCATCCTTGTTTTACATTTCTATACTTTTCCATCAACATTATACTTGGTCTTGTAAACCCAATTCACTCTTATCACATCCTTTCCCTTTAGAATATCAATCAACTCCCATGTTTTATTTTTATCTATAGCATCTATCTCATCATCCAAGGCTTGAACAAAAATTCAAAGTATTTATAACCTCTTCAAAATATACCAAATCTATAGTTTGAGAAAACAATTCAAATTTTTAAAAAGAGTTAGTTGTATCAACATTATAAATCTCACTAAGACTCCTTGTTTTCTACTACAAGGGTTTATTAGATGATGGATTGTTTTATGGTGATGGAGTTTCTTCTGGTTTTCTTTGTGGTGTCTCTTACATGGCTAAAGATGATTGAAATATTAGAGACCTCCTAACTCTACATGGAGGTGTAGCTTGTGCTACAACTTTATATGCATGTCCAATATTAAAAGATATGATACCTTGTAGTTCTATATTTTCATCCGCCATATCATCATGAGGATTGAATGTTGCTATACTAATTAGTTTCTCTATATTTCCATCGCATGCTTTGTTTTTAAAAAAACTATACATCTCTACTGGTCAACACCTTCATAGTGACTGGATTATACAACTTGAATGCTTTTGTATTCTATAAATAGCTAACGAATATGTTCTTTTATCCATTTTTTTTAATCTTCTTCCTTAGCTCATCAAGAACATGTCCATATGCCACACAATCGAAAATTCTAAAGTGAGAAACATTATGTTTGTTGTTAGTCCAAGCTTGTTGATGAACCATGTTCTTAAGAATTTTTGTTGGACACTTGTTTAAAATATAAACCACAATTGTTACTTATTTTAACCTGTAATCAATTATGAGATGTTTTTCCTTCATCATGTATCTTTCCATTTCCATAATGGTTATGTTATACCTCTCTGCCACACCATTATGTTATGGTGTATATCTAAACTTCTTGTGTATACCATGATATTTGCAAAAAATTAACTAAGCATTGGAAAAATAATCACCTCCTCTATCTTTTCTCATAACTTTGATGTAGCATCCACTTCACTTCTCAATAAAATCCTTAAATCCTAAAATATATCAAAATAATCTAAAATATGTCTAATAAAATACACCCATGTCTTCCTTTTCGTAATCATCAATGAATTTCGTAAAATATGAACAACCCGCAATGGAAGTTGTTTGCATAGGTCTACAAAAATCCGAGTGTACGATCTAAGGTGGTGCACTTGCTCTTATGGTTTTACCAACTGGAAAAGAATCTCTATGTTCCTTACCCAAAATACTCCCTTCACATGCTCTTTCTAGTTTCGAATCAAAGGAAAACCTTTAACCATATTTTTGTATGTAATAAATTAAAATATCCAAAATTCAAATGTGAAAACTTGAGAATCCAAATCCATGATTCATATTTTATAAATAATTGACAATTTTATTGTGTTCCTTAATCACGGGAAACAACTGTATTATCGTAGGACTCGGTGTAGGACTGATTTGCATTGGTGCATGGCTCGGTTTAGGGATCATTTTCCTTAGCACATGACTAATTTACACTAGTGCAAGACTCATTTTCTTGAGCACAAGACTCAACACAAGACTGATTTTCTTAATCTCGTAACTCATTCGGCTTAGCTTAGGACTTGGATGTGAATTGAATTACTAATTTTTCTCGCAAACAAATCAAATTTTCTCTTTTTCCCTAGTTGTAACATCAAGGTAAACATTATATTATAACTCATATTAACTTTCACAAATATACTGAGTGTTATAATGGACTTTATCCAAAATTAAGCATTCATTATATTTAATATATATTTTGTGTTGGTATCCAAATTAATTCTCCTGCGAGGGTTGAGCAGAATCATAAAACTCGAAAGGATGGTTAGAGCAGGACAAATCATGATATAAGTCATTTTATAGTCGGGGGGATTTAGCTAACTCTTTATTACTCAGGCGTTGGAGAAATGTATAGCACCTTACTAAGGGTTTGATCTACCCTCACCACTTTAGGTTGTTCCTTCAACCAAGGTGAGAGGACCTGTTCTGTAACCCGTATTGGTGAAGGACATCAAGAGATTCTTCTTTGCACAATTTTCATGAAAACCTTGAGAAAATATGATCAATACAACACAATCAAACTCTCATGCATTTTCACACTAGAAAGTGGAGATGTTTCCTGGAAAAGGTTCGGGTTACTAAAGACAATATTTGAAACTTGATTGTCTCTACATATTTTGTGATAATTTTTTTAAATCTTTGTGGATACATAGTACAAAAAAGGGTAGTTCATGTAGGATTTATCATTCGAGAAGTTTTTGTGGGAAGTTAAGAAAGATAAAGTTGATTATACCAGATATTTGAGATCCTTTACAAATATTGGAACACTCATAGACAAAATGCTTCAAAATAGCCAAAATATTCCTTCAACTAGAAGGTGTGTATCAATGGATGCGTAGAGATGCAAGATTTCATACACTCTTCAAGAATTCAATGAAAGAATTTTGTTAAAGACTCAATTAAAAGTTGGAAATCCCTTATTCATCATGCCTAAGATACACTCATAGGATAAAAAAAAATCTTTATAAACACATTGGAAGTAAAATGATTTTAAATTGCTTATTTCATTACAAGATGAAAGGTCTTCTCATAATGAAATATCTAATGACACTATACTACCACAAGGATAAGAAATTTTGTGATTCGAGGGATTTTAACCTAATATTGCAATAGGAACATGAAAAAATATTTGAAAACATTTTCAAATAAAAGAAAACACAATTATGCTCATAATCAACACAGATTCATTCAAGGTTCACTAGATTCATCAACAGGGGAAAGTTTCTTCAACAATCTCAAAACTTGTCAATGGATGCACACTTTAAACCATCTTGACATGACTAAATCTACAAACATAGGGAACTAAATAGGTTTCTCAGATGGTCTCTTAGGAGAAATGGTTTTTCTCAAAATTTCTCAAAAAATTAATGCCCTAATGCAAGAGTATTGGACCATTGCATTTATACAATTTCACTCACTCACTCATCCCAAAATTTTCCCCCAAAAGTCTAAATATTCAAGAGAATATTCCTCTTTACAACATACCATTTAATCATGTTTATTCCCTTGAAAATATCTTACTTTCTGTTGCTAGGTGGATAAATCATAAACTAATCACGTTTCTCAGTTCCTCAAATATGACCAGGATGCCATGTCATAACTTTTGATAGTCTTTTTAATCATTCTTTTATTTTTTCATGTAAGAAATCCACTTTTTAATAATTCTTAGGAGCCTCTATATGGCCTAATCTAATAAGAAATCATTTTCACCTTCGAGAATACACCTTGAGGAATTGATACTTGCATTCATGCCTCTCAGAAATGAGTGTCCTCACATGGATTATACCATATATCTACGCTGCAAGTCTGAGTCAGCCAAGTGTAAAGAGGAGCCAGTGGAAGCCTCCACGTGTCTCCTTGGCGCAACTACAAAGGTGAAGTCTAGAGGTAGGTTCCCAAATGAGCACGGTCCCTCCATGTGTTCAGAACCCGAGAGAGTTACATCGGTTCGCGAAAAGTCTCGATCATCGAAGGTCCAATGAAAGATTTCACATGTTCTGTTTCTAGTACAACTTCAAAGATGAAGTCTAAAGGTGGGACCTCAAATGAGTGTAGGCTCTCCACGTGCCTTAGGCCCAAGAAAGTTGCCTCAGCCATTGAAAAAGTCTCATGATAAAGAAAAGCTAGCGAAGCCTCCACATGTCTCTTCGGTGCACTTTTGATATGGTTCCCAAAAGCATAGACCCCAAATAAGCACCGAATCTCCACGTGTCTCACTAGAAAACTTGTACTAGCCATTGAAAATTTTTAAGAACCAGTAGAAGGTGCCATGTGCCTAGGGTCTGAGAAATTTTCATCCACCTCTTGAAAATTCTAAGCATGGGAAGATCCAGCAAAAACCTCCACGTTTCTCTTCGGTGCTCTCTCAAAAGTAAAATTCAAAGTAGTATTCCCGAATAGGCGTGTCTTATTTTTTACAATTTTTACCTTTTCAAAACAAAGCTGAAATTTAAAAAATATCTCGGGTGACCCGCCCTTTTGTCTTTGATGTAGACTCAACACGTGGCTTTATCTGGGCACTTTCGGGGTCGCACTTCACTTTTATACCTTAATCCTATTTTTCAAAACAAGGGTAAAAGTTCCAAAGTCCTCTGGTGACCCACCTCCCCACTTTTAACTTAAAAATAGCCATGTTTCCATTTGTGGGCTCTAGGAATTCCTTTTACACTTTTACGCCTTTCATCATAATGTCTCAAAATTCCAACATGGCCCATTTTCCTGTAAGCGATCATCTTATGACATGTGTACATGTTCGGGGTCAAACTAAGAAATTTTCTTTGTCACTTCATATTGTTGAATAGCCAATTAGAAATTATCAAGGCCACATGACCAATTTGGCATTTTTTACAATTGTGACAAAAGTGACAAGTTCACCAAATAGACCCACCGTGCCGCGTCCAATTAAACACGATCACGTTTCTACGGATCGGGACAAAATAGCAAAGGAGGTAGGACCATAGAAAGTAATAGAAGGTGAAAAATCATCATCTACAACCAAACAACCAATAGGTACACACGGAAGGAGAAACTGCAAACGACATAGAGCTCAACCTGATTCACGCCCATAGAGAAATGTTTAACAACAACAACCTGATAAATATAAAACTTCAAGCATCCATACAGAAACCGAGCCTATCTCAAGCCAAGCGGACTAAAATTGAGCACCAACACTGCTCCGACTCGGGGATGGGAACTCCCGAGTAAGTACCGCAAGAAAAACATAACAGACCATGCACCAAAAATCCATTGGGCAATGGAGTAAAGAACAATCTTGCAAGTAGAATTTTTTTTTCCAATCCCCATGGACAAACTAAGAAATAAACAAAACCAGCCGCCAACGATCAGACGAACCAAAATAGAAAAACTCGGAGAATAGAAAAAGAACAAAAATAATGTACATTGTATAATGATGCATGCCTTTATTATGAAAAATCAATCAAGGAAATGTTTAAAGTGCTCGCCATTACGAGTACGACCAAGCTAAGAACTCTTGATAAATTTTTAACAAATGGACATATGACTACTTTTCTTCTTTTTTCAAGTTCTTTGCCTAGCCATATTCTCCTAGGTTTATCCTTTGTTCCCAGGTTATATTCTTCAACATCTCTCGAGGTTGACATGTGTCTGTTAACAATGCAGTCAACATTATCAAAATTTGATTCCAATGCAACCAAACCTCTCGGAATAGTATTGGTTTTCAATTGGATAATGTATTTACCAAATAGGGTCTCTTTTCCATCATTTACACAAACCATTGGTTCCCAGTCCATACTTTTATTGGAAAATTCACCTTTGTTTTGGAGAAACCCTTAGACTTGGGAATCATCTTCAAAACCTTTCCAATGCTTGATATTATTAGGGACAAATGACCTAGTCAATATTTCAATATCATATTCAAAATAGGGGGTATTGTACAGTTCTCAAACCTAGATCCCAATACTACCAATTTGTCTTCTATAGTATTATACTTGCTATCATGATGTATTATATTAAAATAATCAAACATTTCAATGAAGTCCAAAATACATGTTTGTATTGATTCATTATTTGTAGCATATAGCTTTCGACTTGTTTGAATATCAACTATGAATCTCCTTTAAGAATAATTCTCTAACACCATATTTCCATGTAATCCTTAGACTCAAGAGCGAGTGCTTTATACTCAAAAATATTGTTTTGTGCACTCACAATTGAGTTTAAAAGAAAATTTTAAACTCCTCTTGTCTTGGAGATATCAAAACAACACCAGAGTGCCATTACCAAATCTAGAACAAGCCCCATTAAACATCAAAGTCTAAGGAGAACCAACATTCTCTTGATACTTTCGCTCATCAATTTTATGCTCATTACAATCAAGCATAGCCCACAAAGCTACCAACATCGACATCTGTGTACAATACTTCATAAGAAGCATAGTTAACATCTTGAATGATATGTAAAATTTTCTTCTCACCATAAAACTTCACAAGATTCCCCTCAATTGGTATGGTTGCATATGAAATTTCCATTTGTATGCTTCCACCCACACTAAGCGTGTGTTTTCAAGACAATAACATTCCCCACTTGGTAGGATTGTCAAAATAAGAAAATTCATGGTTAAGAATTTTCCTGGATTAGATGCTAGTTGCACTACCATTCCTTTGACATATCCAATTACTGACACTTCTCTTGAATACATAGTAGTAAATTTCTTAAAAGTTGTTGTTACCTTGATATTTAACTCATTCATTACCTCAAGAGGCATTACATTACATGAGGCTCTGAATCAAACATGTAGTTATGTACCATCCTACCTATAATAATAAAATTGCTCCAAAATGGATCAACATACAACTGAGATTCAACCAGAGAAGTTCCCAAATATACCTCAGATGATTCACCCAGTTCTTCCAATGATTGTGGTATTTCTGATTCTGCAATAATAGGAGGAATCTCTACATTATTAACACTTTTTCCTTGAGTAATATTTTCTTCCTTAAATCCCAAATATTCAAATGTCCTCTTCCTATGCTAAGGGATCTTGAGTAATTCAACAATGGGAATAGTGACCTTGATCGACTCAAGACTTGGGTTATGTCAAAAGGAACATATTTGGGTAGAGTGGTATTATGAGGGAGATTCACCACTTCCTCTCGATAGTATAGGAGTTTTGGAGTCTCGACATGGGCGGGAGCACAGGTTTTATTTGGGGTATTTAGGCCTTTTTTCAAAGTATCTTTCTTAGGGATTTCCTTCACGATATTGGTAAGACCTAGAAATTTTTGCTTGGTTTGTGGCCATCCCCCTTTAACAACCTTACTTCTGGTGTTATATTCTTTCTCTTAAGTAACTGGTGCATTCATCGGCGATTGCTTGTCTGAAGGATCCCTCCATCATACTTTTTAATCATGAAAGATCTTAAGTATTCAAAATCATGATTAGGTAGATCAAATGCTTACACCATATCAATTTTAAAAGTATTAATAGGAGGAAGAGGTAATACCTTGTGAACACAATCCTAGAAGTTTTCAATAGTTATGAAACTTATTAATTCGGTTGAGGTTACCCCTCGCTATGAGTTTGTAGGGCATTCCATCATACACACATCATCATATGTCTGATCATCATCTTCTTCCTCAACTTCTTGATCTACATAACATGGGGAGTGTGGTATGAAACACCTATCACACCACTTGATAACACTTGGCCTCCTCCATAGTAGTAACCTCGGAAATCAAAGGATTGGAAACCAATCTATTATCCCCAGGTTGAGGCTATTTACTTCTTGATCCCATTGGCCCCTTCCCTCTGTCATTTGTTTACGTGATCACATCTCGGATGATTTCAAAATCTCACATGACCGTGTGGCTTGTGGCTTGACCACAGGAACATTTTCCTATCCTTTTTTCTTCTCTGGCCATTTTATAGGGTATCTATTTAACTCGCTTCGATCCAAAGTTTTTACAACCTCTTCCATATCCACAACTTTATTTGATTGAGGCCTCTCCAGATTGATTAACTTGATGCCCTCTCTCTTAGGAGGCTTTTCAGCTACTTTGATGTTATTTTCTATTTGTAAGGCCATGGTGAAAGTCCCTCAATGTTCTCGGGTTCTTATCTCTCAAGTAATAAACAACCTTTTTATCAAAAGTGTTAGAATATTTTATCAAACAGGACTCATCACTTGGCCTTAGGATTATAGGTAGTCTATTCAAGGTGTTATTTAGCCGAGTATTGAAATCATGGATGATTCATTTGGATTTTTATTTATATTTTCAAATTCGGATAAAAGGAACCGGGATCCTGTCTTATCCCTATATTGCAATCTAAAGGCATTTTTCATCTTTGTCCATGAATCTATTGAATTGTCGGTAAATCCTTGTACCGATCCACGTGCATCCTCCTCAAGAGTATGAATAAATAGTTTTATATACACGTCTTGAAACTCAATTTCAAAATCTTCTATCATATTGACAAAGAGTCCTAAATGGTGGTCACCGGTGATGGCATTATTCCCTTGAATTTTTTGCAACCTACTTGTGACATCTTATGGCACCATATTAGGATATCCATCCATACCTTTGAAATCTATAGGTATAAAAGTGTTGACAATAAAAGGAGGTCTAGCTAGAGGTTGGGCCATATTGTCTTGAGGAGGTGATATTATAGGGGAATTAGAATGATAAGCCACGAGGGGTCTTTGGGGCACATGATTATAACTCTCAAAGTAAATATCCTGGAAAACCCTATAAACCTTGAAAGAAATAGGGGAAAACAAAGAGGCATGCTTTTTAGACACAAATGATGACCCCTTTCCATCCGGAGAACTCAAATTTATATGAATATTACTTGGTTCTGAATCACTTGAAGACATACGGTAATATTCAACCATAGATTGATCACCTTTCGAGCTGATATCTCCTTCCCTAATTCTTGATTTCCAACAAATTTCCGGACTTGTTTTCCTTCGATTTTTTTTTCCTAGTTCTATAAATAACATTTTAGTAGGATCCTTGGTGAAGAAAGACCTTATTCCCTTTATCTTTGCAAATATCAAAGTCAAATTTCACTTAACACACGGGTTAAGATACTGATAATCATCAAAATTTCAATTCAACTTGGAGTCTCCACTAAGTATTTCTACCGTAGTTGTGTAGATGCACTATAAGTAATCTGTCAAGTGTTTATAAATGCTTAATTTATGCAAAGCTTAATAGATCTGACCTTCATTTTCCCACATTTATCATTATTGATGCAAATTTAGTGAAATAGCCACTAGAAACTAGAAATACTACACAATGAACATGTATTCTTGCACAAATCTCAACAATGAATGAAGTTAAAACAACTTATTTATACTCAAAACATGTAAGAAGCATTACGTGGTCAGCATGTGTATGTATTTATAAAAATAGTCCCCGGCAATGGTGCCATTTCGGTGTTATTGCCACATAAATAGGTCCCGGTGTTCAAATAATCCTATGTAATTCAAATAATCCATGGAAACAGAGCCACTTTGGTGTTGTTGCCATACAAATAGGTCTCGGTGTTCAAATAATAATCCCTAGCGACGATGCCGTTCAATGTTGGTATCAAAATTTATTCTCTCGCGAGGGCCGAGCAAAGCATCACGTAATCTGGAAGGATGTTTAGAGATAGAAAAATCAATTATATAAGTCATTTTTATCCGGGGATGGGATTCATCGACTCTTATTTACTTAGGTGTTCGAGAAATGGATAACACCTTACCAAGGGTTTCATCTACCCTCACTACTTTAGGATGTTCCTTCAATTAGGGTGAGAGAACCCGTTCTCGTAACCCGTGTTTGTGTAGGACATGAAGAAATATTTCTTTGCACAATTTTCATAAAAATCTTGAGAAAACGTGATCAATACAAGACAATCTAACTTTCACAAGTTGGCACACTAGAGAGTGGCAATGTTTCTGGACAAGGTTTGGGTTACTAAAGACAATAATTTAAACACGATTATCTCTACATATTTTGGTAGTGAAATTTTTTAAATACGTGTGGATACACAGTAAAAGTAGGGGTAGTTCATGTAGGATTTATCATTTGAGAATTTTTGGTGGGAAGTTAAACAAGATAAAGTTTATTATACCGAGATATTTGAGATCCTTTACAAACATGGGAACACTCACAGGACAAAATGCTTTAAAATATCCAAATTATTCCTTTAACTGAGAAGGTGTGTATCAATGGAGGCATAGACATGCACAAATTCATACACTCTTCAAGAATTCAACACAAAGTCTCATGTTAAACACTCAATTAAATGGTGGAAATCCTTGTTTCGTCATGCCTAAGATACACTCATTCGCTAAAATTAAATCTTTGTCAACATAGTGGAAGTGAATTGATTTTAAATTGTTTATTTCATTATAAGATGAAAGTTCTTCTCATAATGAAATTGCAAATGCCACAATACTACCACAAGGAGAATATCTTGTGTGATTTAGAAGGATTTTAACCTAAGATTTCAATAGGAACATGAACAACTATTTGAAAACATTTTGAAATAAAAGCAAAAATACTTATGCTCATGATGAAAACAAATTCATTTAAGGTTCACTAGAGTTATCAATAGGGTAAAGTTTCTTCAACAATCTCGAGCTTGTTAATGGATGTACACTTACAACCATCTTGACATGACTAAATCTACAAACACAGGGAATTAAATAGGTTTCTTAGATGGTCTCTCGAGAAAAATGATTTTCTAAAACTTTCTCATAAAAATCAACCCCCTTATGCAAGAGTATTCTTATTGCATTTATACAATTTCACTCACTCACTCATCCAAAAGTCTAAATCTTCAAGAGAATATTCCTCTTTACAACATACCATTTAATCATGTTTATTCCTTTGAAAATATCTTACTTTCTATTGCTAGGTGGATAAATCATGAACTGATCACGTTTCTCAGTTCCTCAACTATGACCGGGATGCCATGTCATAACTTTTGACAGTCTTTTTAATCATTCTTTTATTTTGTCGTGTAAGAAATCCCCTTTTTAATAATTCTCAGGTGGCTCCATATGGCTTGATCTGACAAGAAATCCTTTTCACCTTCGAGAATACACCTTGAGGAATAGATACTTACATTCATGCCTCTCAGAAATGAGTGTCCTCGCATGGATTATACCACATATATACACTACGAGTCCCGAGTCAACCGAGTAAAAGAGGAGCTGCAGAAGCCTCCACATGTCTCCTTGGCACAACTACAAAGGTGAATTCCAGAGGTAGGATCGTAAATGAATGTGGTCTCTCCACGTGTTCGTAACACGAGAGAGTTTCACGAGTTGCTTTAAAAATTCTAAGCATGGAAAGGTCCAACGGAAGCTTCCACGTGTTTGTTCAACATAACTTCAAAGATAAAGTCTAGAGGTGGGACCTCAAATGATCGTAGACTCTCCACATGCCATGGGCCCAAGAAAGTTTCCTCAAACATTGAAAAAGTCTCAGTATAAAGAGAAGCCAATGGAAGCCTCCACATGTCTCTTCGACACACTTTTGATAAGGTGCCCAAAAGCGGTGCTCTCAACGTGTCTTGTCCTTAAAAAATTGTACTTGCCGTTCAAAAATTTTAAGTATGGGAAGATCTAGTGGAAACCTTCATGTGTCTCTTTGGTGTTCTTTCAAAAATAAAATTTAGGGGCAAGTCACCAAAAAGGTAAGGGCCCTCAACGTGTCCCTGTGCCTAAGAAATTTTCTTCGGTTGTTGAGAAGTCTCAATATAAAGAGGAGCCAACGGAATCCTCCACGTGTCTCCTTGGTGCAACTCCAAAGCTAAAAATGAGAGGTGAATCCTCAAATAAGAGCAAGCCCTCCATGTTTTTTTTTGTAGGTCATAGGCATTTACCTTATAATTTCAATCCCTTCGCCGTAATGCATCAAAATATCAAACAGACCCACCACGCCGCATCCAATCAGAAAAGACCAAGTATCCACGGATGTTGGGACAGGATTTACAGAGGAGACACAATCATGGATGATGCCCAAAAATAAAATTTTTCCCCACGGAGAGAATATGTAAATAATACCAAGACTCAATGTGATCCATGACCCAAGGAAAGTACTAACAATGACATCTAAATGAAGGAGAAAGTTTTCACGCATCCATACAGGGAGATAGAAAATACTTCTAACCAGACGGGATGGAAATTTTAAATGACAAAGGGGTGAGATTACAATTGAGCACCAACACTTTTTATCCTTTCTCTCCCAACTTCCGAATACTCATAAGTTTGTGTTTCAAACCTGCAACATAGTAAACATCATGCATAATATTTTTCTCCCCCTTTTTAGTTAGAATATTGATTGTTCCTTTTCCTTTTACAGACACAATATTATTATTCCCAAGAGTAACATCACTCTTCACTGACTCATCCAAACTGGAAAATAAATCTAAGTTAACGACATGTGATTATTGTAACCTTAATCTAAATACCAAACATCACATGGAATATCTTTCGATAAATTACGGTGAATAGGTTGTAAATTAGGTATCGATTTAGCAATCCTTATGCATGGAATAAACATGTAGCTACGAGTAGAGATTCCAACCTAATTTTAATTTTTCATATGTTGATCATATTGATTTTTATTGTAATCATAAGCATAGTTTCCATGCTTCTTGCAATAATGAAACTAAACATGAGACTTATCATGTCTCGACGATTGAGGCGTGTGTTTTTGACTTTATCCTCTTCAACTTTAGTTTTATGAACCACTCTTATGTCCTCTCTATGAATTTCTTCCTCTTCCTCTAGGGCTGAACCTTCCTCGTCCTTTACCATAAATTCATGTTGTCTAACGTGAAAATATTAATCTAAAACTTCATGTGATATATTCAACCTTTCTTAATGATTTATTAGTGATGCAAGCAACTCATCAATTGAAAATTGACTTAGATCCATAGTTTCTTTAATAAGAACAAATAAAGTATCAAATTTCGTAGGCAAATATTGCTAAGAAAATTTTCAACAATCCTTCTATCTTTAATAGTTTCACCATGATATTTAATTTGATTAACTAATTCAACTACTTAAGTAAAAAAGATTCTACGAAATTCGAATCTTTTATTGACATATTTTCAAAATCTCTATGAAGTAACTATTGGTTGGCGTCTTTTACATTCTCCCTACCTTGGAACACGGCTTGCACGAAGTGTCCTGTAGGGATTTTACTTGATTAGCTACTACCACTCTAAGAAGGATGCTTTCATGCATTTCTGATGAATATAGAAAAACATTTTTCTATCTTTCTTCCGTAACTCCTTCAAAGTATCTTTATCTGTTTGTGAGAGTTTAGTATACGTTGCTTCATCTACAAGCTTTGAGTAGACATTCTCAACAACCTCCCACACATCATGGCATCTCGAATAGTGCCTTCATAGTTAATGACTAGTACTCAAAATTCTTTCCATTAAATTGTAGTTTGTGCAAACCGGATGTAGAAGCCATAGTTTGTTGCCATTTTAAAATCCCTCTAGAAAACAATGCTTTGATAACAATTTGTAGAAATTATGCAGTCCTACACAACCAATAAACAAAATAAATTAAAAACAAAACATAAATCAAAATAGAGTAACTATGAAATCAACACTTCCTGCAGAAATGAATTAATTCTTCTTCTGTCATAGAGCTTCGGCTCTTTACAATCTGACATGTGCATGTACATCAATGTTATAAATCTACTCTGCTATGCATCTACAACAATTACAATTGTTTCTTTTATATAAAAAACACTATTCATAAACTTAGCTTCTAACTGCTCTAAACAGAGCTCGCTAAAAATAAACCACAATATTCTAATAATTTTAACACATGTTGTGCATGCATAAAAAAAATGATTTTATTTCATTTGACTTTATCTATTTCTAAACAATAGAAATTCAATTAAAAATAATCTCCATGCTAAAGTTAAACATAGCTTTTCAAAAAGCTACATCGAGAGATTAAACATGCATAACTCCAAGATAGCAAAAGTACATATCTATTTTTTCTATGTGAACTACAAATTTTGGGCGGTGGATAAACAATAAGAATGATATAAGTTGATCTTACGAGTTATTAGTCATCACCTCAACATACCGTAATGACATATATTTTAACTACAATTATTTTGAAATTTTATAGAATTAATAAAAGGAATTTTATTAAATTGGTATCTTGCAAGTTCGCCACCCAAAATTCAACTTTAATTGTATTCACATATGAAATGTGATAACCCATCTTTTGACAATCCCAACCCCTATCGACTATGTTGTCTACTGATGCAACTTCGACAGAAGCCTAGAGACGTAAAACGGAAATGAGTTATCAACTCAAAATGAATTTGTAAGGACGGTGAATAAGATATTGTGAGACTTGATTAGCACGTCCTTCCACGATGGATATTACTGAACGCGTGCACTTCAAATAATAATAACTAACTTGAAAAGATTGATCCCTAATTCCAAACGTCGTGAAACCAATGGAAAATCATGTCTACTTCACAACCGCAAATACCACCAATGACAATTGGTATACAAAGGAGAAGATGCCACTTACTATGTGTATTATATATCTTGTCCGTAGATTGCGGCTCACAAAATTTCACTTCAATGCATGAACCACCAAACACATGTCAAGCTTTGATTGAATTGTAAAACTTTTTATTGGGCGATTCTCCTGGAACACAATAGATATAAGTAGTGCAGGAGATGGTGTCAATTCATTCAACTTTAGAATAAATCTGCATTCAGTCCATACTCTGTTTTCTTTTTTTCTCCTCGAGTGAGGATTCGCTGCAGGCAATCACGACTATACTGGAAAATCATCAAAATAAAATTAGGTATATTTGAAGGCAAGATATGACTCCATGAATAGACAGTTACTCTAAAGTTATGTTTTGTTTCTTGGGGTCTCTGCCATAATATTGAGACTCGGTCTTGGGTGTTAAAAGAATCTGAAATCGAAACAAAAAATTAAACCCAGTAATATATAAAATCAATTGCTTTTCAAATAATATCAATAATATATGCATAAATAATAAATTGATCTCTGTAATTTTGGTCCATATGTTAAAATAGATTCCATATATTGACCCATATTAAAAGGAATAAAAGATTAAAGTATAAATTGTATTATAACTAGTGATCTCATGTGCACAATGCAATGTGAATGCCGAACAATATATATTATTTGATTTAGAGGCTTACTCATTACTTTTGTAGTTGATGTTGATAAGGGGTGTCCACGGGGCCATTTCTTGGGGCAAAGCAAGGCCAAGCTGGAAAATGTTTCTTACAATCCCAAGATCCTTGTAGGTTGTTGCAACTTTTGTATCAATAGTTTCCATGACTGAGTTGTTGTCTGCTATTGATAGAATCTATGTTCACATGCCAATGCCAAAGACAACACCATCAACGTTTAATTGCTCCATGCTCAAGAGAACATAGCTTAATCATCTTTGATGATCCTATATGAAATTAAAAATTAAAAAAGCACTTTTTAGATTTGTTATCGTGCAGATCGTTCACACGTTGAATCCTTGAGTGATCCTGCAATGTTGGAACATTCCCAAGATGTGGGACCTTGTTGCCTTAGGATGAAGCTTCGGAGAATGTGGGCTTCCTTTGGAACTTGGAGCACTTGATTTATGATCAAAGTGCAAAGCTAAACCACCTAGAAATATCCTAATCTACTTAGTCTTTGGGATTAAGGTTAGAGATAATTAACAATAAAACTTCAAATAAGGTGATGCACTAAGTTCCAAGTGAACAAATAGATTCATTCAACAACACAATTAACATATCACAACAATTGATTATATGTAAATTTCATGTGATCTTGTCTAATCTAATTGGTAACTATGATTCTCTTTGATAACAAAAGGAAATAAATTCTCCACAGTTGAAACACAAAGGTTCTATGTCACGATCCTCAAGATTAAAGAAATATAACTGATATAAAGGAAGATCAAACAATCCATATAAATGAATTAAACATTCACAAATTGGACATTAATCAAATAGAGCACAATACACCATACATTCAATGGAAAAATATTCATTACGAATATTATCAAAAGGCTCAAAGTAGCTTTAAAAATCTTCCAAGATTGAAGAGTATTCTCACCAAATCTAAAAGTCATGGCAATGCTTAACACATCTAATCTATTTATAAGTTCAAGAGGCTCAAGCATTACAACCGACCTTTAGCTAACTAATTGCTAAAAATAGAATGCATTTAAGTTCAAGGTAACAATCTCCCATAAAAATAACAAAGTAGTTTCAAAGGTTTGAATAAGTCAACCATGTAACCTTTGACCAACAAAGAACTCGGACCTTGTTCAACAATGGCCACAAAACTCAGCTTGGCCCTACACTATCTGTTTCATGTTCATCTTTGTCCTGACTCTCCTTGCTCACAACCATACTTTGCTTAAATTCCACGAAGCACTTTACAATTTCCTATATTTCTTCCTCTTTAGGCCCGCATACATACTTACTTACTACATATGATGTATATATTTCTCTTAACTTTACACGGTAACCTTTTCAACTTGCTTATAACTTTCTTCTTGGTCTAACTTATGAAATTATTGCATGAAACAAGTCTGTAGATTGAAATAATGTTGAAGGTTTTTGTAACATCATCATCTTGCTTGACCAAACTTTTGAAATTGGTCTTTACTTGATCAATTGGAAGGGCGTCAATGTTCTCCTTGAAGAACTTACAATGGATCTCCTCAAATTCTTCTAAAATATCACTCAATGCATCTATTATTTAAAAAAAAATTCATCCAATTTTTGATGAAATCTTGAAACACCTATGACCTAAATTCCATGTCCTTTTAAAACTCAAACAACTTATAGGCACTATTCACCACACCTTCTTGGGAGAGTATATATGTATCAATACTTCGATTTCTTCCTAGGTAACAAAACTAAGACCCAAATTATTACTTTCTTGAGATAGGGATGCATCTAGTTTCCTTACAAAATCTTTCTCGAGTATTTAATTCACTATATAAATATATAACTACTTCAATCAATGGATTTGCTTATTAAAGCATGCATTCAATCCATCTGTCCACTAATCTTCGCTTCAAACCTGTCTTCTCGATTTCATGATATTAAATATCATCCAAGCCTAAAGAAGCTATCAGATCCATTGTAGTTGAAGGATTAATAGATGGAGTGGGTTGTGTTACTTTCTTGGAAGAGTAGTGAGATGCTCAACCTTTGTCTTTAACTCATCCTTTAAATCCTTATCCTTGTCATATATTTCCTTAAAAACTCCCATAGCCACTTGCACATCTTGTTTCACCCCTTCGTGTGTTTCTTTTCTGAACGAAAACCTAAAAATTCGATAACCTATTGAAGTAATAGTTTCTTTGGTTTTACCTTCGTGGGGGTAGCTATCTCCATGAACCTTTCACGACTAATTTGTTGATAAGTTAGAGACAATTCTTGGTTGTTTGGCATGTCTTGTCGAGTTGGTTCTATCACGGTTAGGTCAATTATGTCTACTATGGGCACCTTTTACTTTTTCTTTGGGGTTTGGCGATAGAGCCAATCAAGTATGGAAGATGCAGATGTCAATATTGAAGTTAAAACCTGGGCACTCGATAAAATCATGTCACTAGTGCAAGTAGTAGAAGATGGAATGGAGGTGGGAACGATAGATGATGTAGGTGTTAGAATAGCCTCGGGAGTGGATGAAATGGGAACAAAACAAGAGGAATTTGATGAGAAGGTGGAGTAGAACGTGGGCAAACAATCATCTCTCCAACCGAGAGAATGGGTAGGCATGATAAAACTTGAGCCATTGAAGGAGATGGAAAAGTGGAAATGGAAGATAGAATGATAGATGATAATGGAAGATGAGGAACCACCGTTAGTGACAATGGAAATGAAGGATCTTGTAGCAAATCTTGAGGCTCAACCGAAGAAGCACTAACATTAATAACCTCGGACACTTGTATTATTTGGGGCAGAACCTTAGCAGTAGAAACCTTAGAAGAAGAACCTCCTCTACAGAGGAAATATTTATTAGATTTATGGTTGTCTTTGGAGTGGATCTTTTGTTCCTCAAATATTTGGGAAAGCTTAATGTTGTCTCGAACTTGAACTACCTTTATAGATTGATCCTTAGATGAGATACCCAAAGTGGTCAACCAATCATCTATCCTTTGCAAAATGGGCCCTTCGCTTTCCTTTGTGTTAGAACATTCTTCTTTATACCAATCGATCCAAGGTAATCATTGATTCACAATATTATCACTCCTATAAATCATGTCAAGTACCTCATCATCATCCTAGATGTCATCTGGAACATCTGTAATGCCATATTGTTTAACCTCTTTCAAAGTTAATCTTTTGAGTTTTTGTTGTCTAATGATGAGTTCATCTCGACAATGGATCCAGATGTCTTCTAACTGTGGCACATATGAGCTTTCCAACCCTGTTTCACTGAATTTTCCCCAATACTCAAAGTTGGCCCTAGGATGAAATTTCTGCAAGGTGACTTTAGGCATTTCTCCTTCTACGTTCTTAGCTTTATAGATAGTGGCACACGTATATATTTTGATTGAAATAGGAAAATGGACCCTGATTTCTGTCGCTTATTCTGAATCTTATGATAATAAAGTAGTTGGCGAATTATAACATGAACCATTTATCAGTTGGACATCTCGGTAACTTATTTGAAGCCCCTGAAAACCTTGGAACCCTAATATATGTAAAAGTCATAAATTGAAGATATATGGCTCCCCATTCCCTTACTTCTGAAAGGCCTCATCGAGATATTTTGTAATTTTACAATTTTTTATCAAAATCATATAAAAGAACAACAAAGATAGTATCATTTACTCTATTGAAATGCTTTCTTCCCTCCTCCATAGTGAGTTAAGGATAAAACTCATATATCTCGGATGTTCTTCTATCACCTTTGGGGTTCAAACTAATATAGTCTCACATAGCATCTGGCTGCATAGATAACATAATAAGTCATGAATAAGTCTTTTGAAACCAAAACAATTTCCAATTGATGACATATTTAAATCTTGATATGCTCCCCCATTATATGAACTTGTGGTAATATATAGGAACATCCACTTGTGAAATTATTTCACCGAAGTAAGACACCCAAAACTCTACTCAAGAGATTAATAAGGTCATTGACCTCCTGGAAGAAGTCCGAGTGGAATAATGTTTTAGTGAACTTAGTAGTACCCTTACCTAAGTAGATTTTCATCATGAATTTTGTACATAATTCATACTCTTTATCTCGGTGTTTGATTGTGATCTCGGAGAAATTTTTGCATATTCCTCAACATCCAGAAGTTTTTATAAATCTTCAAAGAAATCGAGAATTCAATTTGATTACAATATTCCCTTCATCATCCTTGTGAGACTTAGTATCTTTATTGAAATGAGTTGTCATAGTTACAACAAATTTCAGGCAATGCATGTTTAGAAACCTATAATTTAGATCAAATAATTTAAATACTTTAATTGCGCTAATTATACCCTTTCATACATCAATTGATGACATATCATCAATATTGAACATTTCTCTAGTATTGTCATTAATTAATTACATTACGTTAGTTAATTAACTCTTCTATCCGACAACGACACCAATAAACGACCTTTCATTAATTAGGTCCCCTTTCTATCTCGATTAATTAATAATTTCTAATTAATTAATACCTCTTTCTATCTAAATTTACTAATTGTTCTTAATTAATTAATTATCTCTTTTATTTAATTAATAAATCATCATTTAATTGATTAAAATCCTCTCATAACAGAAATCATACTAACTATTCCTTTTTAAAACTTCAATAAGCTTGCACACCTATTAATTAATCACTTTGGTTAATTAATAAACCCCCTCAATTCTATGAGTCACTAGAGGACAAACCAAGCTCAAATTAGCCTTGTGGGCTGACAAGATAACACTAAAGAGGTCATCTCCTAGAAGTTGGCCTATGGTAAGGAAGCAATGCTACCTATATCATTGGAGCTACCCGCATTGGAGCTCGTGAAGCAATTAGAGTTGTCAGAATTTGAACCAATGGAGGCTAGGTATTTAGAGCTGATGGAATTGGAAGAAATAGGAGAACATGCAATGCAAATAATGTAGAAAGATTAGGCCTTAGTAAAAATATGTTTTAATAAGAAAGCAAAAGAAATAACTTTACATGAGGGGGACCTAGTTCTAAAATGGGATGCAGATCGGGAAAACCCGGGTAGGCATTCCAAGTTTGATGCCACTTGGAGTGGCCCCTACATGGTCACTAGATGTAAAATTAGAAATTACTTCAAATTGTCTACTTTGGAAAAAGAGGAAATTTTTATACTAGTGAACGGGATCTATCTCAAACATTGCTAATAAAAAGGGAGAGTCTCACCCTTTTGAATATTAGATTAGGATTTTAAATTCCTTTAAGTGTGTATGCACATTGTCTTGTTGTAGTTTGAGTTTCAATTTACCTAAGTGATTTAGCACAAGTTTTTTTGCTCTAAGTTGTATCATTGTGTAGCCAATGTGCCTCCCAATGAAAAGTTGAAGCAGGAAGAGTTCAAACTTAAGGGAAAGAGTTGTAGATTTTAAAACAAAACAAATGTAGAGCGATTAAAATTAGGTTAAGGAAAAAATTTATTTTCACTCTTTGAGTCCTTCAAGGCTAGCCACATGTAAAATTTTAGTGCATCTATCAAATAAGGAAACAACCTTCATTAGCATGTTGAAGAGTGGAACTTTTAGATGAAAGAGGAAACTCAAATTTAATATTGTTCCAGGATGTAAAAAATTGAAAATTATCGTATTCAAAATACTGTAGCATGCAAAATATGTCAAGCAATCATCAGTTGTGTACTTTATACTTGGTAGAATCAAGTTTCAAGATGGTCATGTTAGTCTCACGAACAAGGGATTTAGAGAGGAAGAGGTTAAAATATTCACTCAAAGCAATTTTCTACTCTCAAAAAACTTATTTCTAAGTTTTCTTATAAAAATTTAAAGTGCGAGTATCGGGATATGTTTAGCAGGATCGAGAGGTCTCTAAGTTTCAATTTAATAGGTTCATGACCATTTACAAGGATTCGGTGACTTTGTGCCCAATGTATATGCCTAGGCTACTAGCTCACATCAGCGGTAGATGTCACCATGAGTCACCAAATTGTTGATAAGTTTTTCCCCTCATGGGAAAAACATTATCAATAGTGTGCCAAAGTGATCTTAATCTGCAAATGGGCCCTACGGGTTGCAAAATGGTCAAAGGAAGTCTCCAAGGTCTTGATGGCATTTACAAGCATTCAAGGAACATTCGAGGTAAATCAGGCTGTTTAGGATCATCCCACGATCATAGTCCCATTTCAAGTAAAAATAGACATCCAGCCCCAAAAATGATAAAAAATGACCAACAGGAAAAAAATAACAATTTAGTATTGTGAGCACTCATTCCCATCTCCTTGAGTAAAAAAATCAAAAAATCCCCAAAATAGGCTTAAAAAATCAAGAGCCCTATTTTGGCCTCAAGGGCCATCTGAGCTAAAAACTAGCTCGATGAGCTACTCAGCAAGTAGCTTGGTGAGTTAGAGATTCTGCATTAGTGAGGAGTTAAAGGAGCAACTCACAGAGTATCTCGGCAAGCCGAGTTGAAGGAATCTTTTTGGTGAGCTTAGTGAGCTCATCGACCTCATGGTGGGGTAACGGACAATGCAATAGAGCCATTTGGGTGGCGGAGGCATGAAGGAATTTACTTGGATGAGTCAATCAAGAGGGCTAAGCGAGAAGCCATCGAGATTGATGGTGAGCTAATCACAAGGTGGCACGATGAGGGAACCAAATGGGTTCGGATTTAGGTGTTGAAACATGTTCCAATGAAGATCCATGTAAGTGGGAAGGGTCGAGCTAGCTCAAGGCCAACCTTGTTCCTCTTGGGATCGACGCCGAGATGGAAGGTCGACTCATCGAGCCATGGCATTTAGAAAAACTCTAACCTCCAGATAAAAGGAACATAGTCGAGCTATCAATGAAAAGGAATAAAAATATGTGCTGAGTCAAATGAAGTCAACAAAGTTCCATTTTGACTCAACACTTAGATAATCCAACACCCACAACAAAGGAAGCTCGTCTTCCAAGTCATGCAATGGAGAGATTCGAAGTTAGTTATTTGGGTTTTTGGGAGTAGGGATTTCGGGAACTCGGTAGAGTGAGTTTCGGGGCAAATGACATGGTGAGCCTAAAATAAAAAAGGCACGAAGGTCTCAATCAAGGTACGCATGACGCGTTGGGTGGTTTTTAGATTGTGTGACAGGAGTGTTTTTAAGATTTCAGAGGTCGCGGGATTTAGAGGTTTGAGGTAAGTAATTTCGGGTTTATTTCGGAGAAAGGGGCTTAGAAATCCTGTAGTGAGTTGGGGAGAACTTTGAAATGTAAAAATGTGAACCCCCAAAATGTGGCACGTGGCACAAGTTGGGAATTTAATGGGTCAAATCCCTTTTAGGGTCAACATGACGGTTTTTAGGTTTTTTTGGGTGTTTGAAGTGGTGAGAAGCCCAATTTGGGTGTGATGTGGTTCTTGAAGTTGGCGGGTTCGATGGTCCAAAATGGTGGCTAGGTGGCATGACGCGGTGAATTCAAAGGTCGAGGCTTTTCATGGTTTCGGGGTAGCATAGTCCGAGGATTTGGAGTGGCTGAAGTCTAAAGTGATTCGTGATGGAATTCTAAAAGGAAAAGCTTGAAATCCCAAAGACAATAGAATTCCTACCCAAATGTTTGAATCTTTGTCGAGTAATGCACCTTGGACGTTGAGCCAATAAGGCCAAGTCGAGATATCTTAGGTGGTCCATTCTATTGGATACCACCGGGAAGGGTAATTGGTGATGTGCAAGTTGAAGGTTCATTAACTTTGAATGTGCCTAGGTAGTTAGATGAAAACCCACTTGGTAAGTTAAGTGCGAGCTTGACAGAGCTCTATGGAGGTGATAAAACCCTAAATTATGCCAAATTTTTAAATCTCATAACTCGATCAATTCTTAGCCATTTTTAGCGAACTTATACTTTATGGATAGGTGATATAGAGGAGAATTTAATGGTGATGGAAAAATGTAGTTTTAGATGAGCGGTGGAAGGTGAAATCTAGAGACACATCCGGAGAAAAATGGTGATATCTTTCAGCATACTCAACCATTTTCTTTGTAATTTTACTGATCATCAAAAAGGTGATTTCGGGATATACAATATGGGATCATCGAATATTAGATTTTAAGGGTTTCGAACATCCGAAACTATCGAGGATGAACTTGGAGGTGAATCCATTAATGGGGTTTTGTGAAAAGTACAGGTCATCATGAGTCTATAGGACCTAAACTAGAAAAGAGGTGCAACCAAAAAAATTCTTCAAGCACAAGGAAAACCATGAATTAAAATAAAGATATTGAATATCCGAATGTACTCTTTACAAGATTCAACAATGATTTTTGGAGGATTTTGGGAAAATTGAGGATTCATTTTCTCTCTCCTCCTTTGCAAATCTTCCACTATAAATTGTAATGAGGGGCATTGTTCTAATGTTGGATAATTCTTCTTTGCATGTCCTTTTTTATGTAAATAATTTTGTGGAGTTTTAAACCTCCCATTCAAATTGTAATGCAATTTTGTGCCTCTTGGCCATTGCGATGTACTGTATAAACTTGTGAAGCAATAATACAAATCTCTGGATAATTTTGCCCCTCTTTTGTGTGCATTTTATCTATCTAATCTCTCATTGTAATCTATCGTTATTTTATTATGTTAGATTGTGTTACATGTTTCAATGCTTTATGTTCATTGATAATTGAATTCATAACAATTAGTTGATTTGTGGTGTGTATTCATCCTCTTCAAACTTGTTTGTTTTCATCCCTATGCAAAGTAGATATTCAACATTCCTTATTGGTCCATCACCTCCATTACATTAGTTTATATTTATCGCATATTCTTATTCTTGTCTCCTTGGAAAATGTTTTTAGAAAGGATTTATATTAGTTTTCTGTAAATTGGTGAGTGGTGATAGATCACGAATAAGAATATGACCTTTATCGGAGAGCATTCTTGATTGTAAAAATCCCACACTTTGGGGAAAACACCATGTTATGCAATCACCTTTGAAAGTGTTAATCCATCAAATTGCACACAATCATGGGATTGTGATTACACATCTATGGATATTTCTAAAGGATTTATTCTCCTTATTTATTAGAGTTTACAAGAGAAGATTTCAATCTTGCTTTATGGTTTATGGTTATAGATAAAAAATAAGTACATTCTTTTGTTGCACACTTTACTTAGTTACTGATAATCGAGATAGAAAGAAAAAAATTCACTTGGGGAAGAGAACATTGTAAAATGTCAAATACATTTAAGAGATCTTGGAGTGGAAATTTTATGCTTGTATATAACAAAATTTTAAAGGATGTTACGCATGTGTATGGAGAGAGATATGTTGATTCTAATATATTATAGATTAATGAGGGGAAATACATATATGAAGAGTTTGGTAATGCTAATTACTTTAAGATCACACATAGTTTGGATTTTGTGAGATATTATCAGAAAGATAAAATTCTAAAAAGGCCATCTATGTACTAGGGTTAAACATGTGGGGCCTCTAAAAACTTGAGGTGTTCATTGAGAACTTTTAAATTAACTACTGAATATTATTGATTATAAGTGAAACTTAAATTGTGATCTTCTTTTTTATGAGTAAAAATATTAAATTTATATGTTGATTTTTATTTTTTTATTTTATAATAACAATGTTGATAACAATAAGGTAAAGAATTCAACTAAAAAATGGAAAATATTGATTTAGTGGTATTTTTTACTCAATTTTTTTGTATGAGTAAAAATAATATAGAAATTACACGTGTTAAACTAGATGGCCTCCTAATCATAATTTAAATGACCTAATCCTTAAGTAAACTAGATGGAATCCTATTATATCAATCTAAATAAACATTAATAGGGAGAATAGGTGGCTTCCAATTTTCCCTCTGAAATCAACCAACAATTGGAAACCAATTATATTATGAAAAATTAAATCATTAAACTAGATGACTTCCTATTATGCATTTGAGATAAAAATAACCATGAGCAGGTAGAATTCCGGCTTCTAATTCTCATGCAATATAAAAAGAATTGGAATAAATGGCAAACCTTCTAATATGGGTATACAATTTTATACATTTGCCTCCCATTCTTTTTAATTAAAATTATAAAGAAAATAAATTTCTTATCTATTTTTCCAATATGAGTGAAAATTAATAGCAAGAATCGGTGGCCTCAAATTCTCCCTCATAATTTTATTAACTAGAAATTAGAATCCAATAATGCAATTATTAAAGAGCAAGAAATTAAATGTTGAAAACCAATTATAACATATTTGAAATCCAAAGTTAATATTTAAATACCAAAATTTATATGTAAAGAAATTGATAATGAACTTATTGAAAACAATATTTGACTAAAATTAGGGTAAATGTAGTAATTTTATTTTCCAATTGTAATGAAAATTAATAGGAGAATGGGTCAGCCCCACTATACGCCATAATTCAATTAACTAAAATTGGAAACTAATAATCCAATTATTGGAGACAATAAATCTACTGTTAAAAACAGATAATAAAATCTTGGAAAACCAATAATAACATTTTCAAATAATGAAGTTTAGATGTGAAGAAACTGATAATGAGGTTTTTGACAAAAATCTTGAACTAAAATTAGTCTAAATTTAATGAAATGCTGGTTTTGTTGTTCTTGATCATCTTAGAGCACCGAACAACTCCTTCCTCATACTTTGACTCCATGTGTTGATTTGAGACCAGATACTCATAAAATCCCTTTCCTTGAACTAGTTTTGTTACTTTATTATATATATTATACTCCATTACTTGTAGTAATCCAACCAAATCTTTTCTCATTCAAATCTCATTCAAGATGAAATCCTCCACCTTTGGCATGTGATACTAACAAATGGATCTTGTTGTTAGAGACTAGATGCGTGAACATTTTCAAACTCCTTACGATGAAAAAAACATGTTTCTCAATGACATAGAATCTTACCTCATAGTCCTCAAGCTATGACTGAATAATTCAACATCTTGCTCCAAATCTTCCTTGTTCGGTTTTACTAGTACTGGGGATATTATATCAAAGACACCAAAAGCATCTGAGAATGAACTCCTTTGAGAAGTATGGGTTGATAAGGGTTAGAGCCTATGATATTGCTTGCTTAATAGCCTTAAATCTAGGTACTCCTTAAAATTCCCATTTAATTCCATTCTCTTCTTCAACAACATTGTCAGTGGTTTGACAAGATTGGTAAAATTTGGCACTAATCTTCTGATGAAGTTGATACTCCATAAGAATCTTTGGAGATATTTTTTGTGACTTGGTAATGGAAATTCCAGAATAGATTCAAATATCTAAAGTTTAATAATTAATCCTTCTTTTGAAACAATGTGACCCAGGAGCTTACCCTAATGAGCTAAGAATATGCATTTCTTCAGATTCAAGGAAACTCCAAACTACGTACATATCTCAAACACTTGCATGAGATGGGAAATATGGTAAGTTGTGACCTTGTAAAATAATGTAATATCATCAAGCTACACAAGTATAATCTTCTTAACCAGTCATCTGAATGCCATATCCAAATTACATTTTCTTATAAGCATATGTGCCCCACTTTATGGTGAAAGTTGTCTTAAACTGATCCTCCTCTCTCACCATGATCGGTTGTATCGTGAGTAGCTATCTAGAAGTGAGAACCTTTTCGAGCCAGCTACTACTACTCGTAGAATCTACTCCATTAATAGAAGTGGGTGGTGATCCTTTAGATATGATATTTTTAGGTCTCTAAAATCCACACACAACCTTATTTCTCCATTTCTTCTTTATCTTGCGCACTGAGGTTTGTAACCCTGGATGAGTGCTTTATAGGAAAAATGATGTTTTCCTTAATAATATTGTTAAAATATTTCTTCATTAGAGGTTCTAGTGAGGGTTGACTAGCCTTTCCTTCTACGATAGGTTTAGATTTGAAATCTAGTTCAATAGAATAATGTGGTAAACTAGAATTAAAGCCTCTTAAATGTTTATAACTCCATGCAAATATATCGGAAATCTTTGAAAAATCTTTATATTTTTTTTTCTTGTTGAGTACTCACCTTACCAATTTGGAGTAACCTTCCTTCTCCAAGTGTAATATAGGATTTGAATCTTCACCTTTGACTGTGATGTTTTCTTTATTTTTCTTAAGCTGGTCCTTGGGATTGAAGATGGATTCTAGAGTTACTAGACCTTGAGATAACTTATTTTTTTCTTAATAAGACTAGCTAATCTCCATATTGTTTCTCAAAATTATTCTAGATTCTTAAAGAGAACTCAAAATTTTAATGTAGGAATTTGATGATTTGCTGGTCACTCCCAAACACCTATAAACTTGTATTATTATCTATTACTACGGGCCTTACTATCACTTTGATATGAGGCTATCCTTTATCCTTTTGAAATCTTCGACAATGTCAAATGCCTCCCCACTTGTTGCAAGCTTGTTTATAGCTTCATTCTTCTTCGTTGGTATGGAATTGATGTATATTTTAGGGTATCCCATACCCTAGTCTTATAGCTATTGAGCAGATCATTCTTATGAGAATTTTCTTCTAACCTTATTTTCAATCAACTAACTTTCTCCAAATGTCTGCAACTTCTTGATAATTTTCTTCCTTTCCCAATGCGGACCATAGATAAGTGATTCATACTTTGATGTGTTGTTAGAAAAATACAAATGAACTATGAAAGTGGATTAATTTTTTATACCTTTTGGAGATATGAGAACTACTCCTCATGCACCTTATCTCTACTCCTTGAACCATCAAGAACATTTGCCAAAATCCATTCTCATCTTCATCATCTTACTTTATGACACCAGGAAAAGGTGCATTTTTTTCATGTAGGCGGTATATACCCAATTCATCTTCTTCCATTTATTTGTAAGGATCATAACCATGTCATTATTATGCCCATTCATCAAGTGTCAAATCGGGAATGCCTTAAATTTTCATCTTAGCTTCTTGAGTGCTAGTGAAATCTTCTTGATCTAAAATTGAGCAATTTTTATTGATAGGACTAGGTATGTAAGGTTCTACATTGTATGTAGTAATGTTTTGAGAATTTATAGTGGCCTTATCTCCATATCTAGTCTCGAAGAGAATTTGAGACCGATCAAATTATGAGTATCCCTCGATGTTAGGAATGATGTATCTAGATAAGCATAGGGCAAAGAGTGGAGGTAAGTAAATTACCGATACATCGAGGAAGCTGTCATATTAGGGCATGCATGTAGTGTGAGGTTTATAAATATGACTACTCCAATAGTTCAACTACTATCCCCTCTGGTTGCACCACACCTTTTTAAATAGGCTCATACTAAAGGAATAGCTGATTTATAATATACTTTGGAGTCGTTGAGTTTCTTTCTCTGGAATCAATTTAGAAGTTATGGACTAGGTTGTTCCCGATGATTATGGACACGTAGAATAGTGGAGGTTTCATGTTTCTATTTAATAGACCCTACTTCTGATGTATTGTATTGGTGAGGAATATTTCTTGATCTTTGGATGGTTCATTTGGGATGGATAAGTTAGCCATGAATGCTTGCAATAAATCACTTTGGCCTGGAATTTCCAATAACTCCCACATGGAGATACTCACATTTTTTTTTCATTTGTTCAATGATATTAAATGGTGGTGGTGTATTTTTCTATCCTTTGTTCACCACCCCTTTCAGTTGTATTTTTATTGTGTTTTAGCTCTTATCTCCTTTCGGTGTGAGAATATCGAGAAGGGATTACATTATTTGACTTCCCCTCTTTTATAGCTCTTTTCTTGGATCTTATGTTTGTTTCCAAACCCTAAGGAAGATATTGGTTTATTCCACATATCCTTTGCTTGCCCATTGTGAGTGAAGTGTCACTTTGATGAGAATCTTGAGTGTTTGTTTATTGCTGATTATCTTCAACAATTATTTATTGGGAAGCATAAGCACCTTAAACCATTAAATCCTAATACAAGACACCTTTGAGGCATGTTTCTTGGCTATGTTATTAACCATAAGGAAAATACCACTCGTAGTCTTGTACCAAATAATTTTGGACGGGAACCAAAATTTTAGATGAAGAGGCTACATTAGGATTATAAGGGTGGAATGGCCTAGCATTAGAAACTTGACTTTGGTTCTAATTTGTAGCTTGAGAGGGAGGTCTATTTGAATGATATGGAGGATTTTTCAGTTGGTATTGAGGTTGAGCAAGTATGAAACATTGGATCTGCTACCTCTTGATTTTCTACAACTCATTAGCTATATTTTTCAATTGTTTCATGACCTTTTCGAGCTCAACTAAAGTGCTTGAGGAAGTAGATTCCTCATTAAAATTATGATTTTTGGGAGTTGGGATAGGAGGTAATTCATATGTTTTATTGGAATTAGGATTTCCTATCTCTGCGTAAATGTGAATTGGTGGTCTAGGGGAAAGTTTTGCATCTTGAATTAGACGGGTTTTAAGCTCTACTAGCTAATGAATATGATCCTTGAAATGTTATCCCTCCCATAGATTGCACCATAATATAAATATAAGAATTAAATTCTTTTAAGAAGTAAATAAATTCACCTTTAGCAGTTGGTAAATAAATGAGTTAATTTTTACAATATATGGAGGAAAGATAAATAGACAAAGGAAATCTCAAAATATTCTTCCACCCACCAACAAAGTGTCATTAAATTACTAGAAAACATCATGGTGAACCTAAAAATACCTTCCCTCCTTGTCCTCTAACTTGCTGGAGAACAAATCCATCTCCATGCCTTTATTAATGCCCTTTCTATCCATCGGAATGTTGCATTTTAAATCTAAGAAATTTATTTGTTTTCTACTCACTAACCCCACCTACTTTCTATATTTTATTGTTTCATGACGAAGATCTTGGAAAGATGTATCTAGAAATTCCAATATTATTAGATTTGGTGCCTGGTGAGTGAGTTATGGCCAATTGGGTTCTCGAGGTGCCATTACTTCATTACTTTATTGTACAAGTTTTCGAGGTTCACTAACTCACGGATCCGACTCCCCATTGCTTCTCAGCAGTGACCCATTGTATTTTGTAAAACTACTTATTTCCCTGTTTCACGAGTTTTCACAACTACTTTACTCATTTCGAGGCCCCACTTTCTTCTTAGTAAGTGCCCCTCGTAATTCATAGCAAATCTCCTCGGCTTTCCTTCATTGTGTGATTTGGACTTGTTTTACTTATGCTTTAAGATAGTCTTTACTTTGAAGTAGTGGCACTATGAATCCCCACATCATTCTTGTTTTGCATCAATTTTTTTGTGGGTTTATGCCCATACAAAACTTCATTTCTTGCTTCATAAGATTTTTGGGTTACCTAGTACGGGGTTTTGAGTGATTTACATAATTTCGTAATGAAGTAAAGCAACCCCAAATTTGGGCATTACTATTTTCGCCCCTTGCACTTTACGGGTTTTAGAGATGACTTAGCTGCGGTTGTGGGGGAACTTTACTTCGTAGTAAGTCCACCTCGAATCCCTACATTACTCACAATTCCTCTACCTCATCTTCATGGGGTTTTGAAATAATTTAATCACGGGTTGAAATGAGCATTTCTTAGTAGCATGGTGGCACCGAATCTTCACATAACTACTTTCCTTATTCTCTTATATTTTGGTTTTTTACGATTGCTTTGATTCTTTATTATAAGTAGTAAAGAAACACCGAATCTCCACAAAAAAAGGCATTCGATCAGGTTTTTATAGTTGATTTTGAGAAGTAATGTAATTATGTAAACCCACAAACCTCCCAATTTTAATCATTTTTTCAATTTTTGGCTAAGTATGGAATTATGAAGCCTATAGAGAGGTGAATGCCACCAAATGACTGCAAGTGCTCAAATATAATGAAAATTACGTGAATTCTCCATATTCATTCATTGAACATTCATCAACATTCCTAGTCTAATTTTTTCAAGTTGTCCATATTTTTCTAGGGGATGATAATGGATTAAAAATGTCTGAAATGAATGATTTAGGACTATTAAATCATTTCTCTGGCATGGTTATTTGTCAAAATCACAAATCTATTATTAGTTCTCAAGCACAATATTATTTTAACCTTATTAATACATTTAACATGATTGATTGTAATCACATATATATTCTTATGGATGTAGGTGTTAAATTAAATCCAAAAGCTTATTAGCATAACTATAATCCTACTTTATATAGACAATGATTTTTGTAGAAATTGAATAATTTGACTATCACTAGGCGCGATATATCCTATGTAGTTGGAATTATTTCTAGATTAATGTAAGATCCTTATTAGGACCATTAGAAAATGACAAAAATAATTCTAAGATATATTAGAGTACAATCAATTATGGTTTGTATTACTATTCATGTGATTATGTAAATTTATTTAGTTATTGTGATTTTGACCATGTTTTGATATTGTGGATAGAAAATATACTTCAACATATATTTTCAAGTTTTGTATAGGTGCGATCATTTGGAGTATCAAGAATTAGCCAACCTTATTTATCTCTTCTACTAAAGCAAAGTATAGAATTGTTATGGAATTAGAAGAAAGTTATATCTTTGAAAAGGCTATTTGATGAATTTCTTATGGGAATCAAAGGAAGTAATCTTATTTTATTTGATAACTTGAGTGTTTTATTTCCTTGAAAAAATATAGGTCAATGTCAAATAGCCAAGCATATTGAGATTTATATGCACTTTATTCGAGAGAAAGTTTTGAATTGTGACATAGCCCTCAAGTTTTTTCCTACTGATGATCAGGTTGCAAAATTTTTAGCAAAGCCATTATGTGCTACAAAGTTCTATAAATTCCAGGCTCTCTTGGGAATTTTATATTCAGATTCATATTATCATGTGGATTAATTTGATCTCCAACTATGAAACGGATGAGAAAGAAACAAATGATCATGTGAATGAATTTCATCTCGCTCTCACGAAAAAGACAAGTAAGAGTAAAATTATCATGTGGATGACCTTGATCTCCACCTTTGAATCGAGATGAGCATGTGTTGCTTGAATCAAATGATAAGGTGGATGAAAATGATCTCCACCTTTGAATCAGATTAGAAAGACTTAAAATATCATTTGAATTACCTTGGTCTCCACTTGTTAATAAGATATAAATATGTTGTTTGACTCAACTGATCATGTGGATGATTTTTATCCCCACCTATGAATTAGATAAACAAGATTCAAATGATCATGTGTATTTTATTGATATTAACCTATAAATCATATTGGAAGAGTTTTACGTGGGAGGAAATTAAAGAGCATTGATAATGTTTTTCTTGTTTGTTGCAATGTCATATATTTTACAATGTCTCCTCTTATCATCATGATTGTGTCAAATGTAAAATATCCCTATAGTATGTTTATTTTATTTGAGAAACTATGAATTTATGTGAGTTTACTAGCAATACCTAGTTAAGTATTATATATGAGAGTTTTCTACCCTATCACTTACATTAATCTTGATTCTCGCTACAAATATGTTAATACTCTTCTCATCTACACAACTTGATATGTTTATCATGTTATAACTACATA
Organism: Taxus wallichiana var. yunnanensis; assembly: GCA_018340775.1. Lineage (NCBI taxonomy): Eukaryota > Viridiplantae > Streptophyta > Pinopsida > Cupressales > Taxaceae > Taxus > Taxus wallichiana. The sequence goes on from CM031233.1 coordinate 53,960,739, forward strand.
CTCTTCTTTTTATAAAAATAGTGTGACGATAAGTTTTTACTACGATGCCCATGAAACAACTCCTATTCCAAAGTAAAATGTATAGCTAGATGTGTTTTCATTTCTTCTATACTTGACTCTATCTCTACCTATATAACCTATGAGCTTGAACTCATTTTAAGTTGAATACAAAATTCCATTGTTCTTTATTCCACACACATACCGAAAATACTTTTCCTAGCTTACTAATGTGAATATTTTTGAGATTCCATGAAATTTCATATGACCCCAAAAGTATACCTAATATTAGGCCTTATGGCGAGTCAAATACATGAGAATTCCAAATAACCTTTTTAATAATTATTGATCCACAAATGATCCACTATCATGTTTTCTTAACTTAAAACCTACTGCAACTAGTGTTGGTGTTGGGTAACAATTCAACATGTTAAATCTCTTCACAATATCATTATCATACTTTTCTTGTGAAATAAAAAATCCATCTATAGATTATTGAACTTCAATTCCCAAAAAGTAATGCATAAGACTTAGATATGTCATCTCAAATTCCTTCTTCATGGCTAATTTGAATGAATCTATGGATACATTTGTAGTTATGATTAAATCATTCTCATATAAAAACAATTACGATATTACCTTTCTTTTTTATCTTGGTGTATAGAGAAGGCTCACTATTGCTCCTACCAAAACCATTCACAATCAAATAAGAATGAATTCTATTATACCAAGATCTAAGTGCTTTCTTGAGACCATAGAGCACTTTTCTCAAACTGTATACCTTTATTTCATGACCTTCAATCTCATAACCTTTTGGCTGATTTACATAAAATTCCTCTTCAATAAAATCATTCAAAATGTTGATTTTACATCCATGGCAAAAATAGGCTATTCATTTTTAGAGCTGCATTTGTTGAAACCATTCTTATCATGTCCAAACTTGCTACTAGTGCAAATTTTTCCTTATAATCAAATTCATATTTCTACATAAAACCTCTTACAACAAGCTTTACTTTATATTTTTGTACTTTTCCATAAACATTATACTTGGTCTTGTAAACCCAATTCACTCTTATCATGTCCTTTACTTTTGGAATATCCATCAACTCCCATGTCTGATTTTTCTCTATAGCATCTATCTCATCATCCATGGCTTGAACCCAAAATTCACTATTAATAGCCTCTTCAAAATAAACCGGAACCATATTTTTAGAAAATAATTCAAAAAATTTAAAAGTTTTAGTTGTATCAACATTATAAATCTCACTAAGACTCCTTATTTTCTGCTGCAAGGGTCTATCTGATGATGGGTTGTTTTATGGTGAAGGAGTTTCTTCTGGTGTTCTTTGTGGTGTCTCTTACATGGCTAAAGACGACTAAAATATTAGAGACTTCCTAACCGCAGAGATGTAGGTGTAGCTTGTCCTACAACTTGATATTCATGTCCAATATCAAAAGATACAATACCTTATAGTTCTATATTTTCATCCACTATATCATCCTAAGGAATAAATGCTTGCTATACTAATTGTTTTCTCTAAACTTCCATCCCATGCTTCATTTTTAAATAAAATGTACATCTCTACTAGTCACAACCTTCCTAGTGACTTGATTATACAACTTGAATGCTTTTATATCCTCTAAATAGCCAACAAATATGCGCTTTTATCCTTTGTTGTTTATCTTCTTCCTTAACTCATCAGGCAGATGTCCATATGCCACACAACCAAAAACTCTAAAGTGAGAAACATTATGTTTGTTGTTATTCCAAGCTACTTGATGAACCATGTTCATAAGAAATTTTTTTGGATACCTTTTTAAAATATAAATCACAATTATTACTTCTTTTAACTAGTAATCATTTACGAGATGGATTTCCTTCATCATATATCTTTCCATTTCCATAGTGGTTATGATATTCTTCTCTACCACACCATTATGTTATGGTGTATATCTTGTAGTAAACTTCTTGTGTATACCATGATATTTGCAAAAATTTGTAGAAGGATTGGAAAAATACTCACCTCCTATGTCTTTTCTCATAACTCGATGTACCATCCACTTTTATTCTCAATAAAAGCCTTAAATCCTAAAATATATCAAAATAATCTAAGATATGTCTAATAAAATACACCCGTGTCTTCCTTCTATAATCATCAATGAATTTCATAAAATATGAACAACCTCCAATGCAATTTGTTTGCATAGGTTCACACAAATTTGAGTGTAAGATCTCAAGTGGTGCACTTGCTCTTACGGTTTTACTAACTAGAAAGGAATCTCTATGTTCCTTACCCAAAATACACCATTCACATGCTTTTTCTGGTTTCTTAATCAAAGGAAAACCTTTAACCATTTTTTTCATATGTAATATATTAAAATATCGAAATCCAAATGTGCAAACCTAAGCTACCAGATCCATGATTCATCTTTTATAAATAATTGAAAATTTTATTATGTTCCTTAATCATAGGAATCATTTGTATTATCGTAGGAATCAGTGTAGGAATGATTTGCATTGGTTCATGGCTCAGTGTAGCACTCATTCACATTAGCACATGACTAATTTACACTAGTGCAAGACTCATTTTCCTGAGCACAAGACGTAGCACAAGACTAATTTTCTTAATCTTAGGTCTCATTTGGATTAGTCTAGGACTTGGCTGGGAATTGAATTACTGATTTTTCTCGCAAAAAGATCTAATTTTCTCTTTTTTCCTATTTGTAATATCAAGGTAAACATTCTATTGTAACTCATATTAAATTTCGTAAATACACTAAGTGTTATAATGGTGTTTGTCCACAATTAATCATTCGTTATCTTGATATAAACTCTATGTTGGTATCCAAATTGATTCTCCTACAAGGGTTGAGCATCATCACGAAATTAGAGGGATTCTTAGAGATAGACAAATCATGATATAAGTCTTTTTGTATCCGGGGAGGGTATTTAGCTAACTCTTTGTTACTCAGGCGTTAGAGAAATGGATAACACCTTACTAAGGGTTTGATCTACCCTCAATACTTTAGGTTTTACCTTCAATCATAGTAAGAGGACCCTTTACGTAACCCGTATTAGTGAAAGACATCAAGAGATCCTTCTTTACAAAATTTTCATGATAACATTGAGAAAATATGATCAATACAACACAATCTAACTATCACGATTTGTCACACTAGAGAGTGGAGATGTTTCTTGGACAAGGTTCGGGTTCCTAAAGACAATAATTGAAACCTGATTGTCTCTGCATATTTTGGCAGTGAAATTTATTAAATATTTGTGGATACACATTAAAAACAAGGGTAGTTCATGTAGGATTTATCATTTGAGAAGTTTTTGGTGGGCGATTAAACAAGATAAAGTTTATTATACTAGATATTTGAGAACCTTTACAAATATTGGAACACTCACAGACAAAATGCTTCAAAATAGCAAAGATATTCCTTCAACCAGAAGGTGTGTATCAATGGAGGCCTAGAGATGCAAAATTTCATAGACTCTTCAAGAATCCAACACAAAGGCTCATGTTAAAAACTCAATTAAACGTTCAAAATCCCTAATTTTCATGCCTAAGATACACTCATAGGCTAAAAACAATCTTTGTCAACACGGTGGAAGTAAAATAATTTTAGATTTTTTATTTCATTACAAGATGAAAGTTTTTCTCATAATGAAATTACAAATGCCACAATACTACCAAAATGATAAGATCTTGTGTGATTTAGAGGGATTTTAACATATTATTGCAACAAGAACATGAAAAACTCTTTGAAAACATTTTGAAATAAAAGAAAACACAATTATGTTCATAATCAACACAAATTCATTCAAGGTTCACTAGATTCATCAGCAGGGCAAGGTTTCTTCAACAATCTTAGATCTTGTCAATGATTGTAAACTTGTAACCATCTTGACATGACTAAATCTATAAACAAAGGGAAATAAACAAGTTTCACAGACGGTCTCTCAGGAAAAATAGTTTTCTCAAACTTTCTCAGAAAAATTAACCCTCCTTATGCAAGAGTATTCTCATTGCATTTATACAATTTCACTCGCTCACTCATCCCAATTTTTCCCCCCGCTCACTCATCCCAAATTTTTCCCCCAAAATTCTAAATCTTCAAGAGAATATTTGTTTTTACAACATATCATTTAATCATGTTTATTCCCTTGAAAATATGTTACTTTTTGTTGCTAGGTGGATAAATCATGAACTGATCACGTTTCTTAGTTCCTCAACTATGACTGGGATGCCATGTCATAACTTTTGTCATCTTTTTAATCATTATTTTATTTTTTCATTCAATAAATCCCTTTTTTATAATTCTAAGGTGGCTCCATATGGCCTGATCTAATAAACAATCCTTTTAACCTTTGATAATACAACTTGAAGAATAGATACCTTCACTCATGCCTCTCAGAAATGAGTTTCCTCGCATGGATTATACCACATATTTTCACTGTGAGTCTGAGTTGTCCAAGTTTAAAGAGGAGCCAACGAGAAGACTTTGAGTGTATCCTTGGTGCAACTACAAAGGTGAAGTCCAAAGGAAAGTTTCCAAATGAGCACGAACCCTCCACGTGTTCGAGAACTCGAGAGAGTTGCACGGTCACTAAAAATTCCAAGCATGGGAAGGTCTAGTGAAAGCTTCCATGTGTCTGTTTGGCGTAACTTCAAATGAGCATAGGTTTTCCACGTACCCTAGGCCCAAAAAATTTTCCTCCACCATTGAAAAAGTCTCAATATAAAGAGGAGCCAGTGGAATCCTCCATGTGTCTCTTCGACACCCTTTTGATATGGTGCCCAAAAGCGGAGACCCCAAACAAAGGCGGGCTCTCCATGTTTCTCACTGGAAAAGTTTTACCGGCCATTGAAATTTTTTAAGAACCAAAAAAGGTGCCACGTGCCTAGGGTCTAAGAAAGTTACATCGGCTGCTTGAAAATTCTAAGTACGGGAAGATCCAGTGGAAACCTCCACGTGTCTCTTCGGCACTCTTTCAAAATTAAAATTCAGGGGCAGGTCCCCAAATAGGTGTGGCTTATTTTTACAGTTTTGAACCTTTTGAAAACAAAGCTGAAATTTCTAAAATACCTCGGGAGACCTTCCCTTTTGTCTTTAATGTAAACTTAACACGTGGCTCTATCTACGAACTTGTGGGGTTGCACTTCACTTTTATACCTTCTTTGCTTTTTTTTTCAAAACAAGGCTAAAAGTTTCAAAGTCCTCCGGTGACCCGCCTCCCCACTTTTAAATTTAAAAATGGCCACATGTCTATTTGTGGACTCTAGGCATTCATTTTACACTTTTACGCATTTCACCATAATTTCTCAAAACTCCAATAGGACTCGCTTTCGTAATAGCTTGTCTTATGACACATGTACATCTTCGGGGTCAAAGTAAGAAATTTTCTTTTCCACTTCATATTGTTGAATAGCCAATTAGAAATTATCAAGGCCACGAGACCAATTTGGCATTTTTTACAATTGTGAAAAAAGTGACAAGTTCACCAAATAGACCCATTATGCCGCATCCAATTAAAGACGACCAAAGTTCCATGGATGTGGGACAAAAAAAAGAAGGAAACATCATAGAAAGTATAAGAAGAGGAAAATCCATCATCTACAACCAAACAACCAAAAGCTACGCATGGAAGGAGAAAATGCAAACATAATGAGATCTTAATGTGATTTACGCCCATAGAGAGATTTTTGACGACAACAACCTGATAAATCTAAAACATCAAGCATCCATACAGGAAGACAGAGACTAAATCAAGCCAAGAATACTAAAAAAGTAACTAGTCCGAAAGGGGCGAGGTTAAAATCGAGCACCAACACTAGCTCCGACTCAGGAATGGGCACTACCGGTGAGTTTCGCAAGAACAACATAATAGACTATGTGCCAAAAATCCATTGGGAAATGGAGTCAAGAACAAGCTTGAAAAGCATAAAAATAATTTGTAACCCTAGCGAAAACCGAGAAATCAACAAAAACCAGCCACTAAGGATCGGGATGAACTGAAACAGAAAAAGAAAGAAATTAAAAAGAATAAAAAGAATGTACACTGTATAATAATACATGCCTTGATTCTAAGAAATCAATCAAGGAAATGGTTCAAGTGCTCGGCATTCTAAGTAGTACCAAGCCAAAAGGTCTTGATACTTTTTAACAAATGGACATATGACTACTTTTCTTCTCTATTCGAGTTGCTAACTTGCCATAGTCTCCTAATTTTATCCTTTGTTCCCTGGTTATATTCTTCAAAGATATCTCGAGGCTGAAATGTATCTATTAACAATGTGGTCAACATTATAAAAATTTGATTCCAATGCAACCAAATATCTCGAATAGTAATGGTTTTAAATTGGACAATGTCTTTACCAAACATGGTCTCTTTTCCATCATTTACACAAACAATTAGTTCCCGATCCATACATTGATTGGAAAATTAACCTTTATTCACTAGAAACCTTTTGACACAGGAATCATCTTTAAAAAATTGCCAATGCTTGATATTTTTAGGAGATGATGACTGGTCAATATTTCAATATCATATTCACAATAGGGGGATATTGTATAGTTCTTGAACATATATCCCAATAATGCCAATTTTTCTACTATAATATTATACTTCTTATCATGATGTATTATATTGAAAGAATCAAACATTTCAATGAAGTCCCAAACTGCATGCTTGTATTGCTTCATTCTTTGATTCTTTGTAGCATACAACTTTCTGACTTGTTTTATTATCAACTCTGAATCTCCTTTAACAAAAATGTCTCTAACACCATATTTCCATGCAATCCTTAGACCCAAGAGTAGTGCTTCATACTCAACAATATTGTTTGTGCACTCAAAATTGAGTTTAAAAGAAAAGTTAAACTCCTCTTGTCTTGGAGATATCAAAACAACACCAACGCCATTACCAGATCTAGAACAAGCCCCATCAAACATCAAGGTCCAAGGAGAACCAACCTGCTCAGGATACTTGCACTCATCAATTTTATGCTCCTTACAATCAGCATAGCCCACAAAGTTACCGACATCGACATTTGTGTACAATACTTCATAAGAAGCATTGTTAGGGTCCTCAATAATATGCAACATTTTCTTCTCACTGTACAACTTCACAAGGTTCCCCTCAACTAGTATGGTTTCATATGACATGTCCATTTGTACGCTTCCACCCACACTAGATGTGCTTTTTCTAGATGATAACATCCCCCACTTGCAAGGCAGGTCAAAATAACCACATTCATGGTTAAGAAATTTCCTAGATAAGCAGCTCGTTGCACTACCATTCCTTTGATATATCCAGATTACATTAGAAATTCTCTTGAATCGATAGCAATATATATCCAAAAATTTGTTGTTACCTTGATATTTAACTCATTCATTACCTCAAGAGGCATTACATTACATGAGGCTCCTGAATCAAACATGCAGTTATGTACTATCCTATCTTTAATAATCAAAGTGGTAAAAAATGGATCAAAATCCAACTGAGATTCAACCAAAGAAGTTCCCAAATATACCTCAGATGATTCACCTAGTTCCTCCCATGCTTGTGGTATTTTTGATTCTACAATAATAGGAGGAATCTGTACATTATTAACACTTTTTCCTTGAGTAATATTTTCTTCTGAAATCCCAAATATTCAAATGCCCTTTATTTATCCCAGGATCCTTAGTAATTCAACAATGGGAAAAGTTACCTTGATCTTACTCAAGGTTTGGGTTGTGTTACAAGGAACATATTTGGGTAGGGAAGTATTAGGAGGGAGATTCACTACTTCCTCTGATAGTATAGGAGTTTTTAGAGTCTGGGCATGGGCATGAGCACAGGTTTTATTTGGGGTATTTTTGCCTTTGCCAGATGTATCTTTCTTAGGGATTTCCCTTGGGATATTGGTAGGAACTGGAAATTTTTGCCTCGGGTTTTGGCCCTCCCTCTTTGACAACCTAACTTTTGGTGTTATATTCTTTCTCTGAGTAACTATTGCATTCATCAACAATTTTCTTTCCTCTTGGAAGGGATCCCTCCATCATAATTTTTAATCATGAAAGCCCTTAAGTATTAAAAATAATGACTAGGAAGAACCAATGCTTGCACCATATCAATTTCAAAATTATTAATAGGAGGAAAAGGTAATACCCAGTGAACATAGTCCCAAACGTTTTCAACAATTTTGACACTTATTAATTCGAGTTGAGGTTGCCCCTTGCCGTGTGTTTGCAGGAATTCCATCATGCACACATCATCATACATCGATCATCATCTCGCTTCCTCAACTTCTTGATCTACATCACATGGGGAGTGTGGTAAGAAACACCTATCACACCACTCGATAACATTGCCCTCCTCCACAAGTAGAAACCATGACATTCAAAGGATCAGGAACCAATCCATTATCCCTAGGTTGAGGTTTTTATTTCCTAATCGCATGGGCCCCTTCCCTCATCATCTAGTCTATGATCACCTTTGGGATGATTTCCAAATCTCACGTGGATGTGTGGCTTGTGCTGACCCTGGGAACTTTGTCCTATCCATTTTTCTGCTCTGGCCAGTTTATAGGATATCTCTTTAACTACTCCAACCAAATTTTTTACAACCTCTTCCAGATCCACAAATTTGTTTGATTGAGGCCTCTCTAGATTGATTAAATTGACACCCTCTCTCTTAGGAGGCTTTCCAACTTCTTTGATGTTATTTTATATTTATAAGGCCATGGTGAAAGCCTACCTCAATGTTCCTGGGTTCTTATCTCTCAAGTAATAAGTAGCCTTTTTATCAAAAGTGTCAGAATATTTTATCAAACATGACTCATCACTTGGCCTTAGGATTATAGGTAGCCTATTCAAGGTATTATTGAGCCAAGTATTGAAATCATGGACAAATTCATTTGGATTTTTCTTTATATTTTCAAATTCAGATAAAAGGAACCTCGGATCTGTCTTATCCCCATATTACAATATAAAGGCATTTTTCATCTTAGGACCGTGAATCTATTGAATTATCGGTAAATCCTTGTAACGGTCACGTGCATCCTCTTACAGAGTATGAATAAATAGTTCTATATATATGTCTTCAAACTCAATTTCGAAATATTCCATCATATTGACAAAGAGTCTTAAATGGTGGTCACCAGTGATGGCATTATTCCCTTGAAATTTTTGCAACCTATTTATGACATCTTATGGCACCATATTAGGATATCCATCCATACCTCTAAAATCTATAGGTCCAAAAGTGTTGACAACAAAAGGAGGTCTAGGTGGAGGTTGGGCCATATTGTCTTGAGGAGGTGATCTTGTAGGAGAATTGAAATGATAAGGGATAAGGGGTCTCACGGGGCATAGGAGTATAAATATCAAAGTAAATATCCTCTAATGATTTATTTTCTTGAAAAACCTATCAACCCTGTAAGAAATAGGGGAAAACTGGGATGCACTTTTCGCAGACAAAAATGATGCCCCTCTCCAGTTGAAGAAATAAAATTTATATAAAGATTACTTGGTTTAGAATCACTTGAAGACATGTAGTAATCTTGAACCACATATTGGTCACCTTTTAGAACTAATATCTCCTTTCTTGGTTCTTGATTTCAAACTTAATTTCAAGACTTATTTTCCTTCTAAATTTGTTTCTCTTACTTCTGGAAGTAACCTTTTAAAGTAGGATCCCTAGTGAAGAAAGACCTTATTCCTCCGACTTTACAAATATCAATGTCAAATTTCACTTGACACTTGGTAATCATCAAAATTTCAATTCAACACAGAGTCGCCACTAAGGATTTTCACCTTATTTGTGTAGATACATTATAAGTAACTTGCCAAGTTTCTATCAATGCTTAATTTTTTCAAATATTAAGAGATCTAACCTTTCTTTATCCATATTTATCACTATTGATGCAAATTTAGTGCAATAACCACTAAAAACTAGAAATACTACACAATGAACTTGTAATCTTGCACAAATATTACAAATCTCAACAATGGATGATGTTTAAACAAATTATTTATACTTAAACCATGGAAGAAGAATTACCAAGGTTGTCATGTGTATGCATTTGTAAAAATATTCCCTAGCAACGGTGCCACTTTAGTGTTGTTGCCGCATAAATAGGTCTTGATGTTCAAATAATCCACTAGAATTCAAAGAATCCCCGGCAACGGTGCTACTTCGGTGATGTTGTTACACAAATAGGTCCCAGTGTTCAAATAATCATCTGCAATTCAAATAATCCCCTAAGAACTACACCATATCAATCTTGGTATCCGAATTGATTCTCCTGCAAGGGCTGAGCAACATCACAAAACTGGAAGGATGTTTAGAGACAGACAAATCATGATATAAGTCATTTTGTAGCTGGGGAGGGGATTCATCGGACTCTTTGTTACTCAGGCATTGGAGAAATGGATAGCACCTTACTTAGGGTTTCATCTACCCTCACTTCTTTAGGTTATGCTTTTAACTAGGGTGAGAGGACCCATTCACGTAACCCGTATTAGTGAAAGACATCAAGAGATCCTTCTTTACACAAGTTTCATGAAAACCTTGAGAAAATATGATCAATACAACACAATCTAACTGTCACGATTTGTCACACTAGAGAGTGGATATGTTTCCTAGACAATGTTTGGGTTACTAAAGACAATAATTGAAACCGGATTGTCTCTAAATATTTTGGTGAAATTTGTTGAATCTTTGGGATACATAGTAAAAATAGGGGTAGTTCATGTAGGATTTATCATTTGAGAATTTTTTGGTGGGAAGTTAAGCAAGATAAAGTTGATTATACTAGATACTTGAGAGCCTTTACAAATATTGGAACACTCATAGACAAAAAGATTAAAAATAGCAAAAATATTCCTTCAACCGAAGGTGTGTATCGATGCGGTAGCAAAGATGCATGATTTTATACACTCTTCAAGATTTCAACATAAAGGTTCTTGTTAAAGACTTAATTAAACGTTTAAAATCCTTGTTTCGTCCGCTTTAAGATACGCTCATAGGCTAAAAAATTATATTTTTCAACACAAAGTGGAAGTAAAATGATATTAAATTATTTATTTCATTAAAAGATGAAAGTTCTTCTCATAATGAAATTGCAAATGAAACAATACTACCACAAGGATAAGATCTTGTGTGATTCAAAGGAATTTTTACATAAGATTGAAATGAGAACATGAAAAAATATTTGAAAACATTTTAAAATAAAAGAAAACACAATTATGCTCATGATCAACACAAATTCATTCAAGGTTCACTAGATTCATCAACAGGGGAAAGTTTCTTTAAAAATCTTAGAGTTTGTCAATGGTTGCACACTTGCAACCATCTTGACATGAAGAAATCTACAAACACAAGGAAATGATTAGGTTTCTCAGATGGTCTCTCAAGAAAATGGTTTTTCTAAAAATTTCTTAGAAAAATTAACCACCCTTATGCAAGAGTATTCTCATTGCATTTATACAATTTCACTCACTCACTCATCCCAAATTCCCCCCCCTAAAAGTGTAAATCTTCAATAGAATATTCCTCTTTACAACATAACATTTAATCATGCTTATTCCATTGAAAATATTTTACTTTCTATTCCTAGGTGGATAAATTATGAACCGATCACGTTTCTCAGTTCCTCAACTATGACCGGGATACCATGTGATAACTTTTCACAGTCTTTTTAATCATTCTTTTATTATTTCATACAATAAATCCCCTTTTAATGATTCTCAAGTGGCTCCATATGGCCTAATCGGACGAGAAATCCTTTTCACCTTCGAGAATACCCCTTGAGGAATATATACCTGCATTCACGCCTCTCATAAATGAGTGTCCTTGCATGGATTATACCACATATCTGCACTACTAGTCTGAGTTAGCCAAGTGTAAAGAGGATCTAGCGAAAGCCTCCACAAGTTTCCTTGGTGGAAATGCGAATGTGAAGTCAAGAGGAAGGTTCCCAAATGAGCGTAAACCCTCTGTGTTCAGAACTCAAGAGAATTGCATCAGTTGCTGAAAATTTTGAGCATGGGAAGGTCTATTGGAAGCTTCCACATGTCTATTTGATGCAACTTCAAAGATAAAGTCTAGAGTTGGGACCTCAAATGAGTGTAGGCTCTCCATGTGCCTCGGCCATTGAAAAATTTTCCTTGGCCATTAAAAAATTCTCAGTATAAAGAGGAGCCAGTAGAAGCCTCCACGTCTCTCTTCGGTGCACTTTTGATATGGTGCCCAAAAGTAGAGACCACAAACAAGCATGGGCTCTCCACGTGTCTTAGCCGAGAAAAGTTGTACCAGCCGTTCAAAAAATTTAACTATGGGAAGATGCAATGGAAACCTCCACCTGTATCTTCATCGCTCTTTCAAAAGTAAAATTTAGGGGCATGTCTCCAAACAGGCATGGGACCTCTACATGTCTCGGGCCTACGAAATTTTTCTTGGTCATTGAGAAGTCCCAATATAAAGAGGATCCAACGGAAGCCTCCTCATGTCTCCTTTGCACAACTCTCAAGGTAAAAACAAGAGGCAAATCCTCAAATGAGTGTAGGACCTCCACGTGTCCTTATATGGGTCTTAGGCATTTACCTTATACTTTCAAGCCCTTCCCGTAATGCATCAAAATATCAAACAACCCCATCATGCTACATCCAATCAGAAAAGACCAAGTATCCACAGATGTTGGGACAGGGTTTACATAGGACACACAATCGTGGAAGATGCCTAACAACAACATTTTTCCCTGCGGAGAGAAGACTGTAAGTAATACCAAGACTCAATGTCATCCATGACCCAATAAAAATAATGACAACGACATCTAAATGAAGGAGAAAGTTTTCACGCATCCATTCACGGAGACAGAAAATACTTCTAACTATGTGGGATGGAAATTTTAAATGACAAATGGGCGAGATGACAATTGAGCACCAACACTCTATATCCTTTTCTCGCCAACTTCCCAATACTCATAAGTTTGTGTTTCAAATCTATAACATAGTAAACATCATGCATAATATTTTTCTCCCCCTTTTTACTTAGAATATTAACTATCCATTTTCCTTTTACAAACACAGTATTATTATTCCCAAGAGTAAAATAACTATTAACTGACTCATCCAAAGTGGAAAATAAATCTAATTTCCCTGACATGTGATTATTGTAACTTTAATCTAAATACGAACATCACATGGAATATCTTTTGATACATTACAATAAGTAGGTGATAAATTAGGTATTGATTCAACAATCCTTGTGCATGTAATAAACATGGAGCTACGAGTAGAGCTTCCACCCTAATTTTAATTTTTCATATGTTGATCATATTGTTTTTTCTTGTAATCATAAGCATAGTTCCAATACTTCTTGCAATAATGAAACTAAACATGAGACTTATCATGTCTCGACCGAGACTATTTTTTTGATTCTATCTCTTCAAATTTAGTTTTATGAACCACTCTTATGTCCTCTCTATGAATTTCTTCCTCTTCCTTTACCATAAATCCATGTTTTCTAGGATGAAAAATAATAATCTACAACTTCATGTGATATATTTAACCTTTGTTAATGATTTATTAGTGATGCATGCAATTCATCAATTCAAAACTGACTTAGATCCATAGTTTCTTTAATAACAACAACTAAAGTATCAAATTTTGTAGGAAAACTCCTAAGAAAATTTTCAATAATCCTTCTATTTTTAATAGTTTAACCATGATATTTAATTTGATTCACTAATTCAACTACATAAGTAAAAAAAAAAAAGATTCTACGGAATTTGAATCTTTTATTCACATATGTTCAAAATCTCTACGAAGTAACTATTGGTTGGCAATGCAATTTTACAATCGCCTTACCTTGAAATGAAACTTGGAGAGTGTCCCATATGGATTTTACTTGATTAGCTACTACCACTCTAAGAAGGATGCTTTCATGCATTTCATGATGAATATAGAAAAACATTTTTCTATCTTTCTTTCGTAACTCCTTCAAAGTATCCTTCTCTATTTTGAGAGTGTAGTGTATGCTGATACATATACAAACTTTTAGTAGGTATTCTCAACAACCTCCCACACATCATGGCATCTGAATAGTGCCTTCATAGTTAATGACTAGTAGTCGTAAATCTTTCCATTAAATTGTAGTTTGTGCAAACCAGGATGTAGAAGCCATAGTTTGTTGCCAATTTAATAACCTGCTAGAAAACAGTGCTCGATAACAATTTGTAGAAATTATGTAGTCTTACACAACGATTTTTTAAAAAAACCATAAATCAAAACAGGGTAACTACGAAATCAACACTTCCCTGTAGAAATGAATTAATTCTTCTTCATCACAGAGCTTCGGCTCTTTACAATTTGACATGTGAATGTACATCAATGTGATTAATCTACTCTTTTATGCATCTACAACAATTACAATTGCTTACCTTATAATAAAAATATGATTTGTAAACTTAGCTTCAAACTGCTCTAAACAGAGCTTGCTAAAAATAAACCACAATCTTCTAATTCTAACATATGTTGAGCATGCATAAAAATGATTTTATTTCATTTGTCTTTATATATTTCTAAACAATAGAAATCTAATTAAAAATAATCTCAATGCTAAAGATAAACTTATCTTTCCAAAAATCTATATGAGAGATTAAACATGCATAACTCCAACATAACAAAAGTACATATCTAATTTTTCTATGTGAACTATGAATTTTGGGCAGTGGACAAATAATAAGAATGATATAAGTTTATCTTAAGAGTTATTAGTCATCACCTTAAAATATCGTAATGACATATACGTAATTACAATTATTTTGAAATTTTATAGAATTAATAAAAGGAATTTTATTAAATTGGTATCTTGCAATTTCTCCACCCAAAATTCAAATTTAATTGTATTCACTTATGAAATGTGATAACCCATATTTTGAAATATATATTGAAGACCCACTTTCTCTACCTATATGGAAGGGTGGGAAATTATTGAGTATTGATCATTCGTTGGGATTATCCAACATGAAATTCTTCATTTAAAAGACACCCTATAGACATATATGAAGCCCCACTTCCTCTCGCCTATATGAAGGGTTGAGAGAGGATTCAATTATGATCATTGAATGGGATTATCGGAAGACAATCCCCACCCCTATCAACTATCTACAAAGATTTGATTTACCACAGAGAGAAGAGAGGAAAGAAGGAAAATCATTGATGACTTTATAATATCTCCATAGCCACCATGATTAAAGAAGAAGTAGAAGTTGAGGAATTATTCAGAAATTATTGTGTTTAACTTGAAAAGATTGATCGCTAATTCCAATTGTCATGAAACCAATGGAAATTCATGACTACTTCACAACCATGAATACCAACAATGACAATT
The DNA here is from genome assembly GCA_018340775.1 of Taxus wallichiana var. yunnanensis. Lineage (NCBI taxonomy): Eukaryota > Viridiplantae > Streptophyta > Pinopsida > Cupressales > Taxaceae > Taxus > Taxus wallichiana. Next base: position 53,976,124 of record CM031233.1, read on the forward strand.
GGTAAACAAAGGAGAATATGCCACTTACTATGGGTATTATATATTTTGTCTGTAGATTGTGGCTCACAAAATTTCACTTGATGCATTAATCACCAAACACATGTCAAGCTTTGATTGAATTGCAAAACTTATTATTGGGTGATTATCCTGTAAAACATATTACTAGGTAGTTTTGGCCGAGGAAATGCACATGGCAATGCGAATGTCGACAAATATTCTTCAAAATTTTCATCCAAAAGAATATTATAATTCTTCACATCCTTGTGAACAATACACGTGCGTTACACTCATGATTAAGATATGGTAATCCTTCTATATCACCATGAGAAATCTTTAGCGGAGTGTCTAAGTCATACCTAATCTTCTTTGATGATCCTAAACGAAATAAAAAATTCAAAAAAAAACTTGTTAGATTTGTTATCATGCGGATCGCATACACGTTTAATCTATGAGTGATCACGTGCAATGTTGGAACATCCCCAAGATGTGGGAACTTTGCCTTTGGATAAACCTTCATAGAAGGTTAGCTTCCTTTGGAATTTTACGCACTTGATTTATGATCAAAGTGAAAATCTAAAACACTTAGAAATATCCTAATCTACTCAGTCTTTGGGATTAAGGTTAGAGATAATTAACAATAAAACTTTAAATAAGGTGATGCACCAAGTTCCAAACTGAACAAATAGATTCATTCAACAACACAATTAACATATCACAACAATCTATTCTATGTACATTTCATGTGATACTCTCTAATCTTTGACTAGTAAGTATGATTCACTTTCATAACAAAAAGGGAATAAATTATCCACAACCTGAAACATAAAGGTTCTATGTCACGTTCCTCAATATTAAAGAAATATAACTGATATAAAGGAAGATCAATCAATTCATATAAAGGAATTAAACATTAACAAATTAGAGATTAATTAGATAGAGCACAATACACCATACATTCCATGGAAAAATATTCATTCTGAATATTATCAAAAGGCTCAAAGTAGCTTTAAAACTCTTCCAAGATTCAAGAGTATTCTCACCAATTCTAAAAGTTTTTCAATGCTTAACACAACTAATCTATTTATAAGTTCAAGAGGTTGGGCATTACAACCCCACCTTTAGGTATCTAATTGCTGCAAATAGAATGTATTTAAGTTCAAGGTAACAATTTCCCATATAAATAACAAAGTAGTTTCAAAGATTTGAATAAGTCAACCCTATAACCTTTGACCAACAAAGAACTCAAATCCTATTCAACAATGGCCACCAAACTCAGCTTGGACCTACACTATCTATTTCATGTTCATATTTGTCCGACTCTCCTTGCTCGTAATCGTACTTTGCTTAAATTCCATGAAGCACTTCACAATTTTATATATTTCTTCCTCTTTAGTTCCGCATACATATTGACTTACTACATCTGATGTATACATTTCTCTTGCAACCTTAGCTAGTAACCTTTTCAACTTGCTTATAACTTTCTTAATCCAACTTATGAAATTCTTGCACGAAACAAGTCTATAGATTGAAATAATGTTGAATGTTTTTGTAACTTCATCATCTTTATCAACCAAACTTCTGAAATTGATCTTTACTTGATCAATTAGAAGGGTGTTAATGTTCTCATTGAAGAACTTACAAATCATCTCCTTAAATTCTTCTAAAATATCACTCAACGCATCTATTATTTAAACCTATTTTTCATCCAATTTTTTGATCAAATCTTGAAACATCTATGACCTAAATTTGATGTCCTTTTGAAATTCAAGAATCTTGTAGGCACTATTCACCACACCTTCTTGGAAGAGTAGATATGTATCAATACTTCTGATTTATTTCTAGGTAACCAAATTAAGACAAAAATTATTTCTTTCTTTAGATAGGGATGCATCTAGTTTCCTTACAGAATATTTCTCAATATTTATGTCATTGTATAAATCTATGACTATTTCAATCAAGTGGATTTGTTTCTTAAAGTATGCATTCAATACATCTATTGACTAATCTTCTCTTATAACCTATCTTCTCAATTTTATGATATTAAATATAATTCAGGGAGGAAACTACCGTGAGCCGTTATAGTTGAAGGATCAGTAGAAAAAGTGGGTTTTGCTACTTTCTTCAGAAGAGTAGTGAGTTGCTCAACCTTTGTCTTTAACTCATCATTTGAAGCCTTATCCTTGTCATATTTTTCCTAAAAAAATCCCATATCCACTTGAACATCTTGTTTCTCCGCTTCATTTGTTTCTTTTCCCAACAAAAATCTAGAAATTTGATAACGTTACAGTAATAGTTTCTTTGGTTTTCCCTTCTACGGGGGTAGCTATCTCCACGAACCTTTCACCTGACTAATTTCTTGATTATTTAAAGATAATTCTTGGTTTTTTGGCATATCTTCTCATATTTGGTTCTATCACACTTAGGTCGAGCTTACGTCTACCAAGGGCGCCTTTTACTTTTGCTTTAGGATTTAGAGATACAACCAATCGGGTATGGAAGATGCGGATGTCATTATTGAAGTCGAAATTGGGGTACTAGATAAAATCATAGACCTAGTGGTAGTAGTAGAAGATGGAATGGAGGTGGTAATGATAGAAGACGTAGGTGTTAGAATATGCTCTAGAGTGGATGAAATGGGAATGGAACAAGAGGAAATTGATGATAAGGTGGAGTAGAATTTATGAAATAATTATCTCTCTAATCGAGAGATCATGTAGGGATGAGAAATCTTTGGCCATTAAAGGAAATGGAAAAGAGGAAATGGAAGATAGAATGAAAGATGATAATGGAAGAGGAGGAACCACCGGTAGTGATAATGGCAATGAAGGATATTGTAGTGAATCTTGAGACTCAACCGGAGAAGCACTAACATCAATAACCTCAAACACTTGTATTTTTGGAGGCTCAACCTTAATAGAAACATTAGAAGAAGAACCTCCCTCTAAAAGGAAATATTTATTGGAGTTATGGTATTCTTTGCAGTGGATCTTTTGTTCCTCAAATATTTGGGAAAGCTTAATGTTGTCTAAACTTGAACTACCTTTATAGGTTGATCCTTAGGTGACTTGGGCATTTCCCCAATTCTCAAAGTTGGCCCTAGGATGAAATTTCCACAAGGTGACTTCAGGCATTTCTCCATTTACCTTCTTGGCTTTATAGATAGTGGCACAAGTATATCCTCTAATTGAAATAGGAAAATGTACCCTAATTTGTGTCACTTATTTTGAATCTTATGATAATCATGTAGTTGGCAAACAAATTCTAACATGACCCATTTATATAGTTTGACATCTTGGTAACTTCTTCATAAGACCTACAAACCTTGGAACTCGATATATGTAAAATTCATTGAAGATATATGGCTCCCCATTCCCTTAAATCCTAAAAGGCCTCATCGGATATTTTGTGATTTTACAAATATTTATCAAAATCATATAAAATAACAACAAAGATAGAATCATTTACTCTCCTAAAATGTTTTGTTCCCTCCTCCATTGTTAGTTGAGGATAAAAATCATATATATGAGATGTTCTTCTAGCACATTTGAGGTTCAAAATATATATAGTCTCCCATAGCATCTGTTGCATACAAAATGTAAGAAGTCATGAATAAGTCTTTTGAAACCAAAATAGTTTCTAATTGATGACATATTGAAGTACCGATATGCTCCCCCATTTATGAACTTGTTATTCTTTTGATGGTGTCAATATATAGGAACATCCACTTGTGAAATTATTTCACCGAAGAAAAACACCAAAACTCTACTCAAGAGAATAATAAGGTCATTGACCTTCTTGGAAGAAGTCGAGTGGAATAATGTTTTAGTGAAATTAGTAGTACCCTTACCTAAGTAGATTTTCATTTTGAATTTTGTACATAATTCATACTCTTTATCCCAGTGTTTGACTACGATCTCAGGAGAAATTGTTGCATATTCCTCAACATCTAGAATTTTAAAAAAATATTTGAAGAAATCAACATCTAATCTGATTACAATATTCCCATCATCATCCTTGATAGACCTAGTATCTTTATCGAAATGAGTTTTCGTAGTTAAAACAAATTTTAGGTAATGCATGTGTAGAAACCTATAATTTAGCTCAAACAATTTAAATACTTAAATTGCGCTAATTATACCCTTTCATGTCAATTGATGACATATCATCAATATTGCATGATTTATTTGGTATTATCATTAATTAATTACATTGCGTTAGTTAATTAACTCTTCTATCCAACAACGATGCCAATAAACAACATTTCATTAATTAGATCCTCTTTCTATCTAGATTCATTAATGATTTATAATTAATTAGACTCCCTTTCTATCTAGATTAATTAATAAATTATAATAATTAAAGCTCCCTTTTCTATCTAGATTAACTAATTGTTCTTAATTAATTAATTATCTATTTTATTTAATCAATAAATCATCATTTATTTGATTAAAATACTCTCATAACAGAAATCATACTAACTATTCCTTTAAAAAGCTTCTATAAGCTTGCACACATATTAATTAATCACTTTGGTTAATTAATAAACCCCCTCAATACCCATGAGTCACTAGAGGATGAACCAATCTCAAATCAGCCTTGTGGGCTGACAAGATAACACTAAAGAGGTCAACAGGTAGCTATCCCTACGAGTTGGTCTATGTTAAGGAAGTAGTGCTACCTATATCAATGGAGCTACCCACATTGGAGCTCATGAAGCATTTGGAGTTGTCGAATATGAGCCAATGGAGGCTAGGTATTTAGAGCTGATAGAAATGCAAGAAACAAAAGAACATGCAGTATAAACAATGTTGAAAGATTAGGCCTTAGTCAAAAGATGGTTTTATAAGAAAGAAAAAGAAATAACCTTCCTTGAGGGGGACCTAGTTCTGAAATGGGATGCAGATTGGGAAAACGGGGTAGGAATTCCATGTTCAATGCAATTTGGAGTGGCCCCTACATGGTCGCTAGATGGAAAATCAAAAATTACTTCAAATTGTCTACTCGGGCCAGTGGAAATTTTGATTCAGTGAATGGGATCTATCTCAAACATTTCTCTTTGAAAAGGGAGAGTCTCACCCTTGTGAATATTAGATTTGGATTTTTAATTCCTCTAAGTGTGTATGCACAATGTCTTGTTGTAGTATAGGTTTCCATTAACCTATGTGCTTTGGCATAGGTTTTGTTGGTCCTAAGTTGTATCATTATGCACCCAATGTGCCTCCCAATGAAAATTTGTAACAAGAAGAGTTCAAACTTGTGGGAAATAGTTGTAGACTTTAAAACAAAAAAAAATGTAGGGAAACTAAAATTAGGTTAAGGAAAGATTTAATTTTCATTGTTCGAGTCCTTCAAGGCTAGCCACAAGTGAAATTTCAGCATCTACCAAATAAGGAAACAACCTCCAATAGCATGTCGAAGAGTGAAAATTTCAGAAGAAAGAGGAAATTCAAATTTAATACAGTTCCATGATTAAAAAAATTGAAAATTGTCTTATTAAAAATACCTGCAACACGCAAAACATGCCAAGTAATCATCGGTTGTGTGTTTTATACTTGTAGAATCGAGTTTTGAGAGATGGTCATTTTAGTCTTTCATAACAAGGGATGTAGAGAGGAATAGGTGAAAATATTCGCTCAAAGTAAGTTTCTACTCTCAAAAACTTCTTTCTAAGTTTTCTTATAAGAATTTAAACCGTGAGCAAGTGGGATATGTTCGAGTAGGATCACGTGGTCTCCAAGTTTCAGTTTAGCGAGTTCGGGACATGTTACAAGTATTCGGTCACTCTATGCCCAATGGATATGGCTAGGTTACTTGGTTCAAAGCACATCTAGTAGGTAGATGTCCCCGTGAGTCGCCAAATTGTTGATAATTTTTTCCCCTTCATGGGAAAAACATTGTCAACAGGTGCCAAAGGGATCCTAAGTTCCAAGTGGGCCCTATGGGTTGCAAAAAGGTCATAAGTGGTCTCCAAGGTCTTGAGAGAATTTACAAACATTCAAGGAACATTCAAGGTAAATTTGGCCATTCGGGATCATCCTGGGTTCATAGTCCCATTGTAATGAAAAATGGGCCTCCGACCCCAAAAACAATCCAAAATGACCCATGATGGAAAAAAGTAACAATTTAGTGTTATGAGCACTCATTCCCATCTCCCTTAGTAAAAAAAAAAATTCAAAAAATCCCCAAATAGGCATAGAAAATGAAAAGCCCTATTTTTTCCACAAGGGTCATCCAAGCTAAAAAGTAGCTCGGCCGAGCTAGAGAGTCCGGATTAGCGAGATTCAAAGGAGTGACTCACATAGTACTTTAGCGAACTAATCCGTGAGCCAATTTAAAGGAAGCTCGATGGTGAGCTTAGTGAGCTCATCTACCTCATGGTAGGGTAGTGGAGGCATAAACGAATTCACTCAAGTGTTTCAATCAAGAGTTACAAATAGAGATGGCACCGAGATTCATGGTGAGCTAACCACATGGTGGCACAATGAGGGGACCAAATGGGTTTGGGACTTAGGTCTTGGCAACATGTTTCAATGAAGAGCCATGTAAGTGGGAAGCATCAAGCCAACTCGGGATCGACGCCGAGATCGATGGTCGGCTCATTGAGCCATGGAATTTAGAAAAACTTTCACCACCGGATAAAAAGGAACATAGCCGAGCTCCCGATGAAAGGGAATAAAAAGATGTGCTTTGAGTCAAATGAAGTCGACCAAGTTCCAATTCAACTCAGCACTTAGAAAATTGACCACCCACATCAAAGGAAGATCATCTTCTGAGATAGGAAATGGAGAGATTCGAAGGTAGCGAGTTCAAGTTTTCAGGATTAGGGATTTCAAGAACTTGGCAGAGTGAGTTTCGGGGCATGTGACATGGTGAGCCCAAAATGAAAAGGAAAAGTCCCAAGAAAGGGTACGTGCGACTCGTTGGCTGGTTTTTAGATTGCATGACAGAGCACTTTTAAGATTTCAGATGTCATGGGTTTCGAGAGGTTTGAGGAAAGTCATTTCGAGGTTGATTTCAGAGATAGGGGCTCACAAATCATGTAGTGAGTTGGGGGCCGAGTCTAAAATGTGAAAACTTGAACCCCTAAAATGTGTCACTTGGGCATTTTAGGGTCAAACACCTTTAAGGGCAATATGATGGTTTTTTTGGGTGGTTTTTTGGGTGCTTGAAGTGGAAAGAAGCCCAATTTGGGGCGATGAGGTTCTCAAAGTTGGCGGGTCTGAAGGTCTCGAAATGGTGGCTATGTGGCGTGACATAGAGAATTCAAAAGTCAAGGCTTTTCATGGTTTCGGGGTTAGAAACATTCAGGATTTTGAGTGGGTTGAGTCTGAAGTGATTGGAAATGGAAGTCCAAAAGGAAAAATCCCAAAATCCTCAAGACAATAGAAATATAGCCCAAATGTTTGAATCTTTGTAAAGTCATGCACCTTAGTCACCGAGCCAATAAGGATGAGTCAAATCTCTTAGGTGGCCCATTCTACTGGATGCCACCAAGAAGGGTAATTGGTTATGTGTAATTTCAAGGTTGATTCATTTTGAATGTGCCTGGGTAGCTAGATGAGAACTTTCTGTAGGTTAAGTATATAGCTCGATGGAGCTCGATGGAGGTGATTTGAAACCTAAATTATGTCTAATCTTGAAATCTCATAACTCAGTCAATTATTAGCCATATTTAGCGAACTTATACTTTATGGATAGGTGATTTAGAGGAGAATTTAATGGTGATGGAAAAATTCAGTTTTAGATGAGCGGTTGAAGGTGAAATCCAAAGACACATCTGCAGAAAAATGGTGATATCTTTCAAAGATACTCAACCATTTTTGTAATTTTATAGTCATCAGAAAGGTGATTTTGGGATCTATAATATGGGATCATCAAATTTTAGATTTCGGGGGTTTTTGAACATCCAAATCGGCAAGCATGAAGTGGGAGGTGAATCAATTAATGGGGTTCCGTGAAAAGTAGAGGTCATCATGAGTCTATAGGGCCTAAATTAGATAATAGTTGCAACCACAATAAGTTTCTTCAAGCACAAGGAAAACCATTAATTAAAATAGATATATTGAATATCGAATGTACTCTTTACAAGATTCAACAATGATTTTTTGGAGGATTTTGGGCAAATTCGGGATTCATTTTTCTCTCTCCTCCTTTGCAAATCTTCCTCTGTAAATTGTAATGAGGGGCATTATTATAATTTTGGATAATTCTTCTTTGCACCCACTTCTTTTTTATATGTAAATAATTTTGTGGAGTTTCAAACCTCCCATTCAAATTGTAATGTAATTTTTGCCTCTTGGCAATTGTGATGTACTATATAAACTCATGGAGCAATAATACAAATCTGTGGATAATTTTACCCCTCTTTTTTATTCATTATACTTATCTAATCTCTCATTGGAATATCTGGATATATTTGTATGTTATATTGTGTTACATGTTTCAACGATTTGTTATTCCTGGTGAATGAGTTCATAACAATTAGTTGATCTGTGGTGTGTATTCATCTTCTTCAAACTTGTTTGTTTTCATTTCTATGCAAAGTAGATATTATAAATTCCTTATTTGTCCATCACCTTCAGTATATTTGTTTATATTTCTTGAATCCTCTTATCCCTGTCTCCTTGGTAAAATTTTTTGGAAAGGATTTAGATTAGTTTTCTGAAAATTGGTGAGTGGTGATAGATACATGAATAGGAAGTGAGATTTATCCGGAGAGCATTCCCGATTTCAAAAGTCCCACTTAGGGGAAACACCATGTTATGCAATCACATTGAAAGTTTTAATCCATCAAATTGCAAATAATCAGGGGTGTTGTGATTACACATCAACAAATATTTTTGAAGGATTTCTTCTTTTGATTTATTAGAGTTTACAAGAGAAAATTTTGATCTTGATTTATGTTTTAAATTTTTAGATAACAAATAAGTACATTCTTTTCTTGCACACTTTACTTGGTTACGAGATACAAAATTTGTTTTCACTTGGGGAAGAGAACATTGTATAATATCAAATACATTTAAGAGATCTTGGAGTGGAAATTTGATGCCTGTATATAAGAAAATTTTAAAGGATGTTATTGATGTGTATGGAGAGAGATATGTGTATTCTAACATATTATTCATTGATGAGGGGAAATACATATTTGAAGAGTTTGGAAATGATAATTACTTTAAGATCCCACATAGTTGGGATTTTGACGGATCTTATGAGAAAGATAAAATTGTAAAAACCCATCTATGTACTTGGGTTAAACATGTGGGATGTCTAGAAAGCTTGAGGCATTCATTGAGAACTTCTAAAATAACTATTAAAGATTATTAATTATAAGTGAAACCTAAATTGTGAGCTTTTTTTTTGAGAAGCGAAGTATATTAAATGTATATGTTTATTTTCTTATTTTTATAATAATAGTGTTGACATAGATATTATGAATAACAATAAGGTAAAGAGAATCCAACTAAAAATGGAAAATATTGATTTCGTAGTATATTTCACTCAAATTTTTTTATGAGTAAATATATTATAGAAATTACATATGTTGAACTATATGGCCTCCTAATCATAATTTAAATGAACTAATCCTTAAGTGAACTAGATGGAATACTATTATATCAATGTAAATAAACAATAATAGAGAGAATAGTGGCTTCCAATTATCCCTCAGAATCAACCAACAATGGAAACCAATTATATTATGAAAAATTAAATTATTGAACTAGATGACATCCTATTATGCATTTGAGATAAAAATAACCATGAAGAGGTATAATTTTTGCCTTCCAATTATCATGCAATGTAAAAAGAATTAGAATAAATGGGAATCCTTCTAATATGGGTATAAAATGTCATACATTTTCCTCCCATTCTTTTTAATTAAAATTATAAAGAAAATAAATTTCTTATCTATTTTTCCAATATGAGTGAAAATTAATAAAGCAAGAATCGGTGGCAAATGCTCCCTCATAATCTTATTAACTAGAAATTAGAATCTAATAATGCAATTATTAAAGACCAAGAAATTAAATGTTGAAAACCAATTATAACATATTTGAAATCGAAAGTTAATATTTAAATACGAAAAATTTATATGTAAAGAAATTGATAATGAATTTCTTGAAACCAATATTTGAATAAAATTAATGTATATGCAATGATTTTATTTTCCAATTGTAGTGAAAATTAATAGGGAGAATGGGTCGGCCCCTATTATAGCCCATAATTAAATTAACTAAAAAATGGAAACTAATAAAGCAATTATTGGAGACCAATAAATCTACTGTTAAAAACAGATAATAAGATTTTGGAAAACCAATAATAACAATTTAAAATACCGAAGTTTAGATGTGAAGAAATCGATAATGATGTTTTTAAAAAACATCTTGGACTAAAATTAGTAAAAATTTAATGAAATGGTGGTTTTTTTTTCTTGATCATCTTGCAGCATGAGAACAACTCCTTCTTCATCCTTTAACTCTATGTGTTGATTTGAGACCAACTACTCATAAAATCCCTTGCCTCGAACCGGTTTGGTTACCTTTATATATCCTTCACACCTGGCATGTGATACTAACAAATGGATCTTGTTGTTGGAGACTAGATGCCTAAACTTATTCAAACTCTTGATGACATAAAACCATGTTTCTCAATGAATGAGAATATTACATCATAGTCCTCAAGGCTATGACTGAATAATGCAATGTCTTGCTCCAAATCTTCCTTGTTCAAACCTATACTAGTATCTGCAGATATTATATCCAAGCCACCAAAAGCATACAAAATGAAGTCTTTTGAGAATTATGGGTTGATAAGGGTCGGAGCCTGTGATATTAATTTATTAATAGCCTCAAATCTACATTCTCCTTAAACTTTCCATTTAATTCCATTCTCTTCTTCAACATCATTTTCAGTGGTTTAACAAGATTGGAAAATTTAGGCATAAATCTTCTTTTGATTTTTATCCTCCCTAAGAATCTTTGGAGATATTTTTGTGAGTTTGTAAAGGCAATGCAGAATGGATTCAAATCTTTGAAGTTTAATAATTAATCCTTATTTTGAAACAATGTGACCCAGAAGCTTACCCTAATGAGCTGAGAATATGCATTTCTTCAGATTCAGGGAAACTCCAAACTACGTACATCTTTCAAACACTTACATGTGATGGGAAATATGGTCAGTTGCATTCTTGGAAAATACTATAATATCATCAAGATACACAAGAAAAATCTTCTTAATCAGTCCTCTGAATGCCATATCCATGGCTCTTTAGAATGTTTCTCTAGCATTGGATAAGCCAATATTGCATTTTCTTGTAAACAGATGTGCCCCACTTTTGTGGTGAAAGTTGTCTTAAACTGATCCTTCTCTCTCACCATGATCTGATTGTATCCCGAGTAGCTATCTAGAAGTGAAAACCTCTTCGAACCAGCCTACTACTCGCAGAATCCACACACAACCTGATTTCTCCATTTCTTTTCCAGATCGGCACAACGTTTGCAGCCCTTGGGATGAGTGCTTGATCAGGAAAATGATGCTTTCCTTAATAAGCTAGTTCAAATATTTCTTCATTAGAGGTTCTATGTGAGGCTTGACTAGCCTTTGCTTCTACCGATAGGTTTATCTTTGAAATCTAGTTCAATAGTATAATGTGGTAAACTTGGATCAAAGCGTCTTAAATATTTATAACTCCATGAAAATATATAAGGAAATCCTTGAAAAATCTCTATAAAATATATTTTCTTGATGAGTACTCACCTTTCCACTTTGGAGTAACCTTCCTTCTCCAAGTGCAATATAGGATTTGAATATTCACCTTTGACCATGATGTTTGCTTTATTTTTTTTGAACTAGTCCTTGGGATTGAAGATGGATTACAAAGTTACTAGACCTTTAGGAAAATTGTTTTTTCTTAGTTAGACTACATGATCTCCATATTTTTCTCAAAATTTTCCTAGATTCTTGAAGAGAACTCAACCTCTTATTGTAGGAAGTTGATTATTTTTAGTCACTCCCGAACACTGCAAACTTGGATTATTATCTAGGACTTTAGGCCTTATTATGACTTTGATACGAGGCTATGCTTTATGCTTTTGATATCTTCAGCAATGTCAAACTTTTCCCTAATTGTTGCAAGCTTGTTTATAGCTTCATTCTTCTTCATTGGTATGGAATTGATGTTAAAAGATTTAAAATGTTTTAAGGTATCACATGCCCTATTTTTATAGCTATTGAGAAGATAATTCTTATGAGAATTTCGCCTTCTAACCTTATTTTCATTCAAATAAATTTCCCCAAATGTCTGCAAGTTCTTGATATTTTTCTTCCTTTCCCAATGTAGACCATAGATAAGTGATTCATACTTTGATATGTTTTGAGAAAAAAGAAATGAAATATGAAAGTGGAGTAATATTTTATACCTTTGGGAGATACAATAACTACTCCTCCTCCTACACCTTGTCTACTCCTTGAACCATCAAGAACATTTTCAAGAATCCATTCTCATCTTCACCATCTAACTTTGTGACAAAGCAAGAAAAGGTACATTTTCTTCATGTATGTAGTATATACCCAATTCAACATTCTTCGTTTCTTTGTAAGGATCATAGCCATGTCATTATTGTTCCCATTCATCAAGTGTTGAATTGGGAATGGCTATAATTTTCATCTTATCTTCTTGAGTATGAGGGAAATCTTTTTGATCGAAAATTGAGCAATATTTATTAATAGGACTAGGGGTGTAAGGTTCTACATTGTATGTAGTATTTTTTTAGATTTTTAGTTGCATTAGCTCCATATCTCGGTCTCAAAGAGAATTTGAGAGCGATCAAATTATGAGTATTCCCCCATGTTAGCAATGAATTCTCTAGATAAGCATATGGAAAAGAGTGGGGGTAGGTAAATTACCGATACATCCTAAGGAATTTTGACACTAGGGCATGCATGTAGTGGGAGGTTTAAAAATTTGATTACTCCAACAGCCCAACTAATGTCCTATCTAGTTGCACTAGACCTTTTACATAGGCTCATACTTGAGGAATAGTTGATCTACGATATACTTTGGCATCACTGAGTTACTTTCTCTGGAGTCAATCAATAAGTTATGCACTAGGTTATTCCCAATGATTAGGGACACATAGAATGGTGGAGGTTTCATGTTTCTATTCGATATACCCTACTTGATGCATTGCATTGGTGAGGACTCTTTCTTTATCTTTGGATGGTCCATTTGGGATGGATAAGTTAGCCATGAATGCCTACAATAAATCTCTTTGGCCCGGAATTTCCAATGACTCCCACATGGAGATACTCACATTTTTTTCTTCATTTGATCAATGATATTGAATGGAGTTAGACTACATTTTTTCATCCCTTTGTTCACCACCCCTTTCACTTGTACATAGGTTAACACAAAAGGTCATTTAGCCGATTTTGTGAATTCTTTATTGTGTTTGAGTTGTTGTCTCCTTTGAGTGTGAGAGAATGTTGAGAAGGGATTACATAATTTGACTTCCCTCTTCTATATCTCTCTTATTACATCTTATGTTTGTTTCCATACCCTAAGGAAGAGACTGGTTTATCCCACATAAATCCTCTACTTCCAAATTCATAAGTGATGTGTAACTTTGAGGTGAATCTTGAGTGCTTATTTTTATTCGATTTTCTTCTTCAATTATTTCTTAGGAAGCATAATCACCTTACACCATTAAAGCATGATACATGACACCTTCGAGGCATGTTTCTTTTCTATTTTATTGACCACAAGGAAAATACCTCTAGTAGTCTTGTACCAAATTATTTTGGACAGAACAAGAATTTTAGATGAAGAGGCTACATTAGGGTTATAAGGGTGGAATGGCCTAGCATAAGAAAGATGACTTTAGTTCTGATTTATAACTTGAGAGGGAGGTCTATTTGACTTATATTTAGGCTTTTAAGTTGGTATTGGAGGCATTTGAGCAGTGTCCGAAACATTGGATCTGCTACCTCTTGATTGTCTACAACTCATTAGCTATATTTTTCAATTGTTTCATGGCATCTTAGAGCTCAATGTATATTCATCATTATAATTCCGATTTATGGGAGTTTGGATAGAAGTTAATTCATGTGTTTTATTGGAATTAGGATTTTCTATCTCTCGGGTAAATGGAAATTGGTGGTCTAGGGGAAAGTTTTCCATCTTGAATTAGACAGGTTTTAAGCTCTACTAGCTAATGCATGGGCTCCTTGAAATGTTATACCTCCCATAGATTGCACCATGATATAAATATAAGAATTAAAGTCTTGTAAGAATTAAATAAATTCACCTTCAGCAGTTGGTAAATAAATGAGTTAATTTTTACAATATATGGAGGAAAGAGAAATAGAGAAAGGAAATCTCACGATATTATTCCAACCACCAACAAAGTGTCATTAAATTACTACAAAACATCATGATGATCCTATAAAATCACTTCCCTCCTTGTCCTTTAACTTGCTAGAGAACAAATCCATCTCCATGCCTTTTATTAATGCCCTTTCTATCCATCTAGAATGTTGCATTTTAAATCTAAGAAATTTATTTGTTTTCTACTCACTAACCCCACCTACTTTCCATATTTTATTGTTTCATGATGAAGATCTTGGAAAGATGTTTCCATAAAGTCTAATTTTATTGGATTTGGTGCCTTGGGGAGTGAGTTATGGCCAATTGGGTTCCCAAGGTGCCATTACTTCGTTACTTTATTAAACAAGTTTCAAGGTTCACTAACTCGTGGTTCCGACCCCTCGTTGCCTCTCAAAGAATGACCCATCGTATTTTCGTAACACTACTTATTTACCTATTTCATGGGTTTTCACCACTACTTTACTCTAATTTCTAAGCCCCACTTGCTTCTCTATAAGTGCCCTCGTAACTCCGCAAAGCTTTTTAGCTTTCCTTCATTGTGTGATTTTGGACGTGTTTTTGGTTCTTTGAGATAGTCTTTACTTAGAAGTAGTGGCACTATGAATCACCACATCATTATTGTTTTTCATCACTTTTTTGTAGGTTTACTCCCCTACACAACCTCATTGCTTGCTTCACGGTATTTTTGGGTTGCCTAGTTTGGGTTTTTGGAGTGCTTTACATAATTTCATAATGAATTAACGTAACCAAAATTTGGGCATTACTCTTTTAATCCCTTGCACTTTGCAGGTTTTAGAGATGACTTAGCTCATGTTTTGGGGGCACTTTACTTCATCATAAGTCCACCTCGAATCCCTCGCATTACTCGCAACTCCTATGCCTTATCTTCACGGTGTTTTTGAACTAATTTAATTATGGGCTGAAATGAGCATTTCTTAGTAGCATGGTGGCACCGAATCCTCACATAACTAATTTCCTTATTCTCTTATCTTTGTGGTTTTTTACAATTGCTTTGATTCTTTACTTTAAGCAGGAAAACAACACCGAATCTCTACAAAGAAGGTAGTGGATCAACTTTTTGAGGTGATTTTCATGAGTTGCTTTATTGAAGTAATGCAATTACGTAAACCCACAAACATCCTAATTTTAATCATGTTTTCAATTTTTGGCTAAGTGTGAACTTCTCAAGCTTATAGAGAGGGAATGCCACAAAATTACTATAAGTGCTTAAATATCATGAAAATTACCCGAATTCTCCAGATTCATCCATTGAACATTCATCAAGAGCCCAAGTCTAATTTTTTTCAAGTTCATATTTTTCCAAGGGGTAAAAATGGATTAAAAATGTCCTGAAATGAATGATTTAGAACTATTAAATCATTTCTTAGGCATGGTTATTTTTCAAAATCACAAATCTATTGTTACATCTCAAGCACAATATTATTTTAACCTTATTAATAAATTTAACATGATTGATTTTAAGCACATATATATTCTTATGGAAGTAGGTGTTAAATTAGATCTAGAAGCTTCTTATCATAAATATAATCCTACTTTATATAAACAATGTTTTTGAGAACTTGATTTATTTGAAGAACTTGATTTATTTGACTATCACTAGGTGTGATATATCATATGTAGTTGGAATTGTTTCTAGATTCATGTAGGATCCTTATTAGGACCATTGGAAAATGCCAAAATAATTATGAGGTATATTGGAGGTATAGTCAATTATGGTTTGTATTACTCTTCATGTGATTATGCAAATTTATTTAGCTATTGTGATTACTTCTAGATATATTTTTAAGTTTGGTACAGGTACAATCAATTGGAGTATCAAGAAGCAACCAAACTTATCTATCTCTTCTACTAAAGCAGAGTATAGAATTTTTATGGAGTTAGAAGAAAGTTATGTCACTTTGAAAAAGCTATTTGATGAATTTCTTATGGGAATCAAAGGAAGTACTCTTATTTTATTTGATAACTAGTTTTGTATTTCCCTTGAAAAAATATATTTCAACATCAAATAACCAAGCATATTGAGATTCATTTGCACTTTATTTGAGAAAAGTTTTGAATCATGAAATAGCCCTCAAGTTTGTTTCATGAAGATAAGGCTGCAAACATTGTTGTGAATCCATTGTGTCCTACAAACTTCTATACATTCTAGGCTCTGTTGGCAATTTTATATTAATATTTATATTATCATGTGGATTATTTTGATCTCTAGTTATGAAACGATGAGAAATAATCAAATTATCATGTGAATGATTTTGATCTCTACCTCTAAGAAATACGAGTAAGATTAAAATTATCTTGTGGGTGAGCTTGATCTCCACCTCCGAATCAAATGATAAGGTGGATGAAACTGGTCTTGACCTTTGAATCAGATGAGAAAGAATTAAAATATAATGTGAATTACCTTGATCTCCACCTCTTAATAAGATAAGCATATGTTGTTTGACTCAAATGATCATGTGGATGATTTTGACCTCCACCTATGAATTAGAGAAACAAGATTCCAATGATCATGTGAATTGTATCGTTATATTACCTATAAATCAGATTGGAAGAGTTTTCGTGGGAGGAAAGTAAGGAGCATTGATCATGTTTTGCTTGTTTTTTGTAATGTCTTATATTTTACAATGTCACCTCTTATCATCCCGATTGCGTTAAATGTAAAATATCCCTATAGTATTTTTATTTTATTTGAGAAACTATGAATTTATGTGAGTTTACTTGTAATACCCAATGAAGTATTAAATATGAGATTTTTATACTATATCACTTAGAGTCCTCTTGATTTTGCCAAAAATATGTTAATACTCTTCTCATCCACACAACTTGATATGCTTATCATATTGTAACTACATACTTTGCTTTTTCTAAAAATAGTGTGACAATAAGTTTTCACTTTGATGCCCATGAAACAACTCCTATTCCAAAGTAAAAATTATAGTTGGATGTGTTTTTCCTTTCTTCTATACTTCGACACTATTGCTAACTATATAACCTATGAGGTTCAACTCATTTTAAGTTGAATAAAAATTCCATTGTTATTTGTTCCACACACATACCTAAAAATAATTGTTCTATCTTGCTAATGTGAATCTTTTCGTGATTGCATGAACTTTGATATGACCATCACAACATACATAATATTAGGCCTTGTGGCTGTCAAATACATGAGAATTCCAACTAACCTTTTGAATAATGTTGGATCCACAAATGATCCACTATCCTCTTTTCTTAACGTAAAACCTATTATAACTAGTGTTGGTGTTGGGTAGCAATTAAACATGTTAAATATCTTCATAATATCATTATCATACTTTTCTTGTGAATTAAAAACTCCATCTACTTATTGTTGAACTTCAATTCCCAAAAATTAATGCATAAGACTTAGATATGTCATCTCAAATTCATTCTTCATGGCTAATTTGAATGAATCTATAGATACATTTCTAGATTTGATGAAATCATCTTCATATAAACAACAAATTATAATATTACCTTTCTTTTTTATCTTACCGTATAGAGAAGGCTCACTACTACTCCTATTGAAACCATTCTCAATCAAATAAGAATGAATTCTATTGTACCAAGCTCTAAGTGCTTTCTTGAGACCATAGAGCACTTTTCTTGAATGGTATACCTTTCTTTCATGACCTTCCATCTCATAAACTTACGGATAATTTACACAAACTTCCTCTTCAATAAAATCATTCAAAATGTCAATTTTACATCCATAGTAAAAATAGGCCATTCGTTTAGAGATGCAATTGCTAAAACCATTCTTATCTTGTTCAAACGTGCTACTAGTGCAAAGGTTTAATTATAATCAAATCTATATTTCTACATAAAATCTCTTCAACCAACCTTGCTTTATATTTCTATACTTTTCCATCAATATTATACTTGGTCTTGTAAACCCAATTCACTCTTATCACGTCCTTTCCTCTTGGAATATCCATCAACTCCCATGTCTGATTTTTTTCTATAACATCTATCTCATCATCCTTTTTTTTGAACCCAAAATCCACTATTTATAGCCTCTTCAAAATATACTAGATCTATAGTTTGAGAAAACAATTCAAAAAAATTAGAAGAGTTAGTTGTATCAACATTATAAATCTTACTAAGAATCCTTGTTTTCTGCTGCAAGGTTCTATCGGATGATAGTTGTTTTGTGGTGAAGGAGTTTCTTCCGGTTTTGTTTGTGGTGTCTCCTACATGGCTAAAGATGAGCAAAATCTTGGAGACCTCCTAACTGTAGATGGAGGTGTAGCTTGTGCTACAACTTGATATGCATGTCCAATATTAGAAGATACAATACGTTGTACTTCTATATTTTCATCCACCATATCATCATGAGGAATAAATGCTGCTATACTAATTTTTTTCTCTATACTTCCATCCCATGCTTCATTTTCAATAAACTGTACATCTCTACTAGTCACAACCTTCCTAGTGACTAGATTATACAACTTGATTTATTTTTTATTCTCTAAATAGCCAAAAAAATGTGCGCTTTTATCCTTTTTTTTTTTTATCTTCTTCCTTAGCTCATCGTGTACATGTCCATATGCCACACAACTAAAAATTCTAAAGTGAGAAACATTATGTTTGTTGTTAGTCCATGTTTGTTGATGAACCATGTTCCTAAGAATTTTTTTGGACACATGTTTAAAATATAAACCACATTTTTTAATTCTTTTAACTGGTACTCATTTATGAGATGCTTCTCCTTCATCGTATATATTTCCATTTCCATAATGGTTATGTTATTCCTCTCTTCCACACCATTACGTTATGGTGTATATCTAGTAGTAAACTTCTTGTGTATACCAAGATATTTGCAAAAATTTGTATAAGTATTGGAAAAATAATCACCTCCTCTGTCTTTTCTCATAACTCTAATGTAGCATCCACTTTGCTTCTTAAGAAAAGCCTTAACTCCTAAAATATATCAAAATAATCTAAGATATGTATAAGAAAATACACCGTGTCTTCCTTCTATAATCAGCAATGAATTTCAAAAATATGAACAACATCCAATGGAATTTGTTTGCATAGGTCCACACAAATATGATTTTATGATCTCAAGCGGTGCACTTGCTCTTACTATTTTACCAACTCGAAAAGAATCTCTATGTTCCTTACCCAAAATACACCCTTCACATGCTCTTTCGGTTTCGAATCAAAGGAAAACTTTAACCATATTTTTCGTAAGTAATAAATTAGAATATCCAAAATTCAAATGTGCAAACCTGATATGCCAAATCCATGGTTCATCTTTTATAAATAATTGAAAATTTTATTGTGTTCCTTAATCGCGCATATCAATTTGTATTATCGTAGGAATTAGTGTAGGACTGATTTGCATTGGTGCATGGCTTAGCACATGACTAATTTACACTAGCACAACACTCACTTTCTTGAGCACAAGACTGATTTTCCTTATCTCGGGACTCATTTGGCTTAGCGTAGGACTTGCATGTGAATTGAATTACTAATTTTGCTGCAAAGAGATATAATTTTCTCTTTTTTCCTAGTTGTAATATAAGGGTAAACATTCTATTGTTACTCATATTAACTTTCACAATACACCGAGTGTTATAATGGTTTTTGTCCACAATTAAGCATTCATTGTCTTCAATATAAATCTATATCCTTTCTCTACCAACTGTCCAATACTCATAAGTTTTTGTTTCAAACCTGCAACATAGTAAACATCATGCATAAAAAATTTCTCCCCCTTTTTAGTTAGAATATCGACTATCCCTTTTCCTTTTATAGATACAATATTATTATTCACAAGAGTAAATTAACTCTTAACCGACTCATCCAAACTGGAAAATAAATCTAAGTTACTTAAAATGTGATTATTGTATCCTTAATCTAAATACCAACATCACATGGAATATCTTTTGATAAATTACATAAAGAATTAGGTGATAAATTAGGTATTGATTCAACAATTCTTGTCCATACAATAAACATGGAGCTACGAGTAGAGATTCCAACCTAATTTTAATTATTCATATGTTGATCATCTTGATTTTCTTGTAATCATAAGTATAGTTTCCATACTTCTTACAATAATGAAACTAAACATGAGACTTATCATGTCTCCGACCGAGACTATGTTTTTGAATCTATCCTCTTCAACTTCAAATCCGATGAACCACTCTTATGTCCTCTCTATGAATTTCTTCCTCTTCCTCTAGGGCTGAACCTTCCTCTTCCTTTACCAAGAATTCATGTTGTTTAAGATGAAAAATATTAATCTACAACTTCATGTGATATAATCAACCTTTTTTAATGATTTATTAGTGATGCATACAACTCATCAATTGAAAAATGACTTAGATCCATAGTTTCTTGGATAAAACGAATAAAGTATCAAGTTTTGTAGGCAAACTCCTAAGAAAATTTTAATAATCCTTCTGTCTTTAATAGTTTGACCATGATATTTAATTTGATTGACTAATTCAAATACATAAGTTAAAAAGGATTCTCAGGAATCTAAATCTTTTATCCACATATTTTCAAAATCTCTATGAAGTAACTATTGGTTGCATGGCTTTTACATTCTAAATACCTTGAAATGCAACATGGAGAGTGTCGCATATGGATTTTTCATGATTAGCTACTACCACTCTAAGAAGGATGCTTTCATGCATTTCCGATGAATATAGAAAATATTTTTTTGTCTTCCTTTTGTAACTCCTTCAAAGTATCTTTCTTTGTTTGTGAGAGTGCATTATACATTGCTGCATCTATAAGATTTGAGTAGACATTCTCAACAACCACCCACAAATCATGGCATCTAAATAGCACCTTAATAGTTAATGACTAGTACTGTAATTCTTTCAATTAAATTGTAGTTTGTAAAAACCAGATGTAGAAGCCATAGTTCATCGCCAATTTAATAACCCGTTCAAAAACAATGCTCTAATAACAATTTGTAGAAATTATGCAGTCTTATACAATGAACAACAAAATAAATTAAAAAGAAAACATAAATAAAATAGAGTAACTATGGAAATCAACACTTCCCTACATAAATGAATTAATTCTTCTTCTATCACAAAGCTTCACTCTTTATAATATGACATGTGCATGTACATCAATGTTATTAATCTACTCTACTATGCATCTACAACAATTACAATTGCTTCTCTTATATAAAAATACTATTCCTAAACTTAGCTTCAAGCTTCTTTAAATAGAGCTTGCTAAGAATAAACTACAATCTTCTAATTCTACCGCATGTTGTGCATGTATAAAAACACGATTTTATTTGATTTGTCTTTATCTATTTATAAAGAATAGAAATCTAATTAAAAATAATCTCCATGCTAAAGCTAAACTTAGCTTTCCAAAAAGCTACATGAGAGATCAAACATGCATAACTCCAACATAGCAAAAGTACATATCTAATTTTTCTATGTGAACTACGAATTTTGGGGAGTGGATAAATAATAAGAATGATATAATTTGATCTTAAGAGTTTTTAGTCATCACCTTAAAATATCGTAATGACATATATTTAATTACAATTATTTTAAAATTTTATAGAATTAATAAAAGAAATTTTATTAAATTGGTATCTTGCAAGTTCTCCACCCAAAATTCAAATTTAATTGTATTTACATATGAAATGTGATAACTCATCTTTTGAATGACATATTGAACACCCACTTTCTCTACCTATATGGAAGGGTGGGAAATGATTGAGTATTGATCGTTCGTTCCGATTATCCTATAGGAAATTCTTCATTTAAAAGACACCCTATAGACAGATTGAAGCCCCACTTTCTTTGCCTATATGAAGGGATGGGAGAGGATTCAATTATAATCCTTGAATGGGATTATCAAAAGACAATCCCAACCCCTATCATTGAATAGATTGCGGCTCACAAAATTTCACTTCAATGCATGAACCACCAGAAACATGTCAAGCTTTGATTGAATTGTAAAACTTTTTAGGGGCGATTCTCCTGGAACACGATAGAAATAAGTAGTGCAGGAGATGGTGTCAATTCATTCAAATTTAGAATAAATTTGCATTCAGTCCATACTCTTTTTTCTTTTTTCTCCTCGAGTGAGGATTCGCTGCAGTTAATCACGACAATAATGGAAAATCATCAAAATAAAATTAAGTATATTCGAAGGCGTGATATGACTCCATGAATAGACAGTTACTCTAAAGTTATGTTTTGTTTCTTAGGGTCTCTGCCATAATATTGAGACTCGGTCTTGGGTGCTAAAAGAATCTGGAATCGAAACAAAAGTTCAAACTCAGCAATATATACACTCAATTGCTTTTAAAATAATATCAATAATATATGCAGAAATAATAAATTGACCTGTGTAATTTTGGTCCATATGTTAAAATAGATCCTATATATTGACCCATATTAAAAGGAATAAAAGATTAAAGTATAAATTGTATTATAATTAGCGATCTCATGTGGACAATGCAATGTGAATGCCGAACAATATATGTTATTTGATTTGGAGGGTTGCTCATTGCTTTTGTAATGGATGTTGAAAAGGGGTGTCTACATGGGCATTTCTTGGGGCAAAGCAAGGCCAACTGGAAGATTTTTCTTACAATCCCCGATCCTTTTAGGTTGTTGCAACTTTTGTATCAATAGCTTCCATGACTAAGTTGTTGTCTGCTATTGATAGAATCTGTGTTCACATGCCAATGTCAAAGACAACTCCATCCACATTTGATTATTCCATGCTCTAGACAACAAACCTTAAAAATACTTAAACAATATACACAATAAGCTAGGAAAGAAAATTAACAAACATAAATCTCACCAACCTAAGCAAATTTGAGTTATTGTCCACAACTTCCTTCCTTCAACAACTCTAGAAGAACAATTTTGTAAATGTATACATCAAATTTCTCATTAAGCCTTGATGTTCTTGCATATTCGTGGTCAATGTAGCCAATGGTTATGTTAGTGCAAAATCACAAGACCCCGAATGGCCAAAGATGTGAAGTGGTTAAAATGGGGCATTCGGTGTGATTGCATAACATTCGATCATCTCTCAAGGTGTGGGGCTTTCCAAACCCGAGATGATCCTCCCAGAAAGATGGTTCTTGTTCATAAACTACACCGCCATAAGCTACTCCTGTGTAGGAAAACTAAATTTAACCTAATCTAACATTCCAAGGAACCAAAGAGAGAGAGAAAGGGAAAAACAGAGCCTACACTAAAGCGGTGATACACCAAAGAAAGGAAGCGAGATATTCTGTTGAGGGAGAAAGAAACAAAGAAAATGGAGATGAGGGAGGTTAGATAGAAGTGACACGGCCTAGATCTTCAAATCCGCCATTAAAATCCATGAAACACAACATCTTACACCTACAAATGTGAAATACATGCACAAAAAAACAAATCTGGAAGGGAGAGGCATGAAGAAACAACAAAATGATGCAAAGGGTTGAAGAACACCACAAAAACACATTTTTATTGCTCTGGAAGGTGCATAGACCATTACATTTCGGAATAGAGGCACAAATGCTTTTTCAAAGCAATAGGGAAGGTTAGCTACTCAAAAATGGTGTCAAGAAATAAATTTGATAGAGTTTCTCTATGCCCAGAATTTCTCTCCCCTTCTGATTTGAGAAGTGTTACAATATATAGAAATAATAAGAGAGAGAAGAGGGAAAAGTTGAATCTTGCTCCAACCACCATGAGATACGCATTGAATCCCATCTTGGAAGCTCAACCACCTTTGAATATTAATGCCTTCATATATCCACCGACAATATGTCACTTCTTGTTCCCCAACGGATCGAATCAAATCAGATCTAGTAGTTGAAGAGATTGGATTCTGTGTTAATGACCTGGAAGACTTTTCTTCATTTTTACCTACCAGGGCCTGCAAAAATAGTTTTTATGTTCCTAAGGCATAGAGGGCGTCGAGATGTTTCCAGAAAGTCTTCTCCCACCTAAATCTAATCCTTCAGTCAAAATATATGACCATTTAAATATTAGGTTCGGGTCCATACAAAATAGGGGAAAGGGTTTGAAAATGGGTCCCCTTTAAAACTAGACACGTGGAGGGCTTGCATAAGTCTAATGGCGGCCTCTGTACTTTTCTTTTGGAATGGCGTGGGGTTGACATGTGGCTTATTCCATGGCCTGCTTGATTTCCTTATGTTTTTTCCTAAGCCTTTTGCTTGGTAGGGTCATATATCTTGACTGAGGACACGCAGTGGCTTGGCCCTTGTTTGAAGATGCTCTCTTTATTCAACCCTTGAATTAGTGTCATTTATACACTTGGCAGCCTTTGTTGGCCTTCCCCATGCATTGACTATTCAACTGAATCTGCCCCTTTTTAAGACTAGACATGTGGAGGCGTCGCGCTAGCTTGAAAACCAGATTCAAATTTTACCTTTGAAGAGCGTTGAGTTAACACTTAGCAGCCTCCAAAGGTCTGTGGAATTTTCAATGGTGTCTTTTATCCCTTTGGACTCTAGACCACGTGGATAGCTCACACTCATTTAGGTCTCCATCTTTGGACTAACTCTTGGAGATGCGACAAGTTGACACTTGGCGACCTCCGCTTACACTTTATATTTAGCCAATTTTTAGACCTACCTTATCCGCCTTTTGACTATGTTAACAATTTGACCCCAACTCCATTTTGGCTTGGGACACGTGGAGATGTGGTGCTTTTTTTAGCCTCTCTTTAAGGATTCATCTTTGGAGAAATGTCACGCCGACACGTGGCTCTCTCCATTATCTCCTCCATACTTAGTCGATTTTTGGACTCTTTCTGAACTGTTTTGAGCCCAAAGACTTCGAATCTTCACCATTTCTTCTCTTTCTTACTCCTGGCCTCTTCTAACACTGCTCCTTCTCTAACCCTAATATTCAATTTCTGAGCCCACCTGTAACTTTGTAGAATGGATTTAAGGCATGGATTTCCTTGAGAGAGTCATCTCTTCTCTTTCTTTCTTGCATAAGGTCGTTTAGTCTTTCGCAGGCCCCACCATTCCATTGTTGAGTCTTTCCATGACTTGTTTGCAAGATTTAAACGTGATTTCTCTAGCTCCTTTTATGCGGGGTCATGGCTGATCTAATATTTTACAAGGGGAAAAATATGGATAACAATTTTGTGACTCACGGGAACATCTATCTGCTAGATGAAGAGACCAGTGGCCTTGAAGCATCCATTGGGCATGGAGTCTTCCTGATAACCATGAAACTGATTTGAAATTTGAAACTCTTATCCCTTAGCCCTGCGAGCCTAACCACTTTCTTTTCTTATGTTTTTCTAACCCTAATCCTGTCATGTCATCTTGTACTCTCAGTTTTCATAAGAAAATCTCGGAAATGGAGTTTCTGAGAGTAGAAAATTGTTTTGACTGGGATTTCAGCTATCTTTGAAATGGAATGTTTCAAACAACTTTAGTTTCTCTCGAATTTGTTTTATTTTTTCACTTTGTAACAATTATAGGAAACTATGAGTCTTCCGCCATGAATACTGAAGAGCCTTGCTTTGTGCACCTCTAGAGAAATGTGAACAAAACTTATATACAAATACCACATCATACATGCCTCAAATGAGACATGCAGAGTGTGCATAAGCACTTCTTCTGCTAAAAGAAAATATACTCCTACTCCTAAACTAACTAGAGAGAAAAGGGGCTAAACAAATCATGCTACAGGAAGGGAGAAGTAGCTTCCCTTTCTCAAGAGGGGCAGCCATGCAAATGATTTGACCTAAAATATAAGCGCATGTATGAGTGAAAAACTAGTTATGAGCCTGCCCTCCACCCAAATCATCAAGGTATCAACATTAATGGAAAATATCTCCTCAAGCTAACTGCATTTGACTCCTAAAGGTATTGATGGTGACCTTTGGTGCTTTGATACTCATCCTCATGCCCCTGAACTAGGCATGACTGGTTTTAGCTTCTCCTTGGCTAAAATGAAGCGAAATATCTCGATTGGGCAAGGTATGGTCCTTTGAATATGCCCATGGTTCTAAAATCTAACTCCAAGAATGGATCCTTCTTGTTGACTCTTGTGGATGGAAAGTGTGGGAGGAATGATAACATCATACTCTTTCACCTCCTCTACAGAAGGTGTGACTTTTGGAAGATTGAAATCTTCCAACTTCGATTAAAGAGGCATGTTGCATGAACTGCAGTTGTGCTTGCACGCTTTCTTCCATGGCGAAGGTTCTTGTGATTGAAGAATGAATGATGGGGAGAAAAGATTACAATTTAAATGGCTCCCTCTTATCAAAACAATCTTTTAAATCTAATAGGAAATAAAACTCTTACCTGTCCTATTATAACAAGGTCTCTCCCTTTTGCATGGGGATCTTAAAATCTTCATTATCTTCAACATATGAAGCTTCATCCTAAAACATGAAGCTAATGAGTTCAAGCTTCCCCAAAATATCAGAATTTTGGAGAGTTTGAATGGGAGAGGGGGCTATATTTTCTTGTGCAACCGGCTCATGACTTAGTGCCTCTAAATTTGTCTTAGTCACCTCCATATGCTCCTTTTTAACTGGGCTTGGATCTGGTTGTTCTTCTTCCTTATCTTTTGAATAACATGGAAGACTCATATCTTCTAACCTTGGTTCCAGAAATATGTTGTGAGACATAGGCTACTTCTCTTGAATTCCCTCCTTCATGGCAACATGCTCATATGCTTGGAAGAGATAGATATCCTCTAAGTCGATAGATAATCCGCCTCGTTGTTGTCCCTGTTTCATGTGCTCAACCTCCTCCATGGTTGCCTCCTGATTTGTAACATGATCACCATGACTCCCTCCATCCTCAAATATGAAATTTTGTAAGCTCAAACTCTTATTCAACATCGAGCTTGAAGGAGATGAAGTGGAAGGAAGAACTCGAAGGTTCTCCTTTAGCCTCGCTCCACACTTGGGGCCTCTCGAAATTGTATGATCCTCCTCCTCTATTAAAAATTAAAACTCATCCACAATGGCTCTTAAACCTTGACCTCCTGTATTGGCTTGACCAACAAGGGGATCTTTGTAAACCCAAACTTAGTAGCGCAACTCATCAGATTGTCTATTTTTTTTTTTTGTTGGGATCCTCTTCTTGTTGTCCTTGACTGGATTCTTGAGTATCTTTCCAACATGGACTTGGGAAAGTAAGAGGAGTAGCGAGGTTGGAGTTTAACAAACATTGGAATTGTTTGTGGTGTGGAGGAGGTGGAACTTCTTGTTTTTTTCGGGGGTGACTGTTTCAAAAGAAAAGGGAAGAAGAACTGAGATGAGGTGGAATATCGGGAGATGGAGAACATAAAATAACACTTGGGGTAGCAATCGAGGGGCTTGACTCTTGATCATGCTGAAATGATAAAGATAGAGAGAAGAGAAAATGAAGATCTAAGAGGTGGTGGACTTACCCATTGACAAGGTTATCTCGCAATTTTCTCATAAGCCTCACTTGTCCTCAATCTACTGTGTAATTTGAGGAAGCATTTCAACTATGAAATCTAGCTTCTCTTGAGGGTTGTAATGTCTTAGAAAAGGGCCTTCCCATAGACAAGGTGCCCTGCAACCAATCTTGAATGCTTTCATTTGTGTTATGCCCTTTGATCGAACCATGCTAGCCTCCATTATTTGAATTTCCTCTAATAAACCAATATTCTCCACATCGTTGTCACCATTGTATGTGTCCCCTTATTCTTGATAATCTCTATGGCCAAACTAACTTTGACCCCGCTCATATGGGTAAGTGTAATTGTCCTAGATCTGATTATAATGCTTATTTGGAGGAGTTTGGAAATGCATTAGAGGTGGACTTCATTCTTTATAAGTGTGAGTTCCATGAAGGGAATGAATTCATGATTGCACAACCTCATGGTCGGGAGAAAATTAAAGATATGGAAGAATAAAATGGATGAAAAAGAGTGTAAATGGATGGAAAAAGTCTCCAACTCGGAGGATGGGCTTTTGACCGAGATAGAGTTACCAGATGTGCGTGCATGTGCCTCAAAAGGCTGAATCCAAAGAAGAACACATCAACTTGATGAAATGAAGTGAAGACCTCTTGTCCCACCAGGTGTGCCAAAAATGTTAGTGCAAAATCACAGCACCCTTGAATGGCCAAAGATATGAAGTTGTTAAAATGGGGCATTTAGTGTGATTACATTACATTTGATTATCTCTCAAGCTATGGGACGTACAAACCTAAGATGATCCTCCAGAGAAAGTTAGTTCTTATTCCTAAACTATCTGCCATGAGCTACTCTATTGCAGTAAACTAAATTTAACCTAATCTAACCATTCCAAGGAACCAAAGAGAGAGAAAGAGGGAGGAAGAAACAGAGAAAATGGAGATGAGGGAGGTCAGACAGAAGTGACATGGCCCAAATATTCAAATCTTCCATTAAACTCCATGAAACACAACATCCTGTACCTTCAAATGTTAAATACATGCATAGAAAAAACAAATTTGGAAGGGAGAGGCATGAAGAAACAACAAAACGATGCAAAGGGTTGAGGAACACCACAATAACATGTTTTTATTGCTCTAAAAGTGCATAGACCATTACATTTTTGGAATAGAGGAAAGGATGCACTTGTTAGGTGTAGGAGAAGTTTTCTTTTCAAAATGGCGTCGAGAAACAAATTTGTGATTTTCTCTCCCTTTTTGCTTTGAGAAGTGTTCCAATATATAGAAAGAATAAGAGAGAGAAAAGGGAAAAGTTCAATCTGCTCTAACCACCATGAGATATGCATTGAATCCCATCTTGGAAGATCAACCAGTGAATATCAATGCCTTCTATAATGCCACCCACAATATGTCACTTCTCGTTCCCCAACGGATCGAATCGAATCAGATCTCGTAGGTGAAGAGATTGGATTCTGCGTTAATGGCCAGGAAGAATTTTATTTATTTTTACCTATCGGGCACTGTAAAAATAGTTTTTATGTTCCAACGCATAGAAGGCATTGAGACATTTCCAGAAAGTCTTCTCCCACCCAAATATGATCCTCCAGTCAAAAGATATGACCATTTAAATATTAGGGTCGGGTCCGTACACAATAGGTGGGAAAACAATTTGAAAACGGGTCCCCTTTTAAAATGGACACGTGGAGGTCTAGTGCACGTCTAAGGGAAGTGTCTCGTATTTTCTTTGGAATGGCATGGGGCTGACACGTGGCTTCTTTCGTAGCCTTCTCAATTTCCTTATATTTTTTCCTAATTCTTTTTCTCGGCGGGGTCATATATCTTAATCGGGGACACATAGCGGCTAGCGCTTGTTTAAAGATACTATCCTTATTTGACCCTTGAATTAGCGTGATTTAGAACTTGGCATCCTCTCGCCATCCTTCCCCATGCATTGACTATTCAACTAATTTTGTCCCTTTTTTAGACTAGACACGTGGAGGCATCACGCTCGACAAAACCTGATTCAAAATTTTCCTCTAAAGGAGTGTCAAGTTGACACTTGGTAGCCTCCAAAGGTTTGTGGAATTTTCAATGGTCCCTTTTATCCCTTTCGAATCTAGGCCATGTTGAGAGCTCGCGCTCATTTGGGTCTCTATATTTGGACTAACTCTTGGAGATGTGCCAAGATGACACTTGGTGACCTCCGCTTGCACTTTACACTTAGCCAATTGTTTAGACCCACCTTGTTTGCCTTTCGAATTTGTTGACTATTTAACCATGCCTCCGTTTTGACACGGGACACGTGGATATGTGGCACTTGTTTGAGATTCCCTTTATGGATTCATCTTTGGAGAAGTGTCGCGTTGACACGTGGCTCTCTCCGTTGTCTCCTCCATACTTAGTCAATTTTTGGACTCTTTCTGAACTGTTTTGAGCCCGAAGACTTGGAATCTTTGCCTTTTCTTCTCTTTCTTTCTCATGGCCTCTTCCAAACACTGCTCCTTCTCGACCATGCTATTCTATTTTTGAGCCCACACGTAACTCCGTAGAATGGATTTAAGGAACAAATTCAATCGACAGAGCCATCTCTTCTCTTTCTTTCTTGCATAAGGTCGCTTAGTCTTTCATAGGTCTCACCATTCCATTGTTGATTCCTTCGTGACTGTTTGGAAGATTTAAACGTGATTTCTCTAGTTCCTTTTATGTAGGGTCATGGCTGATCTAATATATTTCTAGGGGAAAAAAATGGATAACAATGGTACCCATAAAATAGGTAGAGATGTGGGTTTTGACTAGGAAAAATACACAGTCAATGCCAATGTCTTACAAATATGCTTCAAAATTATCATCCAAAAGAATGTTAGAAGTCTTCACATCCTTGTGAACAATACGTGGATTACACTCATGATGAAGATATGGTAATCCTTATACAAAACCATGAGAAATCTTTATTGGAGTGTCCCAGTCATAGCTTAATCTTCTTTGATGATCCTATATGAAGAATAAAAATAAAAACACACATGTTCAATTTGTTATCATGCGGATCATGCACACATTGAATCCTTGAGTGATCTCGTGCAATCTTAGAACATCCCCAAGATGTATTACCTTGTTTCCTTAGGATGAACCTTCAGAGAAGCTCGGCTTCCTTTAGAACTTAGAGCACTTGATTTATGATCAAAGTGCAAAGCTAAAACACTTAGAAATATCCTAATCTACTCGGTCTTTGGGATTAAGGTTAGAGATAGTTAACAATAAAACTTTAAATAAGGTGATGCACCAAGTTGTGAACTGAAAAGAGAGATTCATTCAACAACACAATTAACATATGACAACAATCAATTACATGCACATTTCATGTGATACTCTCTAATCTTTGACTAGTAAGTATGATTCACTTTGATAAGAAAAAGGGAATAAATTCTCCACAACTAAAACACAAAGGTTCTATGTCACGTTCATCAAGATTAAAGAAATATAACTA
The DNA here is from genome assembly GCA_018340775.1 of Taxus wallichiana var. yunnanensis. Classification (NCBI taxonomy): domain Eukaryota; kingdom Viridiplantae; phylum Streptophyta; class Pinopsida; order Cupressales; family Taxaceae; genus Taxus; species Taxus wallichiana. The sequence goes on from CM031233.1 coordinate 54,007,408, forward strand.
ATATAAAGGAAGATCAATAAATCCATATAAAAAAATTAAACATTCACAAATTAGAGATTAATCAATTGGAGTGCAATACACCATACATTCCATGGTAAAATATTCATTCTGAATATTATCAAAAGGCTCAAAGTAGCTTTAAAACTCTTCCAAGATTGAAGAGTATTCTCACCACATATAAAATTCATGCCAATTTTCTTAACACATCTAATCTATTTATAAGTTCAAGAGGATGGGCAAGACAACCACACCTTTAGCTAACTAATCAAAAAAATAGAATGTATTTAAGTTCAAGGTAACAAGCTCCCATAAAAATAACAAAGTAGTTTCAAAGGTTTGAATAAGTCAACCCTGTAACCTTTGACCAAAAAAGAACTCATAGCATATTCAATAATGGCGACCAAACTTAGCTTAGCCCGCACTATCTACTTCTGTTCATCTTTATCCTAACTCTCCTTGCTCGTAATCGCACATTTCTGAAATTCCATGAAGAATATCACAATTTTCTATATTTCTTCCTCTTCAAGTCCACATATGTACCGACTTATTACATCCGATCTATCCATTTCCCATACAACATTAGCTGGTAACCTTTTCAACTTGCTTATAACTTTCTTGATCCGACTTATGAAATTATTGCACGAAATAAGTCTTTAGATTGAAATAATGCTGAATTTTTTTGTAACTTCATCTTCTTACATGACCAAACTTCAGAAATTGGTCTTTACTTGATCAGTTCGAAGGCGCCAATGTTATCATTGAATAACTTACACTTTGGATCTCCTCAAATTCGTCTAAAATATCACACAATGCATCTATTATTTAAACCCATTTTTCATCTAATTTTTAATCAAATCTTGAAATAGCTATAACCTGAACTCCATGGCCTTTCAAAATTCAAACATCTTGTAGGAAATATTCACCACACCTTTTTGGAAGAGTACATGTGTATCAATACTTCTTATTTCTTCCCAGGTAACCAAACTAAGACCTAAATTGTTGCTTTCTTTAAATAGGGATGCGTCTAGTTTCCTTACAGAATCTTTCTCAAGTATTTTATTCATTGTATAGCTCTATAACTATTTCAATCAATGGATTTGCTTCTTAACATATGCATTGAATCCATATGTCCATTAATATTCCATTCTGACCTATCTTTTTGATTTCATGATATTAAATATCATCCAAGACGGAAGAAATTGTCAAGGTCATTATAGTTGAAGGATCGATGAGACGGAGTGGGTTGTGTTACTTTCTTCAGAAGAGTAGTGAGTTACTCAACCTTTTTCTTTAACTCATCCTTTGAAGCCTTATCCTTGTCATATTTTTCAAAAAAAATCCCAAAGCCACTTGCACATCTTGTTTCACCCCTTCGTGTGTTGCTTTTCCAAATGAAAACATAGAAATTTGATAACCTATTGCAGTAATAGTTTCTTTGGTTTTCCATTTCACGGGGGTAGCTATCTCCAAGAACCTTTCACCTGATTTATTTCTTGAGTTGGTTCTATCAAACTTAGGTCAATTACATCTACCAGGTGCACCTTTTACTTTTTCTTTAGGGTTTGGCGATATAGCCAATCGGGTATGGAAGATGTAGATGTCATTATTGAAGTAGAAATTGTGGTACTCGATAAAATCATGCCACTAGTGGCGAGTAGTAGAATATAGAATGGAGGTGTTAATGATAGATGACGTAGGTGTTATAATACCCTCAAGAGCAGATGAAATGGGAACGTAACGCGAGGAAGTTGATGAGAAGGTGGAGTAGATCGTGGGGAAACAATCATCTCTCCAACAAAGAGAACAAGTAGGGATGACAAAATTTGGGCCATTACAGGAGATGGAAAAGGGGAAATGGGAGATAGAATGACAGATGATAGTGGAAGAAGAGGAACCATGGGTAGTGACAATTGCAATGAAGGAGCTTGTAGTAAATATTGAGAATCAATTAGAGAAGCACTAACATCAAGAACCCGACACACTTTCATTTTTGGGGCACAACCTTAGCTATAAAAACTTTAGAAGAAGAACCTCCTCTATAAAGAAAACATTTTTGGAGTTATCATAGTCTTTGGAATGGATATTTTGTTCCTCAAAAATGTGGGAAAGCTTAATGTTGTCTAAACTTGAATTGCCTTCATAGGTTGATCCTTAGGTGAAATACCTAGAGTGGTCAACCAATAATATATCCTTTACAAAATGGGCCTTGCCCTTTCCTTTGTGTTAGAACATTCTTCTTGATACCAATCAATCCAAGGTAACGGTCAATTCGCAATATTATCACTCCTATAAATAAGGTGAAGTACCTCATCATCATCCTTGATCTCATCTAGAACATCTAAAATGTGATATTGTTTAACCTCTTTCAAAGTTAATATTTCGAATTCTCGTTGTCTTAAGATGACTTCATCTTGACAATGGATCCAAATGTCTTCTAACTATGGCACATGGGAGCTTGCCAACCCTAATTCACTAAATTTTCCCCAATAATCAAAGTTGGTCCTAGGATGAAATTTCCACAAGGTGACTTCAAGCATTTCTCCATCTACGTTCTTAGATTTATAGATACTACAACATGTATATCTTCCGATTTAAATAGGAAAATGGACCCTGATTTATGTCACTTATTTAGAATCTTATGATAATCAAGTATTTGGCTAAAAATTCTAACACGACCCATTTATCAATTAGACATCTCAGTAACTTATTTAGAGCACCCAAAACCCTTAAACCCCGATATATGTAAAAGTTATAAATTGAAGATATATGGCTCTCCATTCCCTTAACTCTTAAAATACCTCATCGATATTCTATAATTGTACAAATCTTTATCAAAATCATATAAAATAACAACAAAGATAGCATTATTTATTCTCCCGAAATGATCTTTTCCCTCCTCCATAGTGAGTTGAGGATAAAACTCATAGATCTAAGATGTTCTTATAACACCTTTAGGGTTCAAACAAATATAGTCTCCCATAGCATCGATGCATAGATAAGGTAAGAAGTCATGAATAAGTCTTTTGAAACCAAAACAATTTCCAATTGATGACATATTGAAGTACCGATATGCTCCCCCATTGTATGAACTCATTATTTTTTTGATGGTGGAAATATATAGGAACATCCACTTGTGAAATTATTTCTTCGAAGAAAGACTGAAACTCTACTCAAGAGAATATAAAGGTCATTGACCTCCTAGAAAAAGTATAAGTGGAATAATGTTTTAGGGAGCTTATTAGTACCCTTAACTAAGTAGATTTTCATCATTAATTTTGTACATAATTTGTACTCTTTATTCGAGTGTTTGATTGCAATCTCAGGAGAAATTGTTGCATATTCCTCATCATATAGAACTTTTAGTAAATCTTCAAAGAAATCAGCATCCAATCTGATTACAATATTCCCATCATCATCCTTATGATTTAGTATCTTTATTGAAATGATTTATTGCAGTTAAAACAATTTTTGGGCAAAGCATGTGTTGACACCTATAATTTAGCTTAGGTAATTTAAATAATTAAATTGCGCTAATTATACCCTTTCTTGTAAATTGATGACATATCATCAATATCACACATTTTCTCTCATATCGTCATTTATTAATTACATTACATTAGTTAATTAACTCTTCTATCCAAAAACGATGCCAATAAATGACCTTTCATTAACTACTCCATTTTCTATCTAGATTAATTATTTATTTATAATTAATTAAACTCCCATTTCTATCTAGATTAATTAATTATTTGTAATTAATAGAGCTCCCTTTCTATCTATATTAATTAATAATTTCTAATTAAATAATACCTCTTTCTATCTAGATTAACTAATTATTCTTAATTAATTAATTCTCTCTTTTATTTAATCAATAAATCATCATTTAGTTGATTAAAATCCTCTCATAATAGAAATCATACTAACTATTCCTCTAAAATGTTTTTATAAGCTTCAGATACCTATTAATTAATTATTTTAGTTGATTAATAAAACCCCTCAATCCCCATGAGTCACTAGAGGACAAACTAAAATCTCCTAAAGGAAACTCAACTACTTCTAAACCATGTTTATCCTTAACTAACCTAGCTTTTCTATTATCCCAAATACAATAGGATGAATATCTTCTTCAAACCATTAGGATATAAAAGGAGCCCTCCTCTAACCTTTCTACTTACACCTAAATGATCATAGATCCTAACTTATAGCCATTTTATCATCTTAGAGAATTCTTATTTAGAGGAGCTAGCTATTTTCATTTCTTGCATTCATTCTTCCAAATTTGAATTTATATAGAGATATGTTTAATGGTTCCGTAGCCATGGATTGACAATACTCCATTCTTGAAACCTTGGGATTTAAGCATACAATCAACCCTTTTTAATTCTAAGGATCTAAATAGGTTCATTTTATTAGCATTCAATTAGAGATAGAGGTTATTTTTTTAGCATGTTATTTGAATCTTCATTTCATGTTCTAATGCAAATATGTTAATAGATTAGCTTTGCTTAAGCTCTAAGCATGATTGTATATTGATCTAGTTAGCATTGTATTAAAGTTATTTGGTGTTAAATTTGATTTCCTTTTCATTGTTAACTAATTTATATACACATTAGGCACGCCCAATGGGACTTACTTTATTTTCCTTTGCACTTGATTTCATGTTTTTATAGTTAAGTTTCAATTTTGGTTACTAACCCTCTTTTTACATATCTTGACATAACTTGTTTTTCTTAACTTGTTTTCTTGACTTTGCATGTGTTGAGTCTTCCTTGTAGGTATAAAGCAAGTGAAGTGCTGTAAAACTTGGATCTTGGTGGGAAGATTTCAAGATTTTCCCATGTTTCAATTTTTAGAGCTTACTTTTTCAACATTCTACATGCTAGTTTTGTCAATTTCTTGAAAATATTAAGTTTTTTATCGTGAATATTAATGTTAGATAGCATTAAGTCTTCTCTTCATATAATAATGTGAAGGGTTGTTGTCAAAATTGAATCTTGGTTGGAGAAAATTGATTTTTTTGTAGATTAAGGGACGTTTTATAAATATTTTTTGGGTACATGTTAAGTGCATACCCGTGAGCATAAGAGCATATGCGTAACCCATTTTCTAAAGGCCATAATGTTTTCTCCCGAACTCGAAATGACTCAATTTTTTTTGCATTAGAAAGTTATTGAAGTGAGATATGCAATGAAAACATAAATTTGGGATTTCTACTTATAGAAAATGTAATTTTTCGCTTTATTATAAAATTGGTCATTTTATAACATGTCTAATGTTTTGATGAATATTGTATTTCCATGATTTACTTGATTTAGACCAAAGCTTCTCTTTGATCTTCTCTTGCAAATTTTGGTGATATTGAGAATTTAAAAAAACTTTTATCTATATCTTTTTAACATTTGGATTAACTTGGAAATTTGATTATTCAATTTTCTTAAAAGAATGAACCTTTTACAAAACAAAATTTATGGTTCTTTGTTTTGAAGTTATCCATTTCTATCTAGTTGGGATAAATTTGGTGTATGCACTTCTCTTGCACCTTAGGGTTATCTCGAGAATGAAAATCAACTTGTATTCTTCATTTTCTAACATTTGGTTGATTGGAAACTTCATCTTTCATTTTTTATTTAAGGGGATGAATATTTATCAAGATTTTTGTATGATTCAATAATTTCAAAATTTTCCTTTAATTTTTAGGTTTTTGTGTATTCTCTTCTCTTGCATCCTTGGATGATCTTGAGAATAAAAAAAAATCTTAATCCTCTTTTAAATAATGTGATTTGCTTGAGAGCTACTAATGCTTGATTACGGAGTTATAAAAATGTTTTTCAAAGAAAGGAGTTAGAAACAAACTTTTTAGCTATACGTGTGTTGTAGGTTTCCAATTAATGAATGACTAAACCACATTAATTCTAAAATATAAAAAAACACCACATTCAAAACAAATTATTTGCGAGGTTCGAATAAGGGTGCACCCTGTCTGTGTAAAACTAAGATATAACCCCTTTTGCATAAGCCTTAAGATATAATAATGGGGTGGTCCTAAGAACCCCAAAGTAGTTAAGGAAAGAGGGAACCTTATGGATGAAATAGGAAGTGCTCTAAACACCTACTTGACTAGTATACATGTAAGATTTAGCATGAAAGTTATGTGTATTGTGATCCTCACGAGAGTACATGATGGATGCATTTATTTTCCACTGTACTTGAAGGGGGTAAAGTAAATCTGATATAATCCTTAGGAAACCTTGAAAAATTGAGCTCACTCTTAGATAACTTTTGACAACTAATTAAGTGTGTTGGTACCCAAATTGATTGTCCCTCGATGTCTAAGCAGCATCACAAGTATTGATAGGAAGCTTAGAGACAAATAGATCATAATGAGTCATTTTGCATCCAGGGATGGGATCTAACTGGCCTTTTGTCACTCAGATGTGGAGAAATGGGTAGCACTCTCAAGAGGATTTGATCTATCTGCACTATTTTAGGTTATGCCTTTCAACCAAGGTAAGAGAACCTATTTTATAGCCTGTTGTTTATGGAGGAGATGGAGATATCCTTCCTAATGGATTTTTAAAGAGACCTTGAAGAAAATATGATCAATGTAACAAAATATAACTCTCACAAGTTGTTACTCTAGATAGTGGAGATATTCTCTAGGCAAGGTTCAAAGCTACTAAATACATTTGGAATCTGATTGATTCGTATTTTTGGTAGTAAATATTATGCATTTATATACATACATGACAAAAAGGGGTAGTATGGGTAGGATTGGTTGTTTTAAATGAATTATTGGAGGGAGGAGAGGTAGAATGCACTTGTTTTTCCGGATATTTAAAAATTTTACAAAATGGAAACCTTAGACAATAGAATGCTTGAGAATATCTAAAATGATCCTTTAACTGAGAATATGTGCTTCAATGGAGGCCCAGATTAGCACTTTTTCACACAATCTATGAGATTATAACATGAAGGCTCGAGTTGGAAGACCCAATAAAGGGTCAAGATCGAGCCCATTTGTGCCTCGAGGTACACCCAGAGGCTTTGAGATAATCTCTGTCAATAGATGAAAGAAACGTGATTTTAAATCGTTTAGTTCACTCCCGTGATGCTACTAAACTATCACAAGGAATGAGACCTTTGTGATTAAGATAGATTTTGATACAAGATTGCAACAAGAACAAGAAAAGATATTTCTGAGACATTCAGAAATTAAATAAACACATTTTTCTCAAGATCAACACATAATAACTCGAGTTTCATTAAATTTATTAGCAGGGGAAAGTTTCTAGAACAATATCGAGCTTATCAATGGTGTACATTCGCAACCACCTTGACACGATCAAATTTAAAACAAAACAGATATATAGGCTTCTTAGACGGCTTCTCAAAAGACAGGATTCGTCAAATTTTCCTCTTAGGAATTTTCTTCGACCTCTAACACTCTAAACATTTAGACTATAAATTTGTGCTATTTATAAAAATTACAACAAACCTCTTTTCCCCAAAAATCTAGACATTAAGTGCCACCAGTGCCTATCATGATCACGATCGCGATTCCCATAATCAAATCTACAAAAAGTCACCAAGTGCTTAGGGGGTAGATCTCTTCAAATATCTCCCGCATTCAACTCCTTCCTCTAGCAAATCACTCTTCCTTCTATTCGCCAACCACTTCCACCCCTAATCTGTCAAATCTGGCTCTTTGTGTGCTTAGGAGAAGAAAAATGGAAGATCATATCGAGCCCAATAGCCAGATCATTTTAATGGTGATAGACGTCTCCAAATCTCCCCACCAAACTTAGATATCAAAATTAACTCCCCTCTCTGTTTGGTGTGTAGGAAATACAAAGAAATCATGAAGACTCATACTTCTAGGAGTCTTTTCAATAAAAATGGGGGAAAATCAGATTTAGACACATAGCTGTCATTGATCTTTACTTTGAATTTGGGTCGTCCACGTGGAATATTTAATTTTAGAGCGGGCCCACAAGTTCTTTTTTTTCTTTTAACACTTTTAGAAAAAAGTAACATTTTCACATTTTACTTTACGCCTCTACCCTTGAGAAATGAGCTTGACACATGTCCTAAGGTGGGTCCCAAAGCAATTGTGGCTAAATTCTGCCATTTCACCTCTTTTTTGCGAAAGGGAAAATTTTCAAATTTTTCCCCGCAGCTTTGCCCATGAAAAATGGGCCTGACACATGTCCCAATGTGGGTCCCATTGGAACTGTGCTTCCATTTTCACTTTTAACTCTTTTCTTCTAAAAGGAAAAATTGTCAAATTTTCACCGAGGGTTCGCACCTCCACCATTGACCTTGAAACAAATGTTGACTTGATCCTTTGTTGGGCTTGCGGGCCAGTTTTAATATTTTAACCCCTTTGAGAATAAGAGGCAAAAATTCTAAGATGCCCCGATGATTCGCTTCCCCACCGCTTTTGAATTTTCAAACTGCCACGCATCATAATGGTGCACCTTGAGATAGTCCCCAAAATTTGAGACCCTGAAAGAGCGTGGGATCGCCACATGTCCTTTCCCGACAAAATTTATTTAAACTCTTGAAGCTCAGTGGAAGCCACCATGTGTCAAAGTCCGAGGCAATCTCCTTTGGCCGTTGAAAAGTCCAAGTAAAATGCAAAGTGAGCAGAGGCCTCCAAGTGTCCTCCTGGCGCTTCTTTAAAATGAAACTCAAGGGCTAGTCCCCAAACATGCGTGGTTCCTCCACATGTCCCAAACCTCCCAAAACCTTTTAAAAAATGACTAAGTATGGGAATACCTAGCGGAATCCTCCACATGTCTTCATGGCATAATTTCAAAATGGTGCCCAAAACAGAGACCTTGAATGAGCATGGGCTCGCCATGTGTCTCTGTTTCCGCCAAACTATACCAACTTCACAAAAAAATTCTAAGTTCGGAAAAAGCAACGAAAACCTCCACATGTCCTCTAAATGTAACTTTAAGGTCAAACCGAAAAGTGAACTTTCAAATGCGCATCATTCCTCCAAGTAGACCAATTTTCAATTTGAGGTGATTTATAAAATTTTGAAGTACCCCACTAAGTCGTGTCCAATTAAAAGAGGCCACATTCCCTATCAATCCAAGGATACAAATTTGATTGGGAGAAATGCCCGCTCAATTGTAAAATGCATAAAAATGACCATTTGAGCTCGGAGATGAAATTTTTTCCAAGGACAAGATTTAGAAACGTTACAAGGCTCAAATACATTCCTTAGAGCTACATCCATTCATTTTTCTTCAGGTATCTAGGATGAAAACAATAGGGACAACAATTCTCAATTGTGGAAAATGGAAAGAATGGGATAGCCGAGTTTCACACCCAAATTGTAGACTCTTTTGGATGAACAGAGGAACGAGGAAAAAACTATGGATCCATAAGTGATTCGTGGCCTAGGAAAGGATTGATTATGGCAAAAAAATGGAAGACAACAACATTACAAGCACAACACGGGAGATAAAATGTGACAGAGGCCAGTAAATTGAAAGATTTTCAATGGAAAATGGGGTGAGACAAATCGAGCACCAACATTGGCTCAAGCTTGGGGATGGGCACTTCCTACGAGTGCCACAAGAACAAAGGTAGACCAAGTGCCAAAAATATCCATTGGGAAAAGGAGTCAGCTTATAGAGTATAGAAACAAGGCCATCTCCCAAGAACAAATAGAGAAACCAACAAAAACAAGTCACCAAGGACCAAAACGAGCAAGAACACAAAAGACAAGAAACAAACAACCAACTATACACTATACAAAATATTTTTTACCTTGATTTTGGGGAATCAATCTAAGAAATGCTTCAAATGCCTACCATTAACAGGAAACTCAAGCAATTCACCATCCAAATCCTTCAATAAGAAGGTATGTTCACCAATCCTGATATCAATGGAGTAAGGGCCCATCCATAGTGAGTCAAATTTTCCATGCTTGCCCTTATCTTCATGCCTGCTATCCCATAGTAGCACAAGATCTCCAACATTGAAAGCTCTTGGGGTGACCTTCTTGTCAAACAACTTCTTCAACTTCTCTCTGAAATTTACATGCCTTTGGTGGGATGCCCTCCTTTCTTCATCAAGTTCAATAATTTGGTTAATGTGAGTATCATAAGGACTTCTTGATCCTCCGGTTTTGAATGAACTTATATGAGGATAGTTACATATGAAGGGGCAGCAGGGCCTGAGTTCCATATACCAACTCAAATGGACTCTTTCCAGTAACTCTTTTGATAGTGATCCTATCAGCCCAAACAACAAACTTCAACTATTCACCCCATTTTCTCTTGTTCAGCTCCAAGGTTCTTCTAATAATTTTCAGCAAATTTTTATTACTAGAATCATCTTGTCCATTTCCTTGGGGATTGTAATTAGAGGCATATGTCAAGTTGATCCCATACTCTTTGCACATTTCCACTAGAGGTTTATCCCTGAAACTCTTACCATTATAAGCTATAATTTCTACTAGCACTCCAAACCTACAGATGATGTGGTTTATCACAAAGTCCATGATAATTTCGTGTGTTTCTTTCTTGGTGGGGATTTCCTCCACCCATTTAGTAAAGTAATCAGTGGCTACAAGAATCCACTTATGGCCAACACTTGAAGGGTTTGAAATCTCACCAATGAAATTCATTCCCCATTACTTGAATGGGGCCTCAATTGACAATGGCTACAAAGGAAGCGAGCTTGAAGCTTTCAAGTATTTAAGAGAAATCTTGGAAACTCTCAAATCTTCTAACCAAAAGAGTTATAACCTTAAAGAGAGTTGGCCACCAATAACTAGCCCTCGGGATCTTGTTTGCTATGACTCTTGCAGCAAAATGCCCCCCAAAAACTCCTCCATGGAGATTAGCAATTATCTTGGAGGATTCTTCTTCTGTAATGCACCTTAAGAGGACTCCCTATGGGTTTTTCCAAGCTAATCCATAATCACTAATGACATATTTCTGGGAGGCCCTCTTAAGATCTATTTTCTGGTTCTTACTTAAATACTCGGTCTGCAATATAAGTGTCTGAGATAAAAATCACATCCTTGTACCACTTAGAACTCACCAACCTTTCAAAAACACCCACCATTTCTTCTTCTACCTCATTTACCTCAATAGTTTACAAGATTCTTTTAGCCATAAGCTTATCCAAGCCCAAACCTCTCACCAAATTTGTGGTTTGGATATCCATATCATATTCTTGCATTTTGTTCACCAACTCGCATCTTTTTTGAGACTTCCATCTCGATAATTTGTCCTTCACCATGGTGTAGGGAACATAGGAAATCATTTTAGAACTTATAATGTAAGGCCTAAAATTTTTTTTTGCTTTCACTATGGAAAATGCTTCTTCTCCATAATAGTGTATTTTAGCTCAGCTCCCTACAAGGCCTTACTGAAAAAGGAAATTGGCCTTTTGGCCCCTTCATCATATTTCTGCAACAGGACAGATGCAACAGTGTTCTCAGAAGAAAAATAAAATAGTTGGAAAGCCTTCTTATAGTCTAGAGCTATTAAAACAGGGGCATGATTTAATTCCTCCTTGATCCCATTAAAATCTTGGATGGAAGTCTCTTCCCATTTTATCACCTAGTCCTTCTTTAGCATGGAATTGATTGGAATGATCAACTCAACAAAGTTTGATATGAATCTCCTGATGAAGTTTATCTACCCAAAGAAAGACCGAATGTATTTCTTGGTTCTTGGAATAGGGACCTTGTTGATGGCCTCTAACCTTTTTGGATCAATCATCACCCCTTCTTGTGATAAAATGTGACCAAGAAACCTTTCCTTCTTCACTCCAAAATGGCACTTCTTTGGATTGAGTGAGATGCCATATTCTCTACATCTTATCAGCATATTTTCCAAGTGTAGCAAGTGATCACTCCTCTTTTTGGAAAATACAATTACATCATCTTGATAAACTGCAGTAAACTCATTGATGTAACCAACAAAAGCAACATCCATTTCTCTTTGAAAGGTGGCTCTAGCATTCATCAAACTGAAGGGCATCCTAACATATACATACGTCCCCCAAGGAGTAGTAAAGGTTGTCTTGATCCTTTCTAATTCCTTCACCACCACTTGGTTATAACCAGAGAAACCATCTAGGGTGGAGAGCAATTCAGAACCAGTCACTAATTGCAACATGTTTTCCATATTTGGTAAAGGATAATTATCCTTCATTGATGCTCTATTTAGATTCCTAAAATCTACACACAACCTGATATCACCATTCTTCTTTCTTATTGGTACTAGGTTTGCAACCCAAGAAGAATACCTTGTGGGCTGAATAATCCCTCCATCTCTTAGATTCTTTAGTTCCTCTTGCATTTTAAGAGATAAGAGTGGATTGATTGGCCTATGTTTCTGCCTCAATGGTTTTACATTGGAATCCAAGGGAAGCTCATGTTGAAACAGATCCTCTCTATATTCCTTTAGTTTAAAATAGCTCCATTCCTTGCAATCCTGATACTTTTTCAACAATTAGATGTATGATTGCTTCTCCTCCCTACTGAGATTACTGCCTAACCAAATTTTCCTTGGTTTCTCCTTCGTGCCAAGGTCATGCTCCTTAAAATCCCTTGAGACTGTCATGCATCTATTAACAATGTGGTCAATATTATCAAAATTGGACTCAAGAGCAACCAGCCCTCTAGGAATAGCATTAGTCTTTAGTTGGATGATGCCTTTTCCAAACAAGGTTTCTTTACCCTCTACTATGCACACCATTGGATCCCAATCAATATTCTGATTAGAAAAATCCTCTTTTTTATGTAGAAATCTTCTGACCTGAGCATCATCATCAAAAACCTGTCAATGCTTAATATTGTTAGGTATAGATGGCCTAGTTAGCACCTCAACATCATACTCGTAATATGGGGAAATTACACAATTATCAAACTAAGATCCTAGTACTAAAAGTTTTTCTACCAAATCATTTAACTTCCTATCACAATGCACAATGTTGAATGAATCGAACATCTCAATGAAATCCCAAACTTCATGGTTGTATTGTTTCATTTGTTGATTCTTTATGGCATACAATTTTCTGACTTATTTTACAATCAGTTCTGAGTCCCTTTGACAATGATGTCTTTGACACCATATTTCCGAGCAATTATTAAACCCAATAACAGTTCCTCATGCTCAACAATGTTGTTAGTGCACTCAAAGTTGACCTTGAAGGAAAAAACAAATTTTTCCTGACTTGGAGAATGCGGAACAACACCAAAGCACCACTCCAAAACTTGGAGCGAGCTCCATCAAACAATAGAGTCCAAAGAGAGCCTACATTTTCAATATACTTGCACTCTTCAATTTTGTGCTCTTTTCCATCAAGCAAATCCCATAAAGTTATCAGCATCGCACTTGTGTACAATACTTCATAGCATGCATATTTGGGATCTTCAATAAGGTGCAACATCTTCTTTTCCCCATACTACTTGACAAGGTTTCCCTCAACTGGGATGGTGGCATAGGACATGTCCATTTGAACACTCCCACCAACACTTGCAGCCCACTTTCTGGATAACAACATACCCCACTTGGTTGGGTAGTCAATAATGACTACATCAAGTTTCAAATTCCTTCCTAGATAGGCTACAAGTTGCACCACTATACCCTTCACACACCCCACCACTAGAACCTCTCTGGAATCCATAGCAATGTACTTCTCATATATAGCTGTTACTTTGATAATTAGTTCATTCATAACTTCTAGAGGCATAACATTTCATGCGAGAAATCTATCGTTAATGATCATGGTAGTGAAGAATGGATCCACATTCAGCTGAGAATCTACCAAGGATGTTCCCAAATAAACCTTAGGTGGTTCATCTAGCTCTTCTGATGCTAGTGGTGCCTCTAATTCTTCTATGACTGGTGGAGTCTCCATAATTTTTATATTTTTACCTCGGGGCGGTCTTCCCTTTTAATCCCAAGTATTCAAATACTCTTTTCTTGTGCTCAGGAATCCTAAGCAACTCAGAAATTGGAACATAAACTTTGATTTGACTTATAACTTGAGCAATATCATATAGGACATTCTTTGGCAAGGCAACATTGGATGGCAAGGAAGTATTGGAAGGAAAGATAACACACTCACTAGGCTGTATAGGATTTTTGACAACTTGAGCATGAGGAGAGGTATAATTTTTATTTGGAATTGCAGGGATTTTGGAAAATGCATCTTTCCTAGGAGCCTCTTTAGGAATGTTTGAAAGCAAGGGATATTTTTGCTTGGCTTGGGTCCCTATCCCTTTGACATCCTTACTTCTTGTGTTATATTCCTTCTCTTGAGCAACAACAACATTCATCAGTAATTGTCTATCTTCCTCAGATGGGATTCCTCCATCATACTTCTTTATCATTAAAGCCCTTAAATATTCAAAGTCATTATTGGGAAATTCAAAATCTTGTACATTATCTACTTCTAAAGTATGAGAGGGAGGAAGAATATGTACCCTATGAATGTAGTCCCAAAAAGTGGCATCAGTCTGGGCACTTATCACTTTAGTCAAAGTTTCCCCTTTTTGTGAGCTTGTGGAGAAAACTGCCATGCGAGACATCATCATCATTGTCATCATAAGCTTCTTCTTCTTCTTGATAATCTTCCTTACATGGAGCATGTGGCATGAAACATTTGTAACACCAATCAATGACATTTGTCTCCTCCACAACATCAACTTTGGATGGCTAAAGGATCGGGCACCATTCTATTTTTCCTGCTTAGGGGGCTACCTATTTCCAAATCAAATAGGTCCCTTGGCTCTATCATCACATCATTTGTGATTTGTGAACCTTTCTTAGCCTTGCTGCTTGTGTTGACCTTGTGAGCTCTGCCCAATCCCCTTCTCTGCCCGGGCTAGTTTGTATGATATTTCCTTGACAGCCCCTACCAAAGTTTTCACAACTTCCTCCAAATCAGCAACCTTGCTTATCTCGAGGTTTTTGGGTTAATTAGTTTTACCCTCCCTCCCTTTTCAATTTCCTTCATGTTTTTCTCTATTTGCAGATCCATGGTGAAGACCTCGCTGAATTAGTAGGGATTTTTTCCGTCAAATAGTAAGCAATGTTTTTATCAAATACATCGATTATTTGATCAAACATGATTCATCACATGGCCTTATCCTAACAAGAAATATTTTGAAGGTCTTGTTAAACCTTGTGTTGAAATCATGTACTGACTCATTAAGATTCTTTTTGATGTTTTCAAATTTCGTCAAAAGAAACCTAGGGTCAATTCTATCACCGTACTACAATCTAAATGCATTCTCATCTCTATCCAAGAATCAATTGGATTATCTAGAAAAGCTTTATACCAGTCCCTTGCATCCTCTTCTAGAGTATGGATAAACAATTTTATATATACATCTTCATGTTCAATCTCAAAGTCTTCCATCATATTGATAAAAATATTTAAATGTTGATCACCAGTTATAGTGTTGTTTCCTTAGAACTTTGGTATTCTATTTCTTACATCTTGAGGAACTGTATTTGGATAACCAACCATCCCTATAAAATTAATAGGTCCAAAGGTATTTACAACAAATGGATGTCTAGGTGGGGGAAAGGCCATGTTGTTTTAAGGAGGTGACGCTGGAGGGGTGACAAATAGATAAGGGGCAGAAGGTATTTGGAACATAGGAGTATAACTTTCAAAATGGATATCCCCTAAAGGCCTTGTTTCTTGGAAATCCCTATCAACTTCTGAAAAGACAGGTGTAGAATGAGAAACAAACTTTTCAAAATCAAATAAGGGCCACTCTCCAATTAGAGAATTCAATTCCACAAAGAGGATACTTGATTTAGAAGCACTTGAATAGAATTATTCAATGACCAGCTGATCACTTTCATTAATGGATATCCCTCTTTTTGTTTTCTGATCTCCCACAACTCTCTAGGATTTTCTTCCTTCTAATTTTTCTTTCCCTAGCTCTGGAAATAATGTCCTAGCAGGATCCCTAGAAAAGAAAGACCTTCTTCCTTCTAGATTTGCAAAGGTTAGTAACAATTCTCACTTGACAAAGGTCAAGACACGGTATCTATTAAGAATCGATCAATAGGAGTTGCCACCAAGGATTTCCACCTTAGTTTTGAAAATGGACTAAATATGATCTGTCAAATGTTTGTCAACACTAGAAACTGGACAAGGAAAGATTCCGACTCTTCTTTACTCAGATTTATCAATGAAACTTAGTGCAATAACTGTAGAAAATGGAAATATTGCACATAGCATTTGTAACTTTGAAACTTCTTACAGGCCTAAACACAGGATGATGCTTGAAAAGATGTATTAGCACTTTGAGCATACAAGAAGTGTTTACCAGGGTCTGAATATGAACTGCAATCACTATGTCCCCAAAGAACGATGTCACTTAAGTGTTATTTCTGGGCTAAATAGATATGAACTAGAAATGAATCATGAAATTAGTCTCAACAACTCAAATTATTTCCCTAGAAATGGTGCTACTCAGGTGTTGGTACCCAAATTGATTCTCCCTAAATGTCTGAGAAGTATCACAAGTATTGACGGGAATCTTGGGGATAGATAGATCATAATGAGTCATTTTACAATGGAGGATGGGATCTAGCCGGTGTTTTATCACTCGGATGTGGAGAAATTGGTAGCACCCTCAAGAGGATTTGATCTATCCTCACTATTTTAGGTTCTTCCTTTCAAAAAGGTAAGAGAACCTATTTTGTAGCCTATTGTTTATGGAGGAGATGGAGATATCCATCCTTATGAAGTTATTAAAGATACCTTAAAGAAAATATGATCAATGCAACAAAATATAACTCTCACGAGTTGTCACTCTAGATAGTGGAGATATTCTCTAGGCAAGGTTCAGGCTACTAAAGACATTTGGAATCCTGATTGTTTCTACATTTTTGGTAGTAAAAATTATGCATTTATATACATACATGACAAACATGGATAGTATGGGTAGGATTGGTTGTTTTAAATGAATTTTTGAGGGAGGTGAGGTAGAATGAACTTTTTTTTCTAGATCTTTGAAAGCTTAGACAACAAAATGCTTGAATATCTAAAATGTTCCTTTAACAAGAATATGTGCTTCAATGGAGGCCCATATTAACACTTTTCACATAATATATGAGATTCCAACATGACTGTTTGAGTTAGAAGAACCAATAAAGCATCAAGATATGAGCCTAGTCACATTCGAGGTACACCTGGGGCTTACGGACAATATCTATCAACGAGATGAAAGAAAAGTGATTTTAAATCGTTTAATTCACTCATGGATGAAATATCTTTGAGAAATGAAATTGTAGATGCTACTAAACTATCACAAGGATTGATACCTATGTGATTAAGAAAGATTTTGATACAATATTGCAACAAGAACAAGAAAAACTATTTATAGACATTTAGAAATAAAACAAACACATTTTGCTCAAGATCAACACAGAATAACTCAAGTTTGATTAAATTAATTAGTAGGGAAAGTTTCTAGAACAATCTCAAATCTTGTCAATGGTTATAGACTTGCAACCAACTTGACACAATCAAATTTAAAACAAAAGAGATATACAAGCTTCTCAGACGACTTCTCAAAAGATAGGCTTTGTCAAATTTTCCTCTTAGGAGTTTTGTTTGACCTATAATACTCCAACCATTTACATGATAAATCTATGCCATTTATAACATTTACAACAGACCCCTTTCCCCCCAAAAAATCCATACATTTAGTGCCACTAGTGCTTGTCATGATCACGATCGTGATTCCCATAATCAGATTTGTATAAAGTCGCAAGGTGCTCAGGTTGCAGATCTCTTCAAATATCTCCTACATTCAACTCCTTCCTCTAGAAAATCACTCTTCCTTCTATTCACCAACCACTTCCACCCCTAATCTATCAAATCTAGCTCTTTGCGTTCTTAGAAGAAGAAACACAAAATATCATATTGAGCCCAATAGCAGATCATTTTAATTGTGATAGACATCTCCATATCTCCCCCACCAAAATTAGATATCAAATTTAACTCCCCTCTCTATTTGGCATGTAGGAAATACCATGAAATCATGAATACTCACACTTATAGGAATGTTTTCAGTAAAAATGTGGGAAAAATCATATTTAGACACACAACTACCATTGATCTTTACTTTAAATTTTGGCTGTCCACGTGGAAGATTTAATTTTAGAGTGGGTCTGCGGGTTATTTTTTCCTTTTACAACTTTTGGAAAAAAGTAAAATTTTCACATTTTGCTTCGCACCTCCACCCTTGAGAAATGAGCTTGACACATGTCCTAAGGTGGGTCCCAAAGGAACCATGGCAAAATTCTACCATTTCACCTCTTTTTTGGAAAAGGGAAAATTTTCAAAGTTTTCCTGTAGCTTCACCCTTGAAAAATGGGCTTGACATGTGTCCCAATGTGGGTCCCATCGGAACCGTGCTTCCTTTTTCACTTTTAACTCTTTTCTCCTAAAAGAAATTTTAAAAAAATTCTCTCGAGGGTCCGCACCTCCGTCGTTGACCTTGAAACAAACCTTGACTGATCCTTTGTCAGGCCTATGGGCCATTTTTGATATTTTAACCCCTTTGAGAATAAGAGGAAAAAATTCTAAGTTGCCCGATGGTCCGCTTCCCTGCCCCTTTTGAATTTCCAATTGCCACACATCACAATGGCACACCTTGAGATAGTCCCCAAAATTTGAGACCCGAAAGAGCGTGGGCTCACCACATGTCCTGGCCTAGCAAAATTTGTTTGAAGGCTTGAAGCTTAGTGGAAGGTGCCATGTGTCAGAGTCCGAGGCAATCTCCTTTGGCCATTGAAAATTCCAAGAAAAATGCAAAGTGAGCGGAGGCCTCCAAGTGTCCTCCTGACACTTCTTTAAAATGAAACTCAAGTGTCACCCCAAACATGTGTAGTTCCTACATGTTTCACAAACCTCCCAAAGCCTTTTGAAAAATGAATAAGTATGGGAAGACCTAGCGGAAGCCTCCACTGTCTTCATGGTGCAATTTCAAAATGGTGCCCAAAGTAGAGACCTTGAATGAGCATGGGCTCACCATGTTTCTCTGTTCCGCCAAACTGTACTAGCTGCATAAAAATTTGTCTAATTCTAGGAAAAGTAGCGGAAACCTCTAGGTTTCCTCCCGATGCAAATTCAAGACCAAACCCAAAAGTGAACTTTCAAATGAGTGGTGTTCCTGCACATTGACCAATTTTCAAGTTGAGGTGATTTATAAAATTATGAAGTACCCTGTAGAGCCGCATCCAACCAAAAGAGGCCATGTTCCATGTTGATGCAAGGATACAAATTTGACTACGAGAAATTCTGTCAAACCATAAAATGTATAAAAATTGAAATGTTGATGCAAGGATACAGAGGCCACAAATTGAAATATTTTCAATAGCAAATGGGGCGAGTCAAATCGAGCACCAATAGAGTGAACCACCTAGGAAGCTACCTTTGACCAGAGCCAACTTCGACCATTTCAAAACCAATTTTAGTTGAGAGCTATTATTCATCATGAAACATGTGATGTGTTACTTTATCTTAGTTTTGAACTCGCCTTAAGGCGAGGCAAAAATCTTTGAGGTGAGGCCAAATTTTTCACCCCTAATTGATTTACTTCACTTTCCTTTGACACTTTTTTATTAGAAGAAGAGTGACTACCCTTGTATTACTAATTAATTATACTTGCCACTTTTTGTCCATTTACACTCATCCATGTTTGTGCTGAGTTGTTAAATGTGTAAAGTGTGTAGAGACATTTTCATATCATTGGTATCCTTTTTGGTCTTAATACCCAAGTCAAGATCGTCATCGTAGTTAGGTTTGATTCATCACCTTGATTCACCTTTGAACTATTATTTTGTTTATATCATGTTGCTACAATTCTAATATTTAAGTCTTGTTTCTCGTAAACTTGGCCTAAATATCTATATTATGAAAATATGTTATACACACTCTAATAAATTCCTTGGTATACTCTAGCCCTAGTTTGATTTCAGTTTATACCTCAATTTTGAAAAGTGTTGAGTGTTACCATTTTTACACGTTATATCAATATCATCTCTATATTAATACCTTACTTTTTGCAAAGTTTGGTTAACATATCTTGGAGGTATTATTGTGTCATTCACAATCGTAACTACCACTTTTTGGGATATATGTCTTGATTAGATTAAAGATCACTTTAAGTATACTTTTTTGAGATCGCATTAACTTCTTGTTATTACTTACACCTTGTTCATTTATTTGAACTTGACATAAGTGGTGAAATGTGATAACTTGATTTTAAAGTGTTTTTCTTATGAAAGGAGGTGATTCATCGATTCATTCATAACCATTTAGAAGGAATTTCTCCTAGAGGCCCAAAAATTCCTATTTTCATGTTTTTTCACACTAGTGGACCCCTCTCGAAAGATGACTATTGAGGCACATCCCGCCTAAATTTGTGAGAGGATCTTTAAGATTCACTAAAGTTATTTAGGAAGTTATTGGAAACTTTTGGAATCTCGGGAAAATCATCTCAAAATGAGGCTATTGTTAGCCAATGATGGGGATTATCTTTTCTTTAAAAAAACTTTATAGGTTTCAAAAGGTTTGAGAAGCTCTAGAGGTTCTTAAAGATGAAAATATATGAATTATAAATCTAAGTGTTTCTACTTCATTGTGTAAAAGGCTTCAAGTGATTATAACGATTAGATTTGTAGATATTTTCCTAGTAGTGCGAGATAAAGACCTTTGATCCTGATGAAGATTCAAATGAGGATTATAGAAGTTACTGAGAATCTAATTACGGGAAAAATGGGATAAAATGGGACCTTATAAATGTTCTACAGGATGAGTTGCACAAAAGGCACATTTTTTCGAGTAGTTTTTGACCTTTCAAGTAACCACCCGTGACGAGAATTAAAAAAGGATTTAAATTAAAACAGAATGAGAAACCAAGTCCTAAAGATTATGGAATTGGATTCCTTGTTTTGTTTCCACTCAAAAATATATAAGTTTGGACTAGGAGACACCAAGGGAAGATCTTAGGATAAACACACTCTGCCATGATATTTTTAGCGAGCAGTGTATAAAAGGAATGATAACTAGATCGTATCAAGCCAAAAAATCAGATGCTAATAAAAAATCACGATCAATAAGATGAAAGAAATTCTCCAAAATAAATTTACATAAACCTTTGCAAACAAATTAGCAGCGATATCATATATTATTAAGGAACTCAATGAAATATAATGAAAATGGGTCTTACTTATATATGAAAGGAATAAAAATCTAAGACCCAGTCAAGGTCATAGATCACTAGTCAATAACATAGATAAAGGAAAGAACTATACCTAACAACTAGATAATATCTTCCGATATCTAAATAAGATAAAAGAAATACTCACACACATAAGTGGGTGAAGATAAATACAATAAAGAAAAAAAAAAAGGTACCTAGGTGAAAATGAGCTAAGGTAAGTACATACTCTAACACCCCCTCATGTGAAGCTAGGGGTCAAAATAGAAGTGGTGTGTCCACAAGTATGAGTCTCGGTGACTAGGCATGATGAGGTACTCATGTCTAATAATTGAAAAAAGGGACGCTATAAGGTACCCAAAACCAGAACAACAAAGTATAGAGAGAAAAAACCGCTGCTAGGCATCCCAAGAAGCTCGCTAAAAATGTCATACAATGTTGAAGATGTTTAGTGTGCATTGTGGTCGAATCCATTGCTCGATCACAAAAGTAAAAACAACCGACATTGCACTTCACCAAAATAGCTACATACAAGGAGAATGTCGATGGAGTGATGTAAAAATGCAAAAAAACATTAAACATAATTTCATCATCAAGTGAAAATAGGTGTTCCTTGATCCAAGAACAATAACCAAATCAACATGGAAAGGACACAAAATCCAGAGTGTCACAATCCAATAAAAACCAAGGTAACAAGGAAAGGACACAAAAACCCAAAGAAGCGGGATCAACGCCACACCCTCCCATCTACCGCGGAATGGGTGGAGTGACACTAAAAATCTGTATGATTTGTAAAAACAACTACTCAAACACTAAAAAAATAACAATGTGCTACACGAGTAGCTCCCCAAAAAGCAGATTGTCAACATGCCAATAGTGTCAAAAAGCAGATACAAAATCTCTCAACAAACAAGAGAGATACACTACACCTACAAAAGAAAAATTCTCAAAACAAGAAGAATTACAATGTAGAAGGTATATTAAGTGGAGCAAGAGGCCAAATGGTTGAGGATCCATTACTATAGAGTTCTCTGAATGAATGCCTATGTCACCACCATGAGTGATTAGATATCTACCCAAAATCAACATGGATGGATGAATAATATTCCTGCATATGACTTAGTGTGTAGTGCCCACTTTCCTTGGACACTGTTTAGATACTGATCCTGACACTATTGATCATATTTTGGACATAATTATGTTTTGATGTAGTATGATGTGTATATGCTAGATCATGGATTCCTATGGACATTATTATGTTTTGCTTAGTATGATGGTTAGATGTTAGACTATGGATTAATATTGATCTGGATTTAGTTATTATGCTTGAGGATCATTGAGACATTATTATTATTATGTGGATGATGATATACTAGTTGACATGGACAGGTTATTGATGTTGATTTTAGACATGTGACATTGATATTATGAATAGCTCTAGTATAGAAATCTATTGGATGATGATATAGTTGCAAATTGAATTTAAATGATAAATGTTAAATCCTTGATAATGTTGTGATTTGGATTTAATAATTGTATGTTGCTTATATTATTTGGAGGTTCTGATATGGCCATGAGGCCGAAGGGGTATATTGCATTTTGCAGGTTAAAAAAATCACAACAATGTCGGGGGACTAGAGACTAACCATATTGGAATTCAGTGTGAAATCAACAAGGTCACCATGACAACTTTGTTTGAGTTGTATGTTGTGTTTTGTTAGGATTTCCCATGAGGGGGATTTCCATTATTGTGACCTTGGGGTATATATGTGTTTTATTATGTTTCCCTTTTTAATTATTGTGTGTATTTTATTTGTAATGTGCTCTTTATTTTAATTATTCTAATGTGATAGTTAAAAGTGTGAAGTCATATAGTTAAATTTTAATTAAAATTAATTGGGATGTGGAATATAAATTAAAAGTTATTGTCTTGGTTGAAAATGAAAATTGACTATATATATATATATATATATATATATATATATATATTATAACCATATGATAGATAAATAAATCTTTATGTCAAAACATGTAATAAATAAATGTCATAAATATTAATGCATGTGTAAGAGGATGTAAGAGTTGTGTAAGTGAAATGATAGATTGTGTAAGGCAGATTTTGGAGTGTAGAACACTCCATCCTCTTTGAAACTCGGATTTGGTCTTGGGAGCCTAAATTGGAGGCTTGTGGGACAAGTTAAACTTGTCCCACACCTCTCAAAATCCTCCACCAACCATGTTTATTGTTTTGGAGTCAAAATAAATCTATTTTATTATGTTTTGATATGAATTTGTGTAAGTATTGATTGCACTTGTCTTTTAATTTTAAATGCATTCCTTTTGGGGTATGGGCTATATTGTGTGTGTAAGTGATTTTGTCATTTTTCATTAATGGTGATTTGTTGTTGATGTGGATTGCACTCTTGGGGAAGGAAGAAAAATGATGTGGCATCCCACTTGGAATCCACATCATCCTCTTCCACCCTCTCCTTTAAAATTTGAATTCCTCCTCATTTTGAGGTTGTTGAAGGTTGGAGATTTCACTCTTGGGTCAAATTTCTCTTGCATTTTGGAGCTTGCTTGGTGGAAGAAGTGGATTTTCTTGTGCATACATTTACCTTGCTGATTTGGGACTAGTTTTTGGTGAAATAAAGACTGTTGTTTTGGAAGCAAGTCTCCATTATGGAGAGGTAGGCTCTCACTTTTTTAAAATTGTTGTTTTTCCCTCTTTTAGCATGAATTTTGAATGTGTTTGTGTTTGCAATTCTTAGAGGGATGGGTAGAATGCTTAGGGCATGGTGTGGAGAGAAGACTATGAGGTTTATCAGAGGAGGGATAAGGGATCTGCCATTGTTATTTGTTCTTGGGAGGGAATGTTGGTTTGGGATCCACCTAGGAAAGGAAATTTCTTGCATTTCCTACTTTGGGGGAGGTATAAGGGATAAATTTGGAGGAGGGATAAGGGGTTGAGGAGGGATAAGGTTTATGGGATTGGTATGATTTTGGCGGTTTGCTTTTGGTGGATGCCCAAAATCCAACTTGGGAGGCATAAGGAGACCTCCGTAGTTCTTGATCTTGCTTGGCTTGCTTGCTTGGAGAAGGAGACTTTGTTTTGGTTGAAATTTTTTGTTGTAGTTTGTTGGTCGTCAAATAGGACTTTTAAGAAGAGCAACAGTCAGGGGACAAGAAGTCCCTCCTCTTTAATGGGAGAGGTTCCCTTATTCAGAAACGAACTTATTTACAAATATACAAAACATGATTTTATGGTTGAACTTGGATATTACGAAAGTGTTTTCCACAAGGATCATCAGTTACAAAAGGACTGAGGAAAGGGAATACGAGGGTGAGCAGAAGAGCAACATGCAGAATTATAGATAGCAGAATAATCCTTTATGTATGCGAAGTTGCAGTGAATTTAAAACAAGATCGTTTGCATTGGATGAACAAGATGAGATTACCAGACACAAAGTTCTGTAAATAACCTTCTTCAGATTCATTAATCAAGGACACAAAGTTCCTTCTTGGTTGTACAAGATCACTATACTCGCAATATTTGAAAATATGCAATCAGTGAGACTAACGAACTAGAAACAAATGATCTTCACGAAATTAAATGAAAACACAGAGATAACAAAGATTAGATAGACAATGAATGGAAAGCCCTTTTGTATTGATTTCTCTCTGATCTATTTACACTTCCAGAAAATATGCCAAGTTCTTCCTCCTTCGAATGGCGTAGAAAATACCATTATATAGCTTACAAGTCAGTTACTTTTTGTAACCGTTTCTTTTAACTAAAGAATAGTTAAGGACTGCCAACTCGCAATACCTCAACCTATTACAAAGAAAACGGAAAAGAAAGGGAAGAAGAGAAAAGAACGGGAAGAAGATAGGTGGCCACCACCGAGAGGGACCCACTGACTTCAGAATCTGCTGCCTGAACTTCTTTAACGCCTCAGCTATGTCTCGCCACGAGGGACTCGACGTGTTGGTCGTAGATCGACTCCAAAATCCAAGACACTTCTCCATCTCATTATCAAACTCAACATGAGTATGATAATCTTTGTTTGCTTCTTCAATGGCAGATTCAAGAGAGCAAATCTCCTTCATTTTCTCCTCGAGATGGAACTTTCCTGAATAGGTTATCTTTGACAAAAGCTCAATTGAGCTTTGATTTCGTAAGGAAAGGGAAGTATGAAGTCTCATCCTCGAAGATGAAAGTGTATATCTTTGAAAGCAAAGACCACCAAAGGTGTCTTGAAAGCTTCACCCTTCTCGCCAACCTGTTTCTTCGTTCTCCCAAAGCCTCCTCCAGGACTCTGATCTTCCACTCCACACCGTAGACCAAAGACTTGATAGATTATCCTTTGCGTCATCAAAGACTTTACTCGCCAACAAAACGTTCTCATCTGCTTGTCCCATGAGTCGGAGGTCTACTATGCAACTGCTCCAGAGTTTGAGCTCTTTATCCATGATATTGATAGTGGAGGAGAGCATCAGTTGCACATTGCTCACCTTTTCGTGGAGTTTGAAAGCTTCATCGATGAAGTTTAATCCAAAGAACAAGCATGTCATCCACCATGGCTTCAATGGCTCTACCATAGACAGAATACTTGTGCATATCTTTGATACTTTGCACTTCATCTTGGCTTAGAATTACAGGAGGTGGAAGAGTAGTCAATGGGGTAGGGTCCAAGACTTTATCCTTAGACAAAAGAGACTTGATGAAACCTGTGAGAATTTGGGCTTGTTCTTCCAACTGTTCAATAGTTTGTTGCCCTTTCTCTACCCTTCCAATGACTCTTGTGACTGTTTCCTGGAGGTTGTGAATTTCACCTTCAGGAGTAGACTCTCCCATTGGGATTCTCGAAAGCTCCAAGTCAGATGCCAGCAAGTCTGATTCTGATTTGTCCACTGTAGGCTTAGCAATCTCCAAGAATTGCTGACCTTGAGCATCAGACACTATTCTGGAAGTAGTTCTGGCTTTCTTGGCACGAGAAGGAGTGGTGCCCAACAAGGCTGCAACAGCATCAAAATTTGGTCCCGAGCTCCGAGAGGAAAATTTTCTCTTCCTATTGTCAACCAAAGGTTGCACCCACGCAAAAGAGGAAGAGGAATCAGCAGGAGGGGCAAGGGGACCGAGAGACATAGAGCTCATGACGCTCAAGGTCTGTGCAGCTGTGGTCTCAGGTTGAGAGGTGAGTGGGGCACTTGGGGCAATTGCGGCAGAAGAGTCAACATCACCTGAAAGCTCAGTGCTCTGGATTTCTTTATCTTTATCAGCTGGATCTTCAGGAGCACTTGCAAGAGTTGGTACTTCGCTTTCTTCACTTTCACTGAGAACAATGATGTTCTCTTGTCCCATAGGCAACTCTCCCTACTTTCTTTGAGGATCACTTTCCACAGGCTCCTTCTTAACCTCCTTGAGCTTCTTCTGGTACACTTGAGTGGATGAAGAAGGAGTGGAAGCTGCAGGTCCTTGTATTGATGAGGCAGGAGGGGTCTTCACTAGTGTTTCTGACCTTGGAATAGATGCTTCTCTTCTTGGTGTTGAAGCATCCTTAGAAGAGGATTCCCCTGAATGCCTCATGAATTCTCGAACCATCCTCACAAACTGACCTTAGTCCTGACTAAGACTGGAGCAAGGATCTCAGCCAGATCATCCCTCTCTTTCCTGTTCCAATCCAGGTCCTCCAAAGGAGTGTGCTTAATCACATTTTCATACTCATACAAGTATAGATCAGAATTGTCATCCTAGAGACCTTCAGGAA
Source organism: Taxus wallichiana var. yunnanensis (assembly GCA_018340775.1). NCBI lineage: Eukaryota > Viridiplantae > Streptophyta > Pinopsida > Cupressales > Taxaceae > Taxus > Taxus wallichiana. The sequence goes on from CM031233.1 coordinate 54,034,414, forward strand.
CTTGGTATAGACCGAGTTCTTGGATCAATGCAGCAGGAGAACCGCCACAATGCCTCTCCCGGCTTCAAAATCATCTCGCATCAACCCAATAGTCTCTCAGATCAACCCTATGATGGTAGATTATCTTGATGTTCTGTTCAATGAACTTCTTCAAGTCAAAGCAGGTTCTTGGCTTGAAGAAATGAACAGTGATAGGAACAAGGGCTCTCTCTATATTTCTAAGAGCATCCCAGGCTATTTTGCAAGTGTAGTTCCCGCAGAGATGGGAAAGTGCAAGCCAGAAATCTTCTTATCTCTGCAAGTTCTGTGCAACTTGTCTAGTTGCCTGCATATTTCTATCAAGGCCATTTTATCATTGCAGAACATGGGAAGCCGCAGAGGAGTGCTCTCATAGCCAGCAAGCTCTGATATAAGAAAATTTCCGAATTGGATGAAATAAGCACCATATTGATATCGTGTTCATGGCTTCATCTGAAAACCTTCTAGTAGTATCACCTTCGAGCAGCCTAACCACGTACATGGTGAAAGCATCATTGACCCTTCAAATTACGATTCTTTGGTTCCGTGGTGAATCGGGCAAAGAAGCATATACTGGATCATCTTTGTGTACATATATATAAGAAAAGCCAAACATTTCGCCTTGATCGCCAGAGTATACATCAATACGAAGTCATGTAGAACTTCTTCGTCACGCACATCGACAACCTGCTCCACAAATTCATGCTTATGATTTCCACCCAATTGATATTTTGCGTTCCTTCGCACACCATGCTGATGAGCGGGCACATCCAGAAGTGAAATTCGTTGGTAGAGGGAAAACCCATAACCCGAGCCAGCAAGATTATGAAGTCTGACAACTCTTCATTGAAATCTGCTCGGAAGAGGGTTTTGGTCAGACGAGAAGCTCCTTTCTTAGGGTTCTTCAGCCAGGACTTCGCCACTCGTGCCTTATATTTGTCACTGTCTTGGTCGAACAGAGTCTGTGCTTGATCTCGGGAAACGACTATGGCATTATCCATCTCTGGAATTCTCAGAGCAGTGCTAATGGTGGCAACATCCAATTTGGCGATGAGTTCCCCATGTATATTAGTCAATTCGCTCGAAACGGGGTCGAAGTGAGCTCCGCATGAAAGCACGGTATCAGCACACTGTACTGAGATTGGGAAACCTCCATTAAAAGCCAAACCACTATCGTGAATCATCTTGCGCCATTGGTGTAGGGTTTGCGTCCGCCATTCTTGCCCAAAATCATCGAAATCAAGATGATGAGCCATTGCCGCCAATATTACGAACGATGACTCAAGTGGTGAAATTTGTTCTGTCCCCGAAACTTGATCTTCATATTGATAGTAGCAAGGGTTTGAGCGAAGTTGCAAAACCAAACTCGTAAAGGAAAAATGCAAGGGGGAAATGCTCGCAGTGTTTATATTGCAAGCCGTTTAGAGAGAAAAGATCCATGAATGCGCATTAAATAGATAACCACCAATTTGAATAAGCATGATATTCGGGTAGAGCGGGAAAATAAGCCACGAATGACACTTTAATGGGACATGAACCACCAATTTGAAACACGCATGATATTCGGCGGGTTCGGGGGAAAACGGGGAGAATGACACTTGTACGCATTTTGTGACATTGGGACGAAAACGCGCGAAAGGACGCGGTTCGGTGTTTGGGCGAAAAATAGAAACACAAAGGTCCATTTGAACTTGGGACATTTGGAACAAGAAAGTTCCGAACGGACGTGGTTCGGTGTTCGGCGAAAATGGAACAAAAGGCCCTTTTGATTTGGGACATTTGGAACAAGAAAGTGCGAAGTACGTGGTTCGGGTGTTTCGGCCGAAATTGGAACATCTCGCACAATAAGTTTTGGGACACTTGGGACAAAAAGTTCCGACGGGCCCGAAAATGGAACAACTTCGGGGATTTCGGCCGATCGGGGAACAGAATGCACTTTCGTACTTGGGACAGGTGGGACAAAAATGTCCGACAGGCCCGAAATACATACAAAATGACCCAAAACACAGATTTTCTCAATTTTCACGACTTAGGCACTTTAGAGAAAAACACTCATAACTCAAAATTTTGAAATTTTACTTTTATCAGAGCAGGGAATTTTGAGTGGACAACAGCTGGCTCCTTCTGGGGATGACTTGGCATAAATTCAAGGAATGAGGCAAGGCAAGAACTTAGACAAACTCGGGGAAAGTAGACCAGTGCCTTATCCATTGGGCAACGGAGTCAAAAACAGACCAATACAGAGGGCAACACACCAAAACAACAAAAGGAAAACACACCAAAAGCAGAGAAGCAAAACACTGTACAGAATATACAAAGGACTCCCTAATCACCTAGGACTTGAACAACTTGAGATACTGCCCACTATAAGGGAGTGGGAGGGGAGAACCATCCATGTAATCAAGATAAAAGGAATTCTCACCAGCAAAGTGTCTGATCTTGAAAGGTCCGAGCCACAGGGAATCAAACTTTCCATGGCTGCCACGAGGTTCATGTCTTTTGTCCCATAACAACACAAAGTGTCTCCAACTTGGAAATCTCTCGAAGCTAGCTTTTTGTCAAACAGACCTTTACCTTCCGCTGGTGAATAGATATCCTATCAGCAACCATCAATCTGTCCTCATTCAGTTTGTGCAGGTACATAATTCTCTTATCCAGAGCATCGCTGAAACTAGTATCCTCAATGGCCTTCATTAGGTGCAAGGCTGGCAGTTCCACTGTCACTGGCAATTGAGCCTCAACTCCATACACCACTTGAAAAGGGGACATTCCAATGGCTCTTTTAGGTGTGATCCTGTCTGCCCAAAGAGCATCATAGAGCTTCTTGTGCCAGTTTCGTTGAGACTCATTGACCAACTTCCTTATAATTGTCACCAGATTTTTGTTGGTGGATTCTGCTTGCCCATTACCCTGGGGGTAATAATCTGAAGAATGAGCCAGTGAGATGCCATACCCGTAGCAGAAATCCATTATCTCAGTTGAGGAGAAGTTTGAAGCATTATCTGTTACAATCTTGTTAGGTACACCATACCTTACCAAGATGTTCTCTTTGATGAAGCTGCATACCACTTCAGAAGTGGTGCTCTTGACTGGAATAGCTTCCACCCATTTGGTGAAGTAGTCAGTGGCAGTTAGCACATGAGTGTGACCAGCACTAGAAGCAGGATTAAGTGCACCAATGAAGTCCAAACCCCACTGTTGAAATGGTTCCTCAATCACAACTGGCTTGAGAGGCAACGACGCCAGTTTAGGTCTTCCCACAAAAGTCTGACAAGCCTCACATTTATCCACCCACTTGGATGCATCTCTGAACAAGGAAGGCCAGTAGTATCCTCCACGGAGTATCTTGTGAGCAGTGACCGTTGATGAATAGTGCCCTCCACATGCCTGATCATGAAAAGCTGAGAGCAATTTTCTCTGCTGTTCCTTGTCCACACACTTCAAAAATCTCCCATCTAAGCCACGCTTGAACAAAGCATTTTCCCATAATACATATTGCGCTGACCTCAATTTAACAGTCCTCTTTTCCTTGGCAGTTAAATGAGAGGGGCATTCCCCATAGGTGAGAAAATGGGTGATGTCAGCATACCATTCATCGACTGAGCTAAGGAACAGAACAGTAGGAATGTCAGCTTTCTCCTCCAGCAACTCATGTTTAGCTCCTTCAGCAATGAGCTCACAAAGACCTTTTCCACGAACCAGCTTGGTCGGTTTGATATCAATGTCGTACTCTTGGACCTTAGCAACCCAGTTCCCTCTCTTGGATCCAAATTCTTGTTGTGTGAGAATCGACTTAACAGTTGTATCTGGAACCAACACCATGGAGTGAGAGTTGAGGATATAAAAACGAAACTGCTTCACAGCTTTGACCACTACAAAAGCATGCTTCTCCATCATGGTGTATTTCAACTCGTGATCCTTTAGAATATAGCTCATGAACGCAATTGGGAGTTCATGCTCATTAGAGTCTTCTTGAGTTAAGACAACAGCCAGGGTATTATCTGTAGCATAGCAATAGATGATGAAATCTTTGCTGAAATCAGGACAGGCCAAAACTGGAGTTTTAGCGATAGCTCTCTTGATACCCTCAAAGGATTCCTTTCCTCCAGAAGACCAACCAAATGTTTGCTTCCCTTTCATCATTTGAGAAATATTCAAAGTTAACTCTGCAAAATCAGGGATGAACCTTCTTAAAAAATTGATCTTACCGAAGAAGGAGTGCACACCCTTTTTACTGGTTGGGAGAGGAATTTGCTGGATAGCTTGTACTCGTTCAGGGTCAATCTTAATACCATCCTTGGAGACAATGTGCCCTAATAGTTTTCCCTCTGTGACACAGAAAACAGATTTTTTAGGATTCAAAGAAATTCCATGCTCTCTGCATCTTAGCAGAACTGTCTCTAGGTGATCAAAATGATCCGCTCTTGTCTTGGAAAACACTGTCAGGTCATCAAGATATATGACAATACACTTCCCTTTCAAGCTTCCAAAAGCCAGATCCATGGCTCTCTGAAAAGTGGCACCAGCGTTAATGAGCCCAAAAGGCATCCTCTTGTAAGCAAAGGTGCCCCAAGGAGTAGTGAAGGCTGTCTTGTGTTGATCTGCAGTATCAACCTCTACCTGATTATATCCAGAAAATCCATCAAGCATAGATAACATTTCCGATCCTGTTACTGCTTGCAATACTTGATCCATCATAGGCAAAGGATAATTATCTTTCAGAGAAGCCTGATTCAGGTTCCTGAAATCAACACAGATGCGGATCTCACCATTCTTCTTCCTAACAGGCACAATATTTGCAATCCATGTTGAATGGTGAATGGGAAAGATGATTTTAGCCTTCAACAACTTCTGAATCTCCTGAAAGATGGTGTCAGCTATTTTGGGATTATACTGCCTCTGTTTCTGCTTGAAAGGCTTAATTCCAGGCTTAAGAGGGAATAGAGTGCTGCATATCTTTTGGCTTGAAGGCTTTTAGATCCTCATAAGAGTAAGCAAGAACATCCTTATACCTCCTTAGAAGATCAATTGCTTTTCTCCTCTCATCTGCTGTGCAACATTTTCCGATATTCACGAGCTTGGGGTCAGTAGAACTTCCAATATTGATTTTGTCATGTTCAGCTGATTGTTGAGGCCCAGAGGAAGCTCTAGATTTCACATACCTGTCATGTTTATCAAATAATTCCTCCAAACTCACCAAGCCTTTAGGAATCTTGTTTCCTTTGAGTTTAATGCACCCTTCCTGATCTGTTTCTTCTCCTTGGGTGACAGCTTGGCCAAAGGACACACTTTCACGAGGCAGGTTGTCACTTCCCTCAAAATACAGTTGTTCAAAATTACCTTTGAGTTCCAGGAAGGAAAGCAAATGCTGATCATTATTGAAAACCTGCCAGTTATTGGTGTTGTCAGGTACACTAGGCCGATGGACCATTTCAATGGTGAATTTGTCCTGAGAGAAATCAGGATGAGGAATCAGCAGTGACCCTGAGACAGCTAGTGAATCAGCCCTGCTGTTCTTTTCCCTAGGTATTGCTTCAATAGAGAAAGCATCAAGGAATTCAATGGAATCCCAAACCTGATTCCGGTAATGCTTCAGCCTCCCATTTTTTACCTGAAAGAGGTTTCTGACTTGCTTTACAATCAGCTCTGCATCACCACGAGCCAGGAGGTTCTTTACACCTTGTTCTTTGGCCACCTGCAATCCGAGAATGAGAGCTTCGTACTCTGCTGTGTTATTAGTATTCTCGAACTGTAACTTGAATGAAAAGGGGTGTAGGCTTCCTTCAGGTGACACTAGCAGGACACCAGCTCCAGAACCAGCTGAGGAACAACTTCCATCAAATTCTAAAATCCAAACCCCGTTAGGATCTCTAGGAGACACTTTGGGGGGTGGGATTTCATCAGGGGACATAATCATGTAATTACCATGACCCATATCCTCATAGAGTATTTGTGCTTTAGGATCATCCGTCTTCTGCACAATATACTCAGATTGTTTCTCAGGCAGCAGCTTCTTCATTTGTCCATTAACCGGTACAAGGGCATGTGACCAATCCATTTGAATTTCCCCACCCACATCTTTACAAAAGTTCCTACTTAGCAACATCCCGTATGAAGGAGGGATATCTGCTACTAAGATGGTAGCCAACACTTTCTTTTCAGGCAAGGCAGCAAAAGCCACTTGTGCATCTTTAATCCTTCCAAACTGTGAGGCACTTCCTTACTCTCCATAGAGTAGCAAGATCCATAAGTACGAGTGAGGGTTAAGCCTAAAGCATGAGCTACTTTAGCTGGCATGACATTGTCCGAGGCTCCTGAATCTATGACACAATTACTGAGTCTATGGCCAGCTATGAGAAGTGTTACATAAAATGGTTTAATTTTGTCACCAAAAAGAGGTGACAAACTACTGACTGGCCGGGCAAAAGAAGGAGGAGTAGGTAAAAGGCCTTTAGAGGTGGTCTTGGAATGGGAATTAACAAATTGAATCATCTTGGCAAAAGCTTTGGGATGGGTCTGATAGTACTCAGCTTCTGAGATTTGGACCTTGGTCTTTTTCAGGTGATCAACAATATCAAAAGACCCAGAAGTGGATGGGCCATCATCATTTGGAATTCTAGGCTTATCAACTTTAGGAGAAAAAGAAGAAGCAACTTTGGTAGCAGGATTGATAGGACTCACCTTTGGTGCAGATGAAGTAGGGATAGGAAATCCCCTTTTTGCAATAACAGGGATAGTTGCCGACTGCTCCTTAGATTTCTTTATGGGCTGTGTCACCTTCTCCTCTCTCTTTTGTCTGTTCTCGAGTCATGACAGCAAATGATTCGCTATTCATGTCTGCTACCACTTCATCATAATCATCTCCATCATCGATGCCCTCAGTGGTAAAGAAATTAACCCGAGATCCCTCAAGTTCTTCTACCTCATCATCAAATTCTTCCGCATACTCCTCGCAAGCTTCATTGTCTTCATCATCATCTGGTTCTTCAACCTCACAAGTTGCATTCACAGGAACTTTAACGGGAGGTCCTTCAAGTGCTAGTCTTGTTTGAGAAGGAGGTAAACGATTCTGGGCTGAAATTCTCTCTGGAACATCTGCATAAGGGGCATGCTGAGCCAATTGTTTCTTTATAGCAATAAGATCATTTGCAAGTTTCTGAACTAATGGATCAGTATTAAGTCCAGGGGTGGAAGAGGAAGAGGCAGCAGACTTAGATTTGGGAGGGTCTCTTCTCAACTTCCCTGACATGATCAAGTCATCCTCGATACTAACAGCAAGAGTTTGATCCTCGACCAATGTTGCGAGATTAGCCCTTCTTAGTGCATAACTAACTTTGGGCGTTTGAGCATTTAGGAAGAAACACTTTTGAATTTGATCAACAGGGTCGAGTATTTACAGGAATCTTGTTGATCAGTCTGTTGAATCGGGCCACAAACTCTCTCATGGGTTCTTGTGAATCTTTCTTTATCTGAGAAATTTGGGCAAGCAAAGCATGCACATCTTCTGCCGGCTTGAAACGGTTTTCGAACTGAGTTCTCATCGTGTTCCAGTCGGTGATAGCGTTAGCCGGAAGGTGGTAGAACCAATCAGCAGCATTGTCTTGTAACGTCTCAACGAACAGCCTCACGGAGACGTCTTCATGTTCGACTCCCAGAACTCCACAGGCAACAATGAAAGCTGCGATGTGTTCATCAGGATGCACTTTGCCGTCGCCTTTGAACTTGGGGAAGTTCTTCCGGTTACCTCTAGGTAACTCATGCAAAGGCTGAGTAAGGGCCAGGGGCCCGACACGATGACCCCATGGTAATGGCGCCGCCATTCTTTGAAAAACGGCTTGGAGAGGAACTGCAACACCAGCAAGAATCAAAGCTTGAAGATTAGGGCTAGCTGGTTCTGAAGGAATACCACCCGTAGGACTTCTTTCTTGAACAGGTGGAGTGCTCGTCGAACGAGTTCTTCTATTTCTTGAGGAAGGAAGAGGAAAACCCTGCTGCTCCAAAAGCTGAAACTGAGAGTCTTCAATACCAAGGGTCCTTCTCCCTCGAGTAAAACGCGGAGTCGCCAGATCAAAGGATGATCAAAAATTTGCAGAACTGGAATGTGATTTTCCCCAGCGGAGTCGCCAAAAACTGTTGGTCATCAAATAGGACTTTTAAGAAGAGCAACAGTCAGGGGACAAGAAGTCCCTCCTCTTTAATGGGAGAGGTTCCCTTATTCAGAAACGAACTTATTTACAAATATACAAAACATGATTTTATGGTTGAACTTGGATATTACGAAAGTGTTTTCCACAAGGATCATCAGTTACAAAAGGACTGAGGAAAGGGAATACGAGGGTGAGCAGAAGAGCAACATGCAGAATTATAGATAGCAGAATAATCCTTTATGTATGTGAAGTTGCAAGTGAATTTAAAACAAGATCGTTTGCATTGGATGAACAAGATGAGATTACCAGACACAAAGTTCTGTAAATAACCTTCTTCAGATTCATTAATCAAGGACACAAAGTTCCTTCTTGGTTGTACAAGATCACTATACTCGCAATATTTGAAAATATGCAATCAGTGAGACTAACGAACTAGAAACAAATGATCTTCACGAAATTAAATGAAAACACAGAGATAACAAAGATTAGATAGACAATGAATGGAAAGCCCTTTTGTATTGATTTCTCTCTGATCTATTTACACTTCCAGAAAATATGCCAAGTTCTTCCTCCTTCGAATGGCGTAGAAATGCCATTATATAGCTTACAAGTCAGTTACTCTTCGTAACCATTTCTTTTAACAAAGAATAGTTAAGGACTGCCAACCACAATACCTCAACCTTTTACAAAGAAAACGGAAAAGAAAGGGAAGAAGAGAAAAGAACGGGAAGAAGACAGGTGGCCAGTCACTGAGAGGGACCCACTGACTTCAGAATCCGCTGCCTGAACTTCTTTAACGCCTCAGCTATGTCTCTGCCACGAGGGACTGACGTGTTGGTCGTAGACTGAGTCCAAAATCCAAGACACTTCTCCATCTCATTATCAAACTCGACATGAGTATGATAATCTTTGTTTGCTTCTTCAATGGCAGATTGAAGAGAGCAAATCTCCTTCATTTTCTCCTTGGAGATGGAACTTTCCTTGAATAGGTTATCTTTGACAAAAGCTCTGAATTGAGCTTTGATTTCTTGCAAGGAAAGGGAAGTACCAGAAGTCTCATCCTAAAGATGACAGTGTATATCTTTGAAAGCAGAGACCACCAGTGTCTTGAAAGCTTCACCCTTCTGCCAACTATTCTTCAGTTCTCCCAAAGCCTCCTCCAGGACTCTGATCTTCCACTCCACACTGTAGACCCAGGACTTCGACAGATTATCCTTTGCATCATCAAAGACTTTACTCGCCAACAGAACGTTCTCATCTGCTTGTCCCATGAGTCGGAGGTCTACAATGCAACTGCTCCAGAGTTTGAGCTCTTTATCCATGATATTGATAGTGGAGGAGAGCTTCAGTTGTACATTGCTCACCTTTTCGTGGAGTTTGAAAGCTTCATCGATGAAGTTTAATCCAGCAACAAGCATGTCATCCACCATGGCTTCAATAGCTCTGCCATAGACAGAATACTTGTGCATATCTTTGATACTTTGCACTTCATCTTGGCTTAGAATTACAGGAGGTGGAAGAGTAGTCAATGGGGTAGGGTCCAAGACTTTATCCTTAGACAAAAGAGACTTGATGAAACCTGTGAGAATTTGGGCTTGTTCTTCCAATCTGCTCAATAGTTTGTTGCCCTTTTCTACCCTTCCAATGACTCTTGTGATGTTTCCGAGAGGTTGTGAATTTCACCTTCAGAGTAGACTCTCCCATGGGATTCTCGAAAGCTCCAAGTCAGATGCAAGCAAGTCTCGATTCTGATTTGTCCACTGTAGGCTTAGCAATCTCTAAGAATTGCTGACCTTGAGCATCAGACACTATTCTGGAAGTAGTTCTGGATTTCTTGGCACGAGAAGGAGTGGTGCCCAACAAGGCTGCAACAACATCAAAATTTGGTCCCGAGCTCAGAGAGGAAAATTTTCTCTTCCTATTATCAACCAAAGGTTACACCCACGCAAAAGAGGAAGAGGAATCAGCAGTAGGTGCAAGGGGACCAAGAGACAGAGAGCTCATGATGCTCAAGGTCTATGCAGCTGTGGTCTCAAGGTTGAGAGGTGCGTGGGGCACTTGGGGCAATTGCGGCAGAAGAGTCAACATCACCTGAAAGCTCAGTGCTCTGGATTTCTTTATCTTTATCAGCTGGATCTTCAGGAGCACTTGCAAGAGTTGGTACTTCGCTTTCTTCACTTTCACTGAGAACAATGATGTTCTCTGGTCCCATAGGCAACTCTGCCTGCTTTCTTTGAGGATCACTTTCCATAGGCTCCTTCTTAACCTCCTTGAGCTTCTTCTGGTACACTTGAGTGGATGAAGAAGGAGTAGAAGCTGCAGGTCCTTGTATTGATGAGGCAGGAGGGGTCTTCACTGGTGTTTCTGACCTTGGAATAGATGCTTCTCTTCTTGGTGTTGAAGCATCCTTAGAAGAGGATTCTCCTGAATGCCTCCTGAATTCTCGAACCATCCTGTCAAACCAGACCTTAGTCCTGACTAAGACTGGAGCAAGGATCTCAGCCAGATCATCCCTCTCTTTCCTGTTCCAATCCAGGTCCTCCAAAGGAGTGTGCTTAATCACATTTTCATACTCATACGAGTATAGATCAGAATTGTCATCCTGGAGACCTTCAGGAACTTGGTATAGACCGAGTTCTTGGATCAATTGCAGGGAGAACCTGCCACAATGCCTTCTCCTGGCTTCAAAATCATCTCGCATAATCATCCCAATAGTCTTCTGTATCAGCCCTATGATGGTAGATTATCTTGATGTTCTGTTCAATAAACTTCTTCAAGTCAAAGCAGGTTCTTGGCTTGAAGAAATGAACAGTGATAGGAACAAGGGCTCTCTCTATATTCTGTGCGTCCAGGGCTGTTTTGCAAGTGTAGTTCCCCAAAGAGATGGGAAAGTGCAAGCCAGAAATCTTCTTATCTCTGCAAGTTCTATGCAACTTGTCTAGTTTCCTGCATATTTCTATCAAGGCCATTTTATCATCAAGAACATGGGAAGCCGCAGAGGAGTGCTCTCATAGCCAGCAAGCCTGATATAAGAAAATTTCCTGAATTGGATGAAATAAGCACCATATTGCGATATCAGGTTCATGGCTTCATCTGAAAACCTTCTAGCAGTATCACCTTCGAGCAGTCTAACCACGTACATGGTGAAAGCATCATTGACCCTTCTGAAATTACGGTTGCTGGTCTCCAGGGTGAACTGCGGGCAGTAAGCATATACTGGATCATCTTTGTGTGCATCTATATAAGAAAAACCGAACCACTGCCTTGATGCTGCCAGAGTATACATCAGATACGAAGTCATGTAGAACTTCTTCATTTGCTACACATTGGACAGCTGCTCCGTCAAATTCATGCTTATGATTTCCGCCCAATTTATGTTTTTGCTCCTCTTCGCACACCATGCTGATGAGCGGGCACATCCAAAAGTGAAATTTGTTGGTAGAGGGCAAACCCATAACCCGAGCCAGCAAGATTATGAAGTCTGACAACTCTTCATTGAAATCTGCTAAGAGGGTTTTGGTCAGACGAGAAGCTCCTTTCTTAGGGTTCTTCAGCTAGGACTTCGCCACTCGTGCCTTATATTTGTCACTGTCTTGGTCGAACAGAGTCTCGTGCTTGATCTGGGAAACGACTATGGCATTATCCATCTCTGGAATTCTCGAGAGCAAAGTGCTAATGGCGGCAAAGATCCAATTTGGAGATGAGTTCCCATGTATATTAGTCAATTCACTCAAACGGGTCAAGTGAGCTCCGCATGAAAGCACGGTATCAACACACCTGCATCGAGATGGGAAACCTCCAAAGAAAAGCCAAACCACTATCATGAATCATCTCGCGCCATTGGTGTAGGGTTTGCGTCCGCCATTCTTGCCCAAAAATCATGAAATCAAGATGACGAGCTTCATTGTCCCCAATATTACGAACGGCAGACTCAAGTGGTGAAATTTGTTCCTGTCCCTGAAACTTGATCTTCATATTGATAGTAGCTAGGAGGACAGAGCCGCAAACCAGACTCGGAAAGGAATTACAGAGGGAGGGGAACACGCGCAGGTTTGCAAATTGCAAGGGTTCGAGCAAAAGATAGCATGGAAGTAGTGTGAAAAATGCAAAGGGGAAATGCTCGTTATATAGCCGTTTAGGAGAGAGAAAAGCCATGAATGCGCATTTAATACATAACCACCAATTTGAATAAGCATGATATTCGGGTAGAGCGGGAAAAATAAGCACGAATGACACTTGGTACGCTTGGGACATGTGAGACGCGAATGCGCGAAACACGCGGCTCGGCCGATTCGGGTGAAACAGGGAGAAGACGCACAAATGCATTTTGGGACATTTGGAACAAGAAAGTGCGAAGGACGCGGTTCGGGTGTTTCGGCCGAAAATGGAACAAGAGGCCCGTTTGGACTTGGGACATTTGGGACGAAAAGTTCCGAAGTACGCGACTCGGCCGGTTCGGGCGAAAATGGAACAACTTGCACTTTTTGATTTGGGACGTTTGGAACAAGAAAGTGCGAAGTGTTCGGGTGTTTCGGCTAAATTTGGGAACATCTCGCACAATAAGTTTTGGGACACTTGGGACAAAAGTTCCGACGGGCCCGAAAATGGAACAACTTCGGGATTTCAACCGATCGGGAATGAATGCACTTTCGCACTTGGGACAAAGGGACAAAAATGTCCGACAGCCCGAAATACATACAAAATGACCCAAAACACGATTTTCTCAATTTTCACGACTTAAGCACTTTAGAGAAAAACACTCATAACTCAAAATTTTAAATTTTACTTTTATCGAAAGCAGGGGAATTTTGAGTGGACAACATAGTTGAGAACTACATCTTGTTGATTTTTATTTCTTTGTGAATGTGAAAATATGTTTGTTATATGTTAAAGAATCCCATGTTGCCATGTGTTGTAAATCATGCTCCTTTTAATATGATTGGGGCTCGAGGGCCAATGGGGAAATATGGCTTCTCTTTTCCCATTGGATGTCTTGGTTGGGTGGAGAGTGTTGCATTTCCCCCTTCCTTTTTGTGATCAAAAGATGAAGAAATCAACCTGTTGCTGTTGGAGCTTGGAGAAATCAGTTTGACAGTCATTCCCTTTGGGCAAGTTCATTGTACCCTTCCCACTTAGAGTGGATGAATGTATTGATATTGAAATGTAAAGTGTTTATATTGCAAATGGAAGTGTAATTGATTTGAGAAATGTGGAGAAGAATTATCTCTCTGTTTTTCTTTAAAGAGAAATTAAAAAAATGTTACTTGCATTGCAGCTGTACCTTGAAATCAAATTGGAAAATGATAAGTTGTAAAGTTATTTGATCCTTCAATACAAGATAGCATTGATTCTTTTAATTCCATCTGGTAATGTGTACTGGAATTGTATTGTAAGTTGAGTTGCATTGTAGTGTTGAAAATTTAAATGACTGTTATATGTTTCACCAATTCTGTTTTGGAAAGGAGAACACGTACTCAGGAAAGGACAAAATTTTGATTCTTGAAGATGAGTTCAAAAATTGAAATCAAATTTTCATTTTGAATGTAAATGTTGGATGAATAAATTAAATGTTGAGAAAGGAGATTGATATGCTTTCTACAATTGAAAGTTGCACTTTTGTTTCCAAATTCGTTAGAAAGAATTCTCTATTTCTTTCTATAATTTTGCATTTGAATTTCATCAAAAAATGTGCAGTTCAGATCTACAACTTAAATTAAGTATTGAAACAATGCAATTTAGATGCAATAAGTTATAAGGAATTCAATTTGACCTCAACACCAGAGAAAGACATTTTAGAACTTCACAGACCACCTTCCATCAAAGGACGTAAAATATATCATTTGCAACTCAATCCATAAATTGAACCTTAAAAATAATCTAAAATCTACCCAATATCATTCCTCCATGGTCAATTTACATGTTGAAAAGAAGAAATATCAAAATTGAACAAATCTTACAAGTAGGAAAAATTGCCAGTTTTAAAATTATAAACCCTGCAGATCTATTTCTTAAAATTGACCCTCAAAACTTCACCAAATTCCAAAATTGATAATTTTTGTGCAAAGAGGACTCCGAGAGATTTCTGGAAAGTCCTTTTTGCCTAAAATGGAGCTTCCAATCAAAAGTTATGGCCATTTGAATTTTTACTTCAAAATGGCCATCCCAAACCAAAAATGAAATAATTCGAACTTAGAAAAATTTAAATTTTGAACTTTGGAAAAATTTCCTAAAAAGTTCCGCAGCCCCACCACCCTCTCATCCTATCAGAATTCACCATGTGGAACCTTGGCGGCGCGGGCCCTTAATAAAAACTTAACATTTTAAAAAAAATTGCCTTAGGAAAAATTTCCCAATTTTCCCTACAACTCCACAGCCCCCAACCAATCACGTGCTGACACGTGGCAAGGGGTGTGTGGATCAAAATGAAAAAACTTAACCATTTTTACCTTTGGAAAAATTTCACTTTTTTTCTCGCGGCCCCGCACCCCCATAGCTAATGGGGTGATGACACATGTCCCCATGGGTGTGCGGGTCCATGCAATTATTTTAACCTTTTAACCCCATGGGTGAAAAATCCAAATTTCCTCCACCAGCCCTCGGCTAATCACAAAGCGCCACGTGGCCATTTGAGCAAGTGCGGAGGCACGGAGGAAAATTTTCCTTTGGAAAATTGAGACTTTGGTTTTGGGAAAAATTTCAAATTTTTCCCCACTACCCACTGCCCGAATGAATCATGTGATAACACGTGGCATTTGGAAATTTTTTCTAATTTTCTCCCTAACCCCGCGGACCTCCAAGGGAAAATTTTCCCCTAAAACTCCGCCTAGCCATAACTTGAGTTTTACAAGGAGTTAGGAGGACTTCTTTATATGGTTGGAAAGGTGAGGAAATTTCCTATCCAATGAGCTTATTTTAGGAAAGTTTTGATAAATCTAAGTGTGTTAAAAATCTAGTTGAAGTTCAGGGCTTGATAGAGAGCAGGCATGGGGATAAATTTCTCCCTGAACCTTAGTAAAACTTGTAACCTTCAAATTAGAACCTTGAAAATTGGTTATAAGCTAAAAATGGAAATATTGTGTTTGGTTAATCGAATTTGTTTCAAAACCTATTTAGTTTTCAAACTAGTGTCTTGCTACTTGTTTGTAGACACTTCTTACAAAAAAAAATTATTGCATAATTTTCCTAGTTTGTTTCTTGGTCTCAAGTGGTAGTTGAAGTGGGCATTACATAGTGCAAAATGTACAATGGGTGGATGAAAAGGAACATCGAATGTGTGTTAGGTAGATCATGTCCGATAGATGAAATCTCAGGTTTCTCAATCTTGAGTGAAGGTGTAGAAATCATGTATAGCTCACAATCCTCGTAAAGAGTCAAGTGAAAAAAATTGGAAATCTATCCATGTGTGTTCCTAATGAAGTGTCTTCTAAAACCAATGCCATTATGATATTTCCACTTAACATGTAAAATTTCTCCTGGAGGCCCAAAAAGGCTTATTTTCAATATTTTTCACATTGGTGGACACCCCTTGAAAGCTGACTATTGAGGCACATCCCAACTAAAGATGTGCAGAGGATTAGTAATATGCACTAAAGTGATTTACGAAGTTATTGGAAACTTTTGGAATCTCAGAAAATCATCTCAAAACTAGGTTATTGTTAGCTAGTGATGGGTATTATCTTTTTGAAAAAATACTTTATAGGTTTCAGATGGTTTGCAAAGCACTGGAGGTATTTAAAGCTCAAAATATAGGAATTATAAATGTAAGTGTTTCTACTTCATTGTGGAAAATGTTTCAAGTGATTATGACAGTACATTTATAGATGTTTTCCTTAGAGTGCAGATAAAGACCTTAAATCCTAGTGAAGATTAAAATGAGGATTATGGGAGTTACAAAATCTAATTACAAGAAAATGGGACAAAATGGGACCTTATACATGGTCTATAGGCTGATTTGGATAAAATTTACAAGTGTTCTTCAAAATGGCGGTTTGACCTTTTGGGAACTGCCCTTGACTAGAAGTGAAAAAGGGGTTAAATTAAAAGAGAAGGAAAAACCAAGTCCTAAAGATTGTGGAATTGAATTTCTTTGTTTAATTCCACTCAAAAATATATAATTTTTCCTAGAGACACCAAGGAAGTTCTGGGAAAAAAACACTCCACATGATATTTTTAGTAAAGAGTTGTATAAATGGAACGATAACCAAATTGTACCAAGCCAAGAACTTAGATGTTATTCAAATACCATGATCAATAAGATGAAATAAATTCACCGAATAACTTTACATAAACCTTTGCAAACAAATGAGAATCAATACCATATATTATTATGGAACTCAATGAAATAGAATGAGAATGGACCTTACCAAAGATCCAATCAAGGTCGTAAATCAAGGCATAAATCAAGGGAAGAACTTGTCAAGTAAAGAACTAGTCAAGTCCATATATTTGGGAAAGAACTAGTCATCAAGTATTTAGTCAATACCAAATATAAAGGAAGGAAGTAGTAATCAAAGGTTTAGTCAATACCATAGATCAAGAAAAGAACTATACCTAACAACTAGATAATGTCTTCCTAGTATCTAAATAAGATAAAAGAAATATCAAAAACACATAAGTGGGTGAATAAAGTACCTAGGTGAACATGGGCTAAGGTAAATACCTTCTCTAAGAGTGTAATGGTGAGAGTGGGTTGTAAAAATTGAAGTAACACATGTTGGAGCTGTTGATTTCCATTTTCCCCTACAAAAGAGTTAATTTAGGGACATTGGATAGACAAAACTACGTAGCCAAATGATAAATATAACTTGTGTCACTTAATTGATAACACGGGTGGCTAGAAAACATGAACAACTCACTTTTTAAGTCTGGTTCATTCTCGATGACATGCATAGCCTTGGCTACATTTGAAGGTATTGTTGTCCCTTTTTCCATTTTCCATAGTTACATGGGGAAAAAAATGCGCCACCACATGAGAGCTCCTCATTTGTCACTTAAGTGACAACTTGGGTGGTTAGACAAGTGTTTTCAACCTCACAACTCAAAACCTCTTGCCCCCTTTTCATGATGAAGCTACCAATAGCGTATTTTTTGGATCTAGTGTCCCTTTTTCCCTATGTACCCTTATCTCAGGTCCGATCATGATTCTACCACATCCCAACCGTGATTAGTTAACTATCGTCAACATTCGAATTTAAAAACAAGCAAATGGGGGAATATCTATTTGAAAATGGATCAAGACATTTAAAAACCAACATGGCTCAAAATTTATCCATTTATTTTATGTTTCTACATAATTTTCAAGAAGCATCCATTTATTTCATGACTGGAATACCATTCAAGAAAAACCAGGCATCCACCATGGCCAAAACACTCGTTTTCTCATTACTTACAAACCCTACCTCTGATGGCCCCGAAACTCGATCGTGGCTTCCCCATGAGAAATAAATTAAGAAGATTGTTTAAATTCCCTAATTAATTATCTCATTCATTTTTTATAGTGTCCCAAAGTTTTCATACAATTTAAAATTTATCCTCAGATCTACGACGATGCACTTATCCAAATTGCCTCAAAATCGAAGCATATGATCTAAAAAATCAACTTTCTTTTGAGCATTTTCTTTCCCCATGAAATTGAGTGTGCTTAAAGATATGGATGGTTGTTATTTTTACATTATTCCATATTCAAAGATGAAATTACATACTAGCAAGTTTACTTTTCATTTTCACAAAGATACAGATGAGAGAAACCCCAAAGATTGGAGGAAAGCATGGTAATGTGAAGGAGAATTTTTAAAACCATTTTCACCCTGATCCAACACAATATAGAAAATGTATATTTTCATAATTTACAATTCAAGAAACTTACTATTCATATTATGTATGAATAAATAATGGATTTAAGTCATTTAGTTCATACCCCAAGAGGAAAGAACTCAAAAGGATTATTTAGCGAAATTGCCAAAACTAGTCACCTAGGAAGAACTTACTAAAAATCAGAAGTGTCTATAAAATGATCAAGATGGTCATTGTTGTTAATCATATGAATTCCTCACTAATCCAAATCTTTATGGAGGACAAACCCATTCTTGCAAAGAGTACACAGGGGCATTGTGTCTCAAGCAAAAAAGGAGCCCTCTCGGTCCCCAATTTTGGTCTCGGTTTACTTCTCAATTCATCGGATGGGTTGATCAAATTGTAGAAGATTTTTTCATCTAATCTCCACCCTCTATTCATCTCATGTTCAGAAATTTTATTCACCTTATCTCATTGGTCATTCCATTTCTCAAGTTTCGGATCATCATGGTGAATTATGCAAAAGTAGTCTCATATTACATCAAGAACTTGGTAGTTTGGATGCAAGCCAGTGTTTCAAAGATTAGAATGTTTTTTTAAGTGAGGGAAGGAATCCTTCATCATCTTTTGTGGTCAAATTTTTGTCACCTATATTTTTCAATGAGTCCAAATGTACTAGAGAAGGATGCATTCTAGGGAGGTCTCTAAGGGGTAAATATTATTGTTGTAGCTAAAAATTTCACCCATCCCAAATCAGGTTAAACTATGTCATTGAGGAAACAATGGGAGTGTATCCAATTTTGGGACCTTGCATGATTGAGACATCCCTCCGAATAAGGTTGGTTCATCTACCTACTTCTACCGGTGGTCCGCTACACCTAATGCTGAAATAAAATCCTAAGATAAACATGTCAAGGGACTAGGGGTAGAAGGATGTGTAGAAAGGGAAAATAAATTCTAAGGAGTTAATAGCACCAGAAATAAAAATTTGATAAAAATGATCTCTTTTGAGTGAAAAAAGGAAGATACACAGAGGAAGGCTAGACATGTGTAGCACAAACCAAAACAAAGTCACGTAGTCGTTTTCACGGGGACGCAATCAAATAAAGATGTGTAGGGGATATGAGAAGGAACAACAAGTGCACAACATAAGGGAAAGGAAGTGAAGAATAATAAAAATAGGTTAAGGTAGAAGGTAGCCATATAACAATGCTTATATTACTTCTAGAAAAGAACAGTCTATTCCAATAGTGTATGAGGCCGATATCCACATGTAATGACCAGATATGAAGGTTTGTAACTCAAAATGCAAAGCAATACCTATACAAAATGAAATATTCCAACCATTTACAATGAGTAATGATCTTATATTTATAGAAAAGTGAGGGAGAGAAGAGGAGGAGAAAGGAGGGAAAATCAGATTTTAATCTTCAACCACTAACAACCCACAATGAATGCATGTAAATCCACCTGTAAATTTATAAAATGTGCTTCCCTATAACTGTTTGGCATACATGAGAATGAAGGAGGTGAGATCTAAATTAAATCTAGTGGTTGGAGTGATCAGATCCTGCATTAATGGTGTGAGGAAGTTTTCCTAATTCTCACCTACTTAATCCCACCAAAATTTAGTCTTGAGTAATCTTGAGGGTATCCCACGTCAGCGGATTTCAAAAAAGCTTAAGCATGCAAATTTCAAATCCTTTTAGTAAAAAAATTTGTGATCTCAAGTCTATAGGTTGAAGGGAAATGTGGCGCACACATACTAGCCGGAGGATCAAATGACTATTCATATATTATGTTATTTTCGGTCATGTGTAACGCCTCGATTGGTTATAAGGATTCGCACCTATTGGCACACTTTGATAGGTTGTGTGTGATACACTCATTCTGATAGGCTACCACGTGGAATAGTAAATAGTGAAAAATATGGAAAGAATGCACATGAAAGGGAGAAGCGTGGAAGAAGAAAGTAAAGATAAGGTGTGCAAAGTAACACATGAGGTATAAACAAGATCATACTTATAGGAGATAAGTATGTAGGCAAGGTGCAAGCATCTAGAAGGTGATGCATGACAACATGGAAAGGGGCATGCAAAAATTCTAGGGACTTAAGTAATTTTGGGAAGTAAGTCCAATGTGTGCGCGTAGGGTGCATGAACTACTGGGAAGAAGGCAGATACTCAAGGAATGTTCATGAGGGAGATGGAAGAGATAGAGGAATGGGGAAGGAAAGTATAATTGTTCATATGGAAATTAAATTGATTGAGGGTGCATGAGGAAATCACAACCCGAGAGAATTATGCCAAGGAGACAACCAAAGTGCACATAACCTACAATATTGGAAAATCATTTTGAGAGAATGAGGTTGTGAGTTGGAAACATAACTAGGGGAGTTATTTTGGGCAACAAATTGGTGAATAGGTCCATCTACATAATAGATGAGGGAGATCAATAGCCCTTAGAAGAATCCATTGGGCATGGAGTTATCATGAAAATATGAAATTTTGATCTGTAACTTGAAGAACTACCCCCTGAATTCATTTGAAATTCTTTTCTAAACTCTATCCTAAATCCTACAAAATAGTTAAAAAAATGTTGGAAGATAACTGGAATCCTAGAAACAAAAAATATTACGTGCAAGGATATCACAAGAGAAGAAAGAACTATGTACAAACAAAATAATTTTCATATAACACACTTAGAGGTATTGAAACTCATATAATACATACAATGATGCAGAAGATTTAATGGAAGGGTTTGAGATAAATCCCATTGATTGGGATTGATAGCGTGCCTCCATTAAGATGAGACAACTCGAAAGAGTTAGCCTCCTTACATGAACTAATGATGTATGGGCCACTCCAAAGTGCTTCTAACTTTGAATTATTTCATGGTTTCACTCTGTTAGCATCCCACTTTAAGACTAAGTCACCAAATTTGAAAGCTTGAGGCCTATCCTTTTTGTCAAACCATTTCTTTGTTGATTGTTGATGTTGTTCTAGCTTGATTATGGTAGAGTTTCTTAATTCTTCAAGTTCAATCAGCTCTACCATTTTTATTTCTCTCTAATCCACACCCTCAAACTCTAGTTGTTGGGCAAGCTCTAATGAAGGAAATTCAAGAGATAAAGGAAGTCGAGATTCGTTTCCATAAACAAGTTTGTATGGTGAAGTACTTATTTCATTTTTCATTGTGATTTTGTCTCCCATAGCGCGTGTGAGACCTTTGTGTGAAATTACCTCTAGATAACATTCATTGTCTTCTTCATGATTCTAATCAGGTTCTTGTTTTTTGATTCCTCCAAACCATTACCATAGGGGTAATAGTTGGAAGAATTCTTCACATAGATTCCAAGGCTTAGCACCCAATAAGAAATTTTTGTACCAAGGAAGGCCTTTGCATTATCAGAGATAATGGTTTGAGGAAGGTCAAACCTTGTTACAATACCCTCAAGAAAGTCAAGGGTGACTAACTCGGTTGATTCCTTGAGTGCGACAACTTATGTCCATCTAGTGAAGCAGTCATAGATAATTATCACACACACACTTGTGCCTAGTGCTTAAAGGAGGATTGATCATTCCTATGAAATCAAGACCCCATTACACAAAAGTTTGATCCGTTTAGATTGGTCAGATGGGAAGTGCTACCATTTCTTCTTCCTACAAAGAAAGCACATTCTTTGCATTTCATGACCCACAGTGCGTGCACATCCACGAATATGGTAGGCTAAAAGTATCCTACCTTTATGATCTTTATCGATGTCACATTGGAAGAGAAGTATCCATAAGAGAAAACATCGTGAAATTATACTAATTTACTCATCAATACAACTTATTCGCCATCATCAATATTTAGTTTTAAAAGAGTGGCATCAATTAGTGCATATAAAAAGAATGTAGCCTCAGATGCACTTATTTTATTTTTTCAAACCAGGAGGAGGATATGCTCCAGTTGAAACAAATGTGATCATGTCCTTCATCTAGCTATGTGCACTAGGTTTTCAATCTATTCATCCTCAAAGACGTAGGATTTATTCATCCAATAATAATGAAGTCTCTTGATCATACCGCACATCTTCAACAATGCTTTTACAGAGCACGTTTCTTCAGACTAAATTTTTTTCTTTGATAGTCACATCATATTCCATAATTTTGGTCACCCATCTTGATCTTTTCTCATTGATTTCTACCCCCATGATAAATTTTCTCATACCTAAGTATGAAACTAGAACCTTAACATGATTCATGGTGACCATACTTTTGAATCTTTTGAGAGGCACGCATGATGGACTAGATCTATTTTTCCGATGTGATTGTATTCCAATTCATAATCCTTTAGTGTTTGATTGAATAAATTCATTGGATGCTCAGTCCTTGTTCATTTTCTTGTGTCAAGAACAACAATAACACTTGCATCATCTCCATAAGCATAAAGGATGAAATCATTGGAATAATCCAGATTGATGAGTGTTCGCATGCAAGCAATTTCCTACATGATCTTGTTGAAGATCTCCTTTCCTTTTGATGTCCATTTGAATGTTGTTTCTTTTTTGAGCATGAGGGTGATGGGCCTTAACAATCCTACAAAGTTAGGGATAAAGCTCTTAACAAAGTTTATTTTTCCTAGGAAATATTGCAAGGCTTTCTTGTGCGCCAATACGGAGAGAGAGAGGATGTTAGAAACATGTACACGATCAATGGAGATACCATCCTTTGAGACAATATGGCCCAAAATATTTCCATGCACCACAAAATTTGCACTTCTTGGGGTTAAGAGACACCCCAAATTTTTTGCATCTCTCAAAGACTTTTCCACATGCACCATATGATCCGTGCTCTTATTTGAGAAGATAGTTATATATTTAAGGAAACCAAGATGAAATCATTTAAATATCCTTTGAACTCAATGTTCATGGCCCACTGGAAGGTTGCGCCTGTATTCGACAGACCAAAGCGCATCTTTTGATATGTAGAAGCTCCCCACATGGTTGTAAATATTGTTTTGAATTTATCGTCTTCCTTGACCATGATATGATTGAAACTAGAATAACCATCCATAGCATGGAAAATATTTTCACGCAAGCCACAATTTGCAAAATATACTCCATAGAAGGTAAACGATAGTGATCCTTCAAACATTCCTTATTCAAATCTATGATATTAACGCAGAGTATGGTTTCACCATTCCTTTTACGTACTGGAAAAAAATTCAAAACCCAAGTAGAGTACTTTATTTGAAATATTATCTTCACCTCAATGAGTTTAGACAACTCTTTTCTCATGAGGGGATATATCCTTGGATAAACGAGCCTTTACTTTTTTCTGATAGGTTTAATACTAGGATCAAGGTTAATGGAGTGTTGAGAAACACTTGGATCAAATCATTTGAGGTATTCATATTCCCATGAGAATATATAACTATATTTATAGCATAGATTGATGAAGGCCTACTTTTCATCATGTGTAGACAAGATTTACTCAAAAAAAACCTTTCCACACATAATAGTGACTAGGGAGAAGTCCTCTTGCACCGCTGCACATATAATTTTCTTCACCCTTGAACTCATCATCAGGGATGAATTTTCTCTAAGGTGACTAACCCTTTAGGAAGCTTATTTGTCTTAAGTTGAATTACTTGGTCACCATAGTTGTTATGTAATTCATCTTACATGCTTGAAGAGAACTCAATTTCATTTTGGATGAACTACACATTTTACGCATCACTTTGCTATCAAAAATTTCCAACCGATATTCTTGTTTGGAATAGATGGCTTGATAACAATCTTGATATATTGTGCATTTCCTTTGACAAAGTCCTCAACAAGTTAAAAATGTGAACCAAGCGTGGCCATGTGATCTGCTTCTTTATTTGTTTTTCTTGTTACCACCTGCAGATTCAAAGCATCAAATCTCTCAAGGAGGTCCCAATATCTATGTTTATAAGATTTGAGAAGATTATTATTTGTTGTACAACTTTTTTGTGACTTGGTGGATGACCAATTCCTGTGTCCCAAAAAAATCTGCAAAGACACCTTGATCTTTTCATTTTCAACAATGAGAATACCATGCACCAATGATTCATATTATTCTCTATGTTGTTAGAGAATACAAAATGAAACTTGTGTACAAAGAAAAATTTCTCATCCTTGGGAAAAATGAGAACAACGCTTGTTCCTGCACCATTACTACTTCTGGAACCATCAAAGTACAACTTCTATAGATCAAAATTTTCTTCATTTTTCTTTAGCTCACATGGAAAAAGACTTCTTCATCAAGGATGCAATAAGTAACAACCCTAGTTTCAAAGGCTTCAAGCTATTTATCATATGGATAAAATTTGTGATGCCTCTTTACCCACTCATCTAGCAAAAATTAGGTATAGGAGGGGAAATAGGTTTGTCTTCATAACTTCACACTTTTCTTGGCCTTCTTGATTAGAAAATTAGCTTGGAGAGGGGATGGGTCATATGAATCAACATGATAGGAAAATATTCACTCAACTTGTATGTTAAACCAGGTACCATACTTTGTTCTTAGTAACATATGAGACCAAGTAGAAGACAAGTAACCACCCGCTTTAGCAGTGAAATCTCTAGATAGGAATACAGTAAATAAAGGAAGTAGGTCAATGATTGACACATCTTGAGTTATTATGAGGCTTGGACATGCATGGAGGTTAAAATCAAGATACTTGATTAATCCTAGAGTGGTGACAGTTGATCCATCGATTTGCAGTAATCCTTTAGACATGGGGCTATACTTAAGACCTAAGACATCAACATTTTCTTAGGCATGATGAAGTACTAGCTTCTAAGTCAATCATACAATTGTATACAAGGTGTTTACCTATGATAAATGACATATATAATGGTGGGGTTTTAACAACCTTATTTACTTTATTCACCATTGTTTTATAGATATTGACAAAAACATGAGTTTATAACAATTGGGTCTACACGTGATAGTTGCACAAGAGCTTCATGCATCAGGTGGCACTGAGATGCAATGGACAGGGCATCCCGCATTGTGACATTTACATTTTTCTTCTTCCTACGGTCCACAATGTTGAATGGAAGGCCCATTGAATTATGCATTTGAGGCACAACAATATATTGTCTTGATTGTTTAAGTGAAGAGGAAGGGGCCTTAGATTGTCTAGAGGCTTGACCTACCAAAAGAGGGGTGCATAGGAATTTGGTTGGAGCATTTTATGAAATCTCGTGAATAAGATTTTGTGCTCCATGAATGTTTTGTGGCTTAGCTGCATATCTTTTCTTTTGAGGATCGCCCTATGTTGTAGGAATTGAAGGTTTTGCATCATACCTTAACACTCATTTATTTCACCTATGTTTTGAAACCTAGGCGCATTTAGTCTATTTGTGTCATTTGCATCTTGATTAACTACACATAAGTCTTCAGCACTAAAGAACATAAGGTTGGCTTGAGGAAGTACTAGCATTTTCGAATTTGAGGGCTTGTTTGGGTTTGTGGAAGGTTCACAATTATAAGCGGCTTGAATCATGTAATCCTATATACGTACAACATTAGTGCGATGATTCTCAAGTATGAGGCATATTACAAGGAAGACAACATTCTAACTTTGGATCCATATTGTTATGAAATAGAACTAGTGTTTGGCTTGCACTGGGTGCTAGAAGAGGCTGCATGTAGGAGGAACTACTTACAATGGGAGGTGCACATTAGCATATCATCTATAATTTTGTTAGTTATAGCCATATATTAGATTTACATACTAATTTATAAAGGGTTGATGGATTTGGTTATATCCTTGATTATAATTATTTTTGAAGGCTTGCACATGTTGCTTCTCTAATGATATGACTTTATTAGATAAGTTTCTAATCAAGGCTTTCATTTCTTCATCTTCCTTTTGTTGTGTGGCGAGAATAAGATGTGGACATTGTGGGTTGATCTCTCTTCCCAAAAACATGAGCAATCAAAGGTTGAGGCACGTGAGGCATTTCTAAGAATAAGGGAACGAGAGGTCTAGGGTCTAACTTTCCCGCCCGAATAAGACTATCTTCCGATTTTATTACAATATTGTAAGCAACATGTAAGGTTCTACCCCCATGGAATGGATCATGACTGAGATATCACTATTCAAAGCCCTTAGATAATACAAGACATCAAGTTTGGATGTAGGCCTTACCACTTGATTTATTCTTTCCCATGTCTTGTGAAACTTGATATTAAAATAAGTGATCTACTCATTGGGTGCTCTTTTTTTCATTGTCAACTTCTCCACCAAGGAAAGGTGATCTAACTTATCTTCAAATTACTTCCAAAGATTTCATCCAAGCTCATCCTAGCTAGCAACAGATGCAGGTCTCAAGCTTCTATATTATTGAAGCATTTTCCCTCAAGCGAAGTGGTACACAAGCTTACTACTACATCATCATGTGTGACCAAGTAGACAACACACATTTGCCACATCTTTAATGTGTTCAACATGGGTGACTTGATTCTAACAGGTGAAGTATGAAATATTTTGAGTGTGGCAACTAGCATATCATGTAATGAATTGAGAAAAAGAGGACTTCCACCAGTAAAGTTGGAAAAGTTTCTCGAAGGTAGCGGAGCTTCCATGACTAGTTGTGTAGGTCTAACGATAGGGGAGAGGAAAGTGTGTAGCACGTTGGAGATGGAGATGCACACATGTGGTGTTCTACTACATGTACTTCTTATAGAAAGATGGAAATACTTAAAAGATTCTTTAGCTGCGATGATTTGTCTTGTATGTATCCTTCTCATGAAAAGGTCACACGTGATTTCTAAAAATAGTAGATATGAGGTTAGGAGTCACTAGATGTGTTTAAATGAGTCTCGAAAGGCTTAAAATCATTAATTTGCACACCAAAATTTAGCAACAATTAAATTTAAGCTTCTAATACTGGTCCTATCTCGACGTTCCTAAAATTGTTAGAGGTAAAACTTACACACGTCCCAAATCAAGTTAAATTTGGTTGTTGAGAAGACAACGTGACTGTCTCAATTTTGGGACCTTGTACACTTGATATAAATGTCTCGAAGAAGGTCGGTTTGTCTACCTACTTATACTACTGCTACTCCTAGTGCTTAAATAGATATCGTAAGCTAAACATGCAAAGGGACAAGTGATAGAAGGATATGCTAAAAGGGAAACACTATTCTAAGAGATGCGATAGCACCGTAAAGAAAATGGGATGAACATGATTTGTTTTGAGTGAAAAAAAGGAATATGCGCATAGGAAGGGTAGACACTCGTAACACGAGACTAGAACGTAGTCACATAGTTGTTTTCATGGGAAACAATTAGAAAAGGAGTTATAGGGGATGTGAGAAGGCACAACAAGCACACAATCTAAGGGAAAGGCAAGGAAGAAGAATAAAAAAATTTAAGGGATAAGGTATTCACAAAAAAATGTTTCTATTACTTCCAATCATGTACAAGTATATTACAATGGCATATGAGGTCAATATCGACATGAAAAGACCCAATCTAAAGGTCTATAACTCAAAATGTAAGGCAATACCTATACAAACTGAAATATTCCAACCTTTTACAATGAGAAGTGCTCTTAGATTTATAGAGAAATAAGGAAGAGAAGAGGAGGAGATAGGAGGTAAAATCATATTTGAATCTTCAACCACTAACAATGCAATGAATTCCTACAAATCGGCCCGCAAATCTATCTGTGTACTTCCCCATGACTATTGGTGTGCAAGAGAAGGAAGGATGTGAGATTTGAATCAAATTAGGTTGTTGAAATGATCAAATCCTAGATTAATGGAATGAGGATCACTTTCCTATTTCTCACCTACCAAATCCCACCGAAATTTAATCTTGAGTGATTTGAAATGTAGCCCATGTCAGCAAATTTCAAACCACCATAGGCACGCAAGTGTTAGAGCCCTATAATTTTTTTTTGGTAATTTCAAGTCTATTGGTCGAAGGATACGTGGCACATGGATACCTTGGTTGGAGGATCGACTAACTATTCATATATTTTTTCATTTTCTGCCATGTGTGATGCCTTGGTTGGTTGTAAGGATTTGGCGCCATGATGGTACACTTTGATAGGTTGTGTGTGATAAACTCATTCTAGCAAGCTGCCATGTGGCACAATAACTAGGACAAAAGAAGGCACAAATTTGCATAAAAGGGAGAGGTATGGAAGAAGAAATCAAATAGAAGGCACCCAAAGTAACATGCATGGGAGAAACAAGATCATTCTTATAGGAGATAAGTATGTAGACAGTGCATGAGCATATAGAAGGTGATGCGCAGTAGTGAGGAAAGTGACATGTAATAATGTCAGGGACTTAACTAATTTTTGGAAGTAAGAACAAATCCCGCATGCGGGGTTTATGAACATAAAGGAATAGGGTGGATACAAAATAAGTTTGCACAAGGTAAATGGAAGAGATAGAGGAATGGGGAAGGAAATTTGAATGGAACATATGAAAAGAAAATGCAAGAGGGTGCGGGAGGAAACTCCAACCCAAAGAAGCGTGCAAGGAGACAACCAAATTACACACAACCATCAATATTTGAGACTCGGAGCAAGAATGTGGATTTAAATTGTCAAAATAAACTAGTAACAAATTCTTGCAAAGTATATATTTATTATGAGTATATAGATATTGAAGCTCATTGTCTACAAAAATTACTCATTTCGAAATCATGGTGTTATATTCAAGACATAGTCATTTATTGGTTTTTAAGAATTTGGGGTTTAGTCATTGGATGATAGGAAACCTTATCACTAATATTAATGGATAAATTGTAAATAAATTTCTTTTCCAATAGATTTAAAAACATTTCGAATTGATCTAGTAAATAGAAAAACCATTGTAAAGCATAATGTTTAAGGCTTATAAGAAAAATATTGATAAGAAGTGGATTATTATAAGCATAGCCTAAGAAAGAAACAATCAACGAGGAAATATGTTTCGTGTGACCACCTTTACCCTCATAGATGTATTGATAGGAGAAGTAGATTCAAGAATATCAAAGATATGGCTCTTAGATGCATCCAAGAAATTTTCTTCATCCCAAGCTATGTAGAAGAGTGTATCAATATGTTGATGATATTGATTTAGAAAGGTTGTAAATTCTTGTATATCCTCCTCAACAAATGGGGTGGTATTTGGATGAGAGTAATCAAACAATACTTTCCCTTGAGAAAGATTAGTAGATGATGCTATAATAGTTTTAGCAAAGAGAAATGATTAATTCATATTGAAAGAAAAACCCTAGGGCTATGCAATATAAGGCTTGATTTGGAATAAGGTGACCTAGGAAAAATAGATAAATGGTTAAATCAATAAGTAGGTTCACTAAATGATTACACCGAAAAATAAATGAAGTGTGTGGGAAATGGATGAATCTCTTTTACTTAGTTCAATTTGAGGCTAGAAAACTTAGAAATATGACCTATATCCACAATAATTAATCTAATATTATTAACATGTAGATTAAAATATACTTATGTAGACCAAAATACTTGATTCCCCCTTTTCATAAAAGACCTTATTGGTAGATAGACTATTTATTATTTAATGGTCGTGTAAGTGTATGAAAGTAGCGTTGCTTTTAATGAGTTTCTCTAATAGTTTTTCTTTTTCGATATTATTTGATATTGTTATTATTTGTGTTAATAACTTCTAATAATGAAAAAACACTTAAAATAAGGAAACAATAATTACATTAGACTCCCATATCACTTGACATTAACTCAATATCTACGAATTTGGGAAGTTCCTATTGTTGTCCATCCTTTTAATAACAATTTAATAATATAATATATGTTGTTGACTCCTACATATGTTATGGTATGATCAAGTCATCCTTTTATTTTGCAAATTGAAATATTATTCTGCATTTATTCTTTCTTTCAATTAGAGAAGAAATATTAGGTCATGATATAGGGTCGAATGAACAAGGGATATATGAAAAATCCCAAATTTTCTATTGTTTTCATTTTACATTTTAAAAAATTCAACTATTTCTCATTTTTTGGTGCATTACAAATGGCATGTCAACAAAAATAACCTTCATTTTTCATTCATTGCTCTCAAGGTTACAAGCACCACAACATTTGTATTCATAACTACTCT
This sequence comes from Taxus wallichiana var. yunnanensis, assembly GCA_018340775.1. Classification (NCBI taxonomy): domain Eukaryota; kingdom Viridiplantae; phylum Streptophyta; class Pinopsida; order Cupressales; family Taxaceae; genus Taxus; species Taxus wallichiana. The sequence goes on from CM031233.1 coordinate 54,064,493, forward strand.
TCTAATACTTCCAGATAAGAAAAGGTACATATTTTGAGGTTTCATTTTCTAGTATGCTGCATGTTACTTTTCAGTACACTTTTTTATGGATTTGTTTGTCTACATCTTCTACTGTAGGGACACTTTGATATAGCACTTTCGAACTAAAAATGACATCTTCTACATTTTCCTCAAACATGAATTGTCTAAAGATCTTTTTTTAGAGCTCAACCAATTTTGGGTGATAGCAGATTCGTGGCACTAAAAAGAATAAAATGATGGCACCTCACATTCGTCATCCAGAAGATCCATTTATTGTTTGAACCCCTTCATCTTTGTGAATTATGCCATGCATACAATCATGTGATAGTTAACTAGAGCTCATCATATAACCGGTTTTGCAATGGTAGGTGGTCCTGTTGTTGTTGTTGTAACTATATGCTTTTCTACAGATACTATTTGGCAAAACATAGCCGTAGAACTCCATAAGATATTATAGGAAAATATTAAGAGTGTGATACTATTTGTCAATAGGATAATACATTTTATAACGGAAAAATAAGATATTCCATTATATAACATTAACAAAGTGAATCATTTCATTTTAGTTTTACATCTAAAATGATCCCATATTGAAATCTGTTAAGAAAGAGCCACAAGTACTGAGGTAACAACCTTGTCGAACATTAATTTAAGTTGATGAGAAGAGGTAAAGTCTTTACAACCAAATTATGCGTCCTTTTGCAGAAGATGTACAAAAGAATCGATGGCCGTGTTTCTAAGTATACAAAAATGTAGTCGAAGCAGTTGAGAGCAGCGACTTTATCGTATTTATGTTTACAGAAAACAGCGGTGGCTCTGACTAGGATAGAGACAAAAATATCTCCGTGGCTCTGACTAGGATAGATATAAACAAAATATCTCCGTGGTTCTGACCAGGAAGAAGATAAACAAAATTACAGAGTACAGGATTAAGTACAGAAAAATATTTAGAGTTACAAACAATTTTCAGCTTTGTACGCCATTGAAAAAACCGTTCCCTTGCAAGTACGCCATTGACGCGCAGTACTTACGTTTGAACACTGTCTGAAACGAAGGGAAGCAAGAAATAGGAAATCACGACTCATGAGCACTTCACAACTGCAAGTTGCAATGATAATTTTTGGAACTTGGTTTTGTTAGGGTTCTGTATGTTGGTATTTTCTCTTGATATTTTGTTCAGTCTTATTACTTTTATAGATCATTGTTGTGGGATTCTAAGAATTCCCTGCATTAAATTTGACCCGAACAAAGAGTGGTTTAAGTCTACAATTAGCAATCACATGTGAATTGTGTAATGCAAATGCCAAAGGCGATGCACCGAAAAAGTTAAACACGCACGAGATAAATAGTAGATGGGGTAGAGGGGTGATGAAGAAGGATATTGAGGGAGGAGATCAAGTTCATGGGTGTGGAAAATGTTGGGGGAACTATATGCACCCCAAAATTACACGGTGCAACTCGAAAGAATGCGATATGTCTCCAATGATGAGAAAACATTTTCCAAGGTAATATTTAAGTCCAGACCCTTCCCTCTCTCCTTTCCATGCTTGTTATGACTTTGTTTGATCTCTTTTTCAAGTTGAGAAACTATTTTTTTAATCAAACGACCACTTTCTACCCCTTTTGAGTGTTATTAGCATGGCGGTTACATAGTCGCCGTTGTTGACAAAGCGGTAGTTCTATTGTTGATAGAGCGGCGCAGTTGCGAAACCACCCCTCTATCAACAATGGTGGTCCTGTCACCTCAAAACCGAGAGTTAAAACATAGGTTCTTCAAAGCGTATTTGGATTTCAAGAGTGATTTTCTCACTCGTTTCTCAATTGTTTCATCTTTTTTTGCACTCATTGCATTCGTATTGGAATTCCCTTCCTTGTTTACTATGTTTAAAAAGTTAACTTCCCATAATTTGGATGATCTATCACTTGTTGATCGAAACTTGTTGTTGGACTTCTTCTTTTCCAAGATTTTCTAAATGCCAAGTTTTTACCCATATGATGGGTTGGATACCTTACATTTGGGTGAAGTGTTATGCTACTTGAAATTTACAGGACCACACAGGACAACATGTTCTTTGCTTTGTTATTTCCTACTATAATGTCTCAACTATTTCTTGCGACCAAGCCACCACAACCAAGTTCTTGTTTTTCTTTATTACCAACCAAACTCTACACATCCCCGGATGAATTGGACATCAACTCTAGAAAAAGATACGAAACACTTATTTCACTAAATATGGACTTATTCCATCCGAGAAGCTAAAAAATATAGCCAATATTGGAATCCAAAATTACTAGTTTTGGATTCAAAAATGTTAAATATTGGAATTATCTTGAATCCAAAATGTCACATATTGGAATCCAAAATTGAATATATTGGAATTAGAATCACATATATTGGAATCCAAAATCACATATATTAGAATTTATTGCACTCCAAAGTCCCATATATTGGAATCAAAATCATAATATTGGAATCCAAAAAGTCAAATATTGGAATTTTTTATACTAAGCAAGAATGTTGGGTATTATCTATGCTTTGAACTAAATAGTACATGTATCCTTTTATACGAGCTAGTGACCACAAGGCATTATTTATGCTTTCCTATAAACAAAACATATTTATGTTCTATACGGGCTAGCAGTCGCTAAGCACTATTTATGCTTTGTTATATACAGAGCATGTTTTTGTTTTATACTAGATAATGGACGCTAGACATTATTTATGCTTTTTTATAAACGAAACATGTTTCTTTTATATTCGGGGTAGAGACTATCTGGGCATTATTAATGTTTTGGTATAAGGTTCTTATCAGTTTTTAAATGTCTTTAAGATTAAATTTTGAAGATTTGAATAATTAAAATGCTCTTGTGACATATCACCTGCTAGCTTAAGGAAATTCAAGAGATTTGAGACACTTCCACGTTCATTCAGTATGATGTGATTAAACCTCATCGTAACAAAGAATTACTAAAGATATTCTCAAGAAACTAGAACGAGGTGACTATTTAGAGTAGGAGAATATAATTTACTATAAAATCATTCCATATATGTTTTCATATTTAAGTATGGGTATGAAATTGATTAAAATGAGTCAGAAACTAACCTAGATATATTTTTGTATTCAATTATAGATATCATATAAATTTAAATTGCTTTACTAAAGATAGAAATGTAAAAAAACATTTTAAGAATTGTTTCAATTTTATTGTAACAATATTCCGAAGATCGGGATCCCAAATTAACAAAATAAATCATAGTAAAGATCCAAAAAATATGCTCCCTCTAATTCAGTTTTTGATCAAATAATATCCTCGAAGATCTTGCATGTCCTTCAATGGTTAAGAAAAAGGCCACAACTAGGTGTTAAATTTGATGCTTGTTTCGACATTTTAAACATTTTTAGTTGTAAAATACTTGCAAATCTTTGAAATAACCATCACATATGACTTGCATATTTTAGATATGACCGTCAATTTTTCTAGATATTTATTTATATATTAATTATATTAAAAATATTAAAAATAATTAAGTATATACAGTATAATTTGATATTTATTTTATGAACAATGTAAAAATAATACTATTTTACAATTTTTGAAGGGAATTTTTTTTCGATAAATCACCACACAAGTTATTCAATCATAGTGTCACTTATAATCAGTGAAAATATAAATACTCCCAACTTATATTTGTACAATCTCAATATAATATAATAAAGTTAAGTAGTACCTTCATAATAACATATGAATGTATATATTATTTACAATGTTAAGCAATACCATCATAACAACATTTTGAAATGATAAATAGTTATTTAGCATTTTCTTGCTCCAAATATTTGATGCCCTCTACAACATTCAATCCCTGAGACACTATTTGTGATATATTTTTTGTACAAATAGACCATCAAATATTTATCTTTTTGTACAATCTTTGTGTCTCGTATTTCCTCCTAACCATAATATTTTTCAAGAGGGTTTCCTTTGCACCTAATGTAATACACAAAGTGTTTTTAGAATCGTAGGGAAAATTGTTTCTATTCAAAACTTTTCTAGGTGTGTTATTGCTATTATGTTGACTATATTGCAATGTTCCTTTCCCCAAGTGAGTCTTGAATTCAATAAACTTGATATTATTTTATTGAAGCCCGTTGATATATTTTTAGCATCGGCATAAATGAGATTGTGAAACTAGAATTCTAGTTCACATTATGGTGATAATTATTTTATAAATTCGATAGGCCACCTCATAGGTTGATAGCGTTCAACCCAAACCGTAATGACATCTTCTTTTTTATGTTTTGTTTATCGAATTAGTAATTCATCCATATCTAAAATAAGTAAATAACTCTTATCACTACTGGTAGGAAGTACTCAAATTCTATTTTCATTGGTAGAATTTTAATTATAACCAATTGAAATAAACAACATTTTACATTACGGATATTAGTTATCGATTGAGATTGTAGTTTGGATTACACCGCATTTACACATTGTTAGATCCGTTGATGCAAGATCTATTTCAAATAAACATTCATCAATTCATAATATATTTCTTTCTATTGAAAATGTGAGCATAATATATTTAAAATAAACATTAATCAATTCATAATTGATTTCATGTTGTGGAAAATGAAATCTTAATTGGAAAAACATAGTGGTTTTTGTGGTGATATGGTAAGTAAAATATCAATTTTTCTTTGTCTTATGATTCAATTTTAGAGGACGCTACGCTACACTTTTATTCAACGATCCACCCTTTGGAAGAAAAACAGTCCTCAACTATTGATGAGGATTTGTGACCGCTAGGTTATGCCATCATTGATGGACTACATTTCACTAGACCACCCTTAATAAGGGTAGCCAATTGCTGATTTACATACCTATGAGTAGGAGCAATTTGTATGTAGTTCTGTTTATGATGTCGTGAAGCCAAAACATTATCAATTCAATGTAAGTAGTCGGTATATGTAGTACGGAATCAATGAAACATTGTAGACAGTATGCAATTGTAAATATGTGAGACAATGATAAAAGTAAGGTTTTTTTGTCTAACCATTACCGTATTGAACGTGAATGCATAGAGTCTTCTAATCTCTAAACAATTTTGAATAGTCAATTCATATTAGAGTAGTAATAATACAATCCAACAAACCGGTTTTGATAACTGTTAGAAGCTCCATTATTACATCAAAATAAATATCCCTATCCAAATTGCAAAAATGATCTATCACTCATTGAACATTGAAAGTATTAGTCGAAGGAATAGCTGATAAAGGTGACAAAAGATAGAAAGGATATGCACATTTACAAGAATTTTTTTTTGTGTCTTCCATCCTTGTTGGTATATTTCCTTCCAATGACATCACATAGTTATCTAATATAGTCTGAGCCTCGACAGGAATAACTTCTTCCACCTCATGGTCTTTTTTCGGTTTTGCTATTTTATCCCCTATATGGGGATCAAATTTTAATTTTCCATTTCTCTCTTCACCCAACAATACAAAAAGCTAGTGGTAGTGTGATTCATGTAATTAAATTTATTTAATTACATTGTATTGATTGCAGGAGTTCAATACAATATTATCTAGATGCTTTTTCAAATAATGTAGAACTTTTTCTATCATTTTTTTGTCTCTTTTTATTCTCTCGGAAGTAAGAATCAAATGTCATTGCTATTACACGGACTCAATAGACCTAGTTAACCAGACATCCCATGATTGCACTTTATCATATAGTATTGATAGTTCTTTGTTGGTCATTATTATAGCAGCCTTGAATGGATAGTATGTGAATCTTACAAGTGAATTTGGATGAAAGTTAACTTGGTTATCCTTAATAGGTGAACAAGCTAGGCCACATGATCTAAAAAACTGAAATTTTGTTGTCCATTTAGTCCATATGTCATTAGTAGACAATAGAATAGTCAGTTTATTGTAAATATTATTTGTTTTTTTACTCAAAAAATTAAGAGACATTGATTCTCAAAGCTCCGCATTAAAAGGACAAATAGATTTTTATCTTTTTATATGATGAAAGCAAATGTTAGTAACCAATGTAATACAATTAAAATACATTACCTTCCAATGTTATGCTTCCATTTTTGTCAATTTTTGCCATTGAGGGCAACCCGGTGATTTCAAACCGATCTATGTTTTGTACAACAAATGAGTAACTTTGGTTTCTATCCAAGTTTTGTATACTTCATTTTGTTGTTTGCAAATATTAGCAATGGCTTCAATAGATGCATTTGTAGACAAAATGAGAGCCTTTAGAAACTTTAGCCTCAAATGTAAATACTTTTAAGTTTATGAGCTCCCTTTTTGTGCATATATTGTCTCGCTAGCCATCAAGTATATAAAATTTCACGTAATCACTTTCCGTGTCAATCGAACCATGGAGTTCTACAATGTTATTCATAGACTACAAGAAGGGAAGAAGAATTTCTTCTTTCTCGTATGTAGCAATAACATTTATCAACATGGAGTGGAAAATAAGGTCAAAATTTCCATCATCTATCATATGATAATCATATTCTAGAGGTGCTACAAAGCATCTTGAATCATCAATCGAAAATACTTAACCATTGAACAAAAACAAATAAAATTCTTGAATGGGCATAGGTTCTTTTTTTTCTCTAATATAGTGGTTTTCTTCTTCAATAATGTAGCTGATTTGGTATTCATTTTCAACCCATGCAACTTTGATTTAGATGGTTCTATCTCCAATTTAGTCAAATATGTTCGCCTCAACATAATAAACATCTTGGCATGTTTTGGAGGTGAAAGCAAACCTTTTCTATGTAATAAATGACAAATAGAAGAGGTTTTTTCGTTTCTATACAATTTTCTAAATACTGTAAATATACCATTATGAATTTCTTCTACATTTGAACATCCAATTTTTTTAGAATCTATAAGCATCCCCAAATTCCAACCATATTTTGAACAGAAATATGGTCCACTATTTATTTAGGCATGGATTTTCCATTTCCTAAATAAAGAAACATAAAAATCCATATCGAGAATAAGACAAGGTTATTATTTTCAAAGTTAATGTGTTCAACCCGAACTCGCGGTATCCCAAAATCAATAACTTTGAGGATAGAACAATACCAACTTCCTCTTGATTGTCATCTATAAAAAAACAACCACATGTCGACGTGGTAGTTTTCAGGGGAATGGATTTCAACAAACCATTCCTCGTCTCTTTTCTTCCAACAATTACCACATGTGATGAATGAAATTGTCATGAATGGAGCGCGAACAATGGAAGACATTTAAACTATAATTAGAGTAAAATACACTAATAATTAGGTCATTTTTGAAGTATAAACTATTTTTCTCCCATTGTTTGATAAGGATTACAAATACTACATATAACGCCCACATTTTCCACGCACAAAAACCCAAGATAAAACCCAATAATTACTTATTAAAATTACGAAATAATTTTTTTTGTTTAAAAAGGTTTGCAACAATATAACCACCAACTAGGTATAAATATTTAATGATTAATAAATTCTACATATTCGTAAGGTTGTCGTAATTAAATTAAAAATTAATTATTGTTACTTCTTTCCAATCATTTTGGGTCTAGAACCCCTTCTATGGTTTCCGTTAATTACCATTAATTTAACTGTTATATATCATTATTTAAGTTACCTCTTTCCACTGTAATTATTTAACTTATCCTCACTAGACCAATACCATTTGTTTATTTAGTATTCTAACCAAGGGTCTCAACTTATCCTAGGCCATTAAGTGGGCCTATTCATTAGATACACATACTTTGATTAAAATAACCAACCACATAAAATGTTAGAACTTGAATTGTGTAGGGTTTATTCTCGGCGCTTAGATTAAATGGATATGAACCCTTCAATCTTAGGTTTGACTAAGGAACCCTAAATATCCTTATGTGATCTCTTATATTCATTTTTCCTTACCTATTCTCTCATTTTTATTTTTGCTAAGTTGAAGGGAGAGCCAAGGAGCAAGAGGAAGCTATGGAAGATTGTTGATTTGTTTTAGGGTGGATACACATAGTTTGTGTGTATATTATACATAGTTTTCCCTATTTAGGGATATTACAAATTTGCCCCATTTTTATTTCTGGTTTTAAATAGAATATACACACATATATAAGGTTATATATACATATACATATACATATACCCATTTATACATGCATTTTTATTTAACATTTATTTGAAATAACCAAATTTAAAAATGTCAATCATGTATATATAAGGCGATTTACATATATAAAATGCAGCCAAGTTATATATATATTGGCTATTAAATAAAGTTCGGTCGGAAGTGTTTTCTCTTAGCAACGCAATATATATTATGATGCGACTTAAGGAAATGGGGTCGTTGTTTATTTGGTATGGCCATGGCCATAGGGTAGGGCATTGTCTAATTAAATGGGTGGGGCGCCACCACCACCCCCCCACCCCCTATCTTCCTACTTCCCATTATATCAATAACTTTGTCCTAATAAAACCCAAACAAACACATAAACATGCCCCTTATTATATTCAATAACTTTGTCTAATAAACTTTCACCCATCGATTATTATATATATATTAACTTTATATAAAGTTAATGCTTAATGCTATATATAAAGTTAATGCTATATATAATAATCAATGGGTGAAAGTTTATTAGACAAAGTTTATTGAATATAATAAAGTTACTATTGCGCATGTGTATTGTTTTGGATGGGTCGATATGGGTATGTTTATTAGGCCGCACTATGTATTAAAGTAGGATGGGGGTGGGGGGTGGTGCCTATATATATATATATATATATATATATATATATATATAAAGTTATTGAATATAATAAGGGGGCATGTGTATTGTTTTGGTTGGAGTCGATAGGGTATGCGGCTAGGCTGCACTATGTATTAAAGTAGGATGGGGGTGGGGGTGGCGCTATATATATATATATATATATATATATATATATATATATATAATGTATATTAATATGTATAATAATTTTATTAAATAGAATAATTTATCATAATCAATATATAAAATTATTTTTATTGTAATAATTTATCAAATCAAGTTTTTTCTATATCAATTTATTAAGCAAAATTAAGTTATACAATTTTATAGATATTTAAATATGTGAATTTGAGGGATTTCTAACCCTTTTATCTAAACTAATTGCAAGTAAAAAGGATATAAACATACTTCTTAGTTTGATAAGATCATACTTCTTAATAATCAATTTAAGAGATCATATAGATATTTAAAATGTCTAATTTACTATAATGAGAGAGAAATGAAATAACCATAGTAACATACCTAAAAGAACTCTTTGTTTTTGTGTATCAATAATACTACAAAAGGGAATCAACATACACTCTCCATACAAGAATAATAGTCTTTTAAAATAAAATCATGTTACACTTTTGAGTCAAATATTTAAGTTTGAAAGTGAGATTTTCCCATTCCAAATAAGGAAATATATCAAATATACTCATGATCTAAATTTATAAGTTAAAAAGAAGTTTAATAGCAATCAAATACAACTTCACATGCCTCTTTTCCAACATGAGCACTTCTTGAATAACCAATACAAATTAGTTTTACAAAATACATTTACAAGAAGATGAAGCTTTAAAATACAAGCTACAAAATCCCTCCACATAAGTGGAGACAACATGATTTTTTTTTACAAAGCTAATATTTCTTCTTGTCTTCTTTAAAATGCAACTATGTCCAAAAATTCAATTGAGATCCACAAATTTTATTAAATATCCAACCCAACTAACAACACAATAAAATGTCCCACTTTTTGGTATGTTTTGTAACTTTATAAACATGAATTTTAAGTTTCATTGATTATCTAAAGGTAATAGCCAAAAACCAAACACATTCATGAAATTCCACAAACTAATGAAATGTTGTGTTAAGAGTGTAGAATACATGTACATTTTAATTTTTTTTTAGTAAAAAATATGGTCTTTTTATAAATTTGATTCATACGTTGTTTGTTATGTTATAAAAGAGAAACGAATATCCCTCGATGGTTTTTTAATTTTTTTCACCATGAAATTTTAGATATATGTTAAAGATTCAAATATCAAGGTCCTATCAAATTTTTGTAATTTTTTTATTTATAATTTTTTTACTAATTATTTAGTGAAGATATTTAAAAAAATAGCATATGTATGTCTATGCCAATAACTTTTAAGATTTATATAGAAATTGATTTTTTTTTCATAGCTACGAAGAAGACTTCAACAAATAGTAAGTTTATTTTTTTCAATTTTTTGGATATATTTTGCTATTTTTCAAATTGGGTTGATTGTGTACTATTGATTTTCCTAAAATACCACATATTAGAAAAAAATTAAAAATAAATAGTAAACTAGATTTTTTTAAAATGAAAATTATATTTTTATAAAGCTAATAAAATTATGTATTTTGTGTTCAATTTTTGTAATTTTACTAATCCATTAACCCTAATTACGTGGCAACTAAGTGGCAGATTTTGGCATCTAATAATCATCCAAATGGATTTGGCACCAAAATGTGCCACATAGGTGCCACATACGGGGTTTACGCGAAAGGGGGTTAATGTGAACGAGGTTCACCCGAAGGAGGTTCACGTGAACTCCCCTTCTTCTTAACCCCCTAAACCCTAAATCCACCACCCACAACTATATAAATATTTATATATAACTTTGTGCCACAAAATTATTTAAACCCAAAGGGGTATACATGAGGAGGGTTCACGCGAACCCCTTGTTATGGCCTATGTGGCACCCGAGCAAAGGGGGTTCAAAATGTAAGCGTGTCCAAATCATCACTTGAGCTCTTGCATTTTCTTCAATATCCTACCCAACAACAAAATAAGGGGAGTAGAAAATGCTCTCCACCCTACCTATAATCCAATGAGAAGGAGAAGCCTTCCTCCTCATTGGCCCCCAAGCCCCTAAAATGAAGCAATAGGAGGTATAAAGAAACCTGTGCAACTATTACATGAATTCAACAGCCATTCACATGACTTTAAGAAAAATTCATAATACAAAATAATAACAATCATACATTTTTTTTCAAAACACAAAGGCTCAATATCCAAGCCAAGAGAGAGAAAAGAAACATGGGGAAAACACTTATGCCTCCCAATGGGTTAAGTGCCCACCTTAAAAGCCTCTAAAACATCATTCACACAACCACAACCAAACTCTTATCCCTCCCTCAATTTCTCTTATGTCTCCCACAAACTCTTATCCCTCCCTCAATGAATATAACAAGATAAATAAGAAATCCTTCTTATTATCACAAGGTGGGGCACCCAACCCAAACTCCCTCCAAATGCATAATATAAACTCTTATCCCTCCCTCAATATATATCCCCATTTTCTTTCTCCTACAAAACCTTAAGGCCATTCTAATCCATAAAGCCAAAACATATAACATATATTCATTTACAACCATTTGCACAACAAATAGAAATAAAAATACATGGGTGAAGTTCATACCTTGCCATTGCGAGAGCGTCGAATCTACAAGCACAAGCTACAAGTTTTTTCATGTCCAAAAAATCACAAACCAATCTTCCAAGCTTCAAATAAAGGCTCCAAAAGCAAGCTCCTCCAAAAATGCAAGAGTGAAAATAAAACATGTAACCCCAAAATAATCAAACAAACTTGAATAAATAGAAAAATAAAAGAGGAGGGTGAGGTGGCTCCATGTAGGATGCCACATCACTTCTCCTCAACTCCACATCACATGGTCAAACACCAAACCCAAAGCTCAATAAATTGGTGGGTAAGAATGTGACAAGTTCTCCTTATACACACAAACCAAAATTCATACTCCAAAGAACAAAATTAAAAGCTCATGTAAGAAGGTAGAATTATTTAACCTTTTAGCTTCCAAAAACATGATGCGGCCTAATATTTACACCTTACCCAATAGGTATATTTGGTAGATGAATTTAATAGGTATGGGACAAATTTAACTTGTCCCACAAGCCTCCAAAATTAGCCCTTAAGCGAAAATCTAAGTTTTTCATGTAAGATTGAGTACATAACACTAAAAATAATAAAATCCTTTTCAAATTGAAAATATAATCAATACCAACCTACTAAAGTTAAATACCCCTTGGTCACATACCAACTTACAATAATTAACAAGATTATTCAACTTAAATAGAACACATTAACTAACAATAATAAAGTGAAGAACATTACAATAATAAATTATATACTAAAAAAATAATTAAAATGAAAAGGGAAACAACACATCTACCCAAGGTCACACTTGAGGCTACACCCTAATGGGGACATCCTAACAATTTATCAAAAACCAACAACATACAAAAACACAAGTTTCCAAGGTGACCTGTTGCGAATACCCAAAATTCCTTTCATTTTTGGTCATATATCCCATTTTGTATGTTATGTTAAAATCTCTTACAAAAGAAAAACAATGCCTCTCTAGCCTCGTGACCATATTAATGACATTGAAACAATTAAAAACACATATACATATCAATTCACATCATCAAATACCATAACTAAATCATCACTAAAATCAATTAATTTCACCAATTGTTCATAATTTAAATATATTTTAATTCTATCATTTTATCAATCAACAATAAGATCACAAGACTAGCTAGATCATCTAAAAAACCAATGTATTAAAATCCATTGTGTCCATACATATAGAAGGTGGTAACTTTAGATCATCATCAAAACCGAAATGTTAATCCTTGCATGTAATTCACACTATGAGTCACCACATACCCCTAGTCAAAATATATGTAATTTCTAATCAATATACTTATCAAACATAGTAATTTCCATCTATCAATTTCTACTAATCATATATGATAACCAAGTCTATGCCTCCAATCCAAAGTAAAAAAAACCATAGTAAGATCAATTTCGAAGAGGAGTGGTCACTTTATCCCCTCCCATTAGAGTTGAATTCCTCCCGGAAGTCACCTGTAATAAGTGTGGGAACCGTGATTTGAAAGGTGTGGTGTCCTTCCATGTAGCTCCATTCATATCATATCAATCCACATGAGGCGTACTCCGATCAATCTCTTAGCATCGAAGGCCAGAGTCCTATGCTCTAAAATGTGCATGGCCTCTACCATCACCCGCCCTAGCTCCTGCACCTCCAATGTGATCAAATCCAACACATGAGAATGATCTAGAATGTATCTCCTAAGAAAATAAACATAAAACATATCGTGGATGTGAGATAAGAAGGTTGGAAAGGCTAGACGATAGGCTAAGGGAACAATCCACTCCAAGATCTCAAAGGGGGCCATAAATCTAGGAGCAAGCTTACAACTATTTTCGTAATGGATAGGCATCTTATGAGGCCCGAAAAGAAGAAACACCGTCATGCCCACCTAAAAATTACGGTCGAATCTCCTCTGATCTACATACTTCTTCTACCTATCATGAGCCTCCTGCAATCTCTCTGTCTAATCATGATAACTTATTGCTCCATATCCTATAATAAATTTGGCCCAAGAGATACCATGTCCTCTAACCTGTCCAAACTCAATGGTGTCCTGCACTCCCTACCATATAGTTCATGAAATGGTTCCATGCTAATGGAACTCTTAAATTTTTGTTGTATACAAAATCAACCAAGTACAAGTAATCCTCCCATCTCAATTGATGATCCATGACGTACATCCAAATCATGTCCTCTAAAATATGATTCACCCACTCCATGTGTCCATCTATCTCAGTGATAGCTTGATCTTGAAGTTGATATTCGTCTCATGAGCATGTTGCATAGTAGTCTCAAAATGGGAGGTGTATAAGGGATCGCAGTCACAAATAATCTCTTACGAAATCCTGTGCAACCTAAATATCTCATCAAAATATACTCATGCCACTGCATTAGGTGTATAGGTGATCTTAGCCAGAGAAAAATTGTCCACTTTCGTCAATCTATAACTGTGACCATGATGTCATCATGTTGATATCTTGACGTATGTAGCCCTAGTATAAAATACATCAAAATGGTGTCCCATTTGCACTCCGTATGTTATGAGGATATAGAAGCCAAACCTGGATGCCGATGCTCGGCCTTTACCTTCTGACACTCTAAACAATAAGACATAAAACAAGCTACATCCCTCCAAATCCCTCTCCAATGATATAATTGTCTCAAAGTGTCGTGCATCTTATTCACCTTTAGATGGGATAAATAGGGTCCACGATGTGCCTATACAAGAATATCCTCCGTCGCAATCCTCCATATTTGAGTAAGTAAATCTGACCCATGTGTCTAATAATTCCACCAGATGTTGGGGTTAGAACACCAGTTATACTGAGATAATATATCAGATCTAGACATACATGCAAATAAAAGTTGATATTCTAATAGAAGAAATACACAAAAAAAGATATATAAATCAACACCATATTTAATGTGGTTCACCCGGTGAGGGATAAACCCACCAAGAAATAAGCCAATCTATTATCCAAAGCTTTAACAATATATACAATTTAAGATTTACAATTTTTCACACCTCTCGGATGTACAATACTTTCTTTCACACAAGCTTTTTCTTCTATTCCAAGAATTCTATCTCTCACAATTGTTCTCACTCAAGTAACCATGCTCATACATAAAACTATCAAACATCATGTACCATTGCCTTGGAGCTTTCTTGAGCGTATATAGGCTCTTTTCAACCCGCACACTAATTTATCCTTACCATTGACTTCATACCCAAGTGGGTGCTACATATAAATCTCTTCAACCAAATCACCATGAAGAAAAGTCATCTTGACATCTAATTTCTCTAAATACAAATCATGTACTGCATGATGGTGTTCAAAATTGTCTCGCCCCATTTGTGCCCTTGGAAATTTATTGATTTACGGCCTATGTCATTTTATCCTTCCCCATGTTGTGCTTGGCTGGTCTTTGTTGCCATTTTTAGTCTGCCCCTGGGTCAAATATCATGTATGGGTCCATATTTATCTCCTAGTTTCTTTGTTCCTCTGGAAAGGTCTATATTTTGAGATCCGAGCTCTGTCCTTTGAAAAAAAAACAAACTCACGTTTTCCGTTCCTCTATTATCCCCACAATAGAAATTTATTTTCTTGACATTCTACATTGAAATACTTGAAGAAGAGTGAGTTGATGTGTCCTTAAGGATCGTGTTTGAGCCTTAAAACAGTCTAAACTCTCTGTCATTGAAGAGAACTTCATTTTCAGGCTCAAATGCTCGTGTTTCCATATTTTACGATTCGATTTGTGGGCGTTTTATCCCGATTAAATTTGTATCATTGCATCTACAAGGAACCTGGCACCTTTTGGTTGGATGTGGCTCATCTAAATACTTCAAAAATTCTATAAAAATCCTCAACTCAGAAATATGTCCATGTGGGTGAACGATGTTCATTTTGAGAATCATCTTTTTCGTCTGGCTTTGAAGTAGCGCCGGGAGGACACATGGAGGCCTTCGCTTGCTTTGCATTTTACCTAGAATTTTCAATGACCAAAAGGAGACTACCTCAGAGCATGAAATGTGGTTCCTTCCGCTGGGTTTCAAGAATTCAAATAAATCTCACCGAAACAGGACACGTGGCAAGCCCGCGATCGTTCAAGGTATCAAATTTTGAGACCACCCCAAGGTGCCTCGTGGTGACACGTGGCAGTTTGAAAATTCAAAGAGGTAGGGAGGTGGACCATCAGGGGTAACTTGGAAATTTTTCCTCTTGTATTCAAATGACTCAAAGTATCAAACCTACAAGCCCGAGGGTAAAAATTCAAAATTCATCTGAGAAGTCAATAGTAGAGGTGCAGGTTGGTGGAGGAAAAGTGAAAAATTTCCCTTTCAAGGAAAAGGAAGTTAAAGGCATAAAGGGACCCAAGGTTCCGCTGGGACCCACTTTAGAAACTTGAAGCGGAAGGGCAGAGGAAAATGAAATTTTTCCTTTTTCCAGAAAGATGCAAAATGTGTAAAATTGAGCCATGACACAATATCCATTCATATTGTGCCATGTGTCAAGCCCAAATCCCATCGAAAAAGTGGCGAAGGAAATCAAGAAATTGAGAAAAAATTCCAAAAGTAGTAAAAAGGTAAAAAGACGTCCCGAGGCCTGTTTTTACCCGGATCTACCATGTGGAGGGCTCAAATTTGAAGTTGAGGAATAGATTGATGGTAGCTATGCATTTCACTAGTTTGGCCGCCATTTGAGCTCCAGGAAGTTTGGAGATGCGTTTTTTGCATCAATCTTCATTGAATGTTTTGCCAATTCATGTCATTTTGGCCTATAGGGTCTGGATTAATCAATTTGGGGGTTCAATTTGTGAATCCAAGGCATTTTTCAAATGAATTTTTATTCGTTTGTGAAAAACGTGAATTACTAGATCCAAAGTTACAGAGTAAAAATTGGGAAGGGAAAAGTTGAAATGATGAAATGAAAGGGATCTACATGTGTGGGAAGTGAAAAACATGCTTCCACTTTAAAGAATGATGAAATTTTTGTAATGATTCACCTTTTGAAAGAACAACTGGCAACTTTTTGTGAGTTTGTTAAATGTCATTTTCTAGAAATATTGCAAAGCAAAGGTGCTTCGAATATTCCACTTTTGGAGGGAAGATTTGAGGGGAAAAGTGAGTGAGTGAGTGAAAGTTATATATTGCATGAATTTGTCATGCAAAAGGTTGGGAGTTCATTTTCATGAGAAAATTTTGAGAAAAGCTCATCCTCTGAGAAAACTTTCAGAGAAACCAAGTTAACTTCCTTTGTGTTAGATTTTCATTCATGTTGAGTTGGTTACAAGTTTATAGCCATCAACAAGCTCTGAGATTGTTTAAATAACTCTCCCCTTGATGAATCTGATAAATTTTGAGTTAATTTGTGTCAAATCTCTAGAAAATTTTGTGTTTATTTCACTTTTAGAATGTATGCAAGTAGTTTTTCTTGTTCCTATTGCAATCTTGTATCAAAATCTCTTTGAATCACACAAATCTCAATCCTTGTGATAGTTTAGTGGCATCTACAATTTCATTTTTCAGAAGAGCTTTCATCTGGGAATGAAATAAATAATTTAAAATAAATTTTCTTTCATCTATTGACAGAGATTGTTTGTAAGCCTCTGGGTGTACCTTAGGTGTGACTGATCTTAGATTTTGATGTTTTATTGGGTCTTCTAACTCAATCCTTCATGCTAGAATCTCAAAGATTGTGTGAAAAAGTGCATGTCTAGGCCTCCATTGATGCACACCTTTTGGTTGAAGGAATGTTTTAACTATTTTGAAGCTTTTTGTTATTGAGTTCTCCATTTGTTGTGAAGTTTCTCAAGGATATGGAAAATTCCAATCTATCTTCTTGATCTCCCACCAAAAAATATTCAAATAACCAATCCCACCTATACTACCCCTATGTTGCATTGTGTGTCAATAAGAGAATATAATCCATTTACAAAAATGCACAAAGCAGTCAGGATCACACCATGTATCTAATATCCTCAACCTTGTCTTGAAAGCATTTCCATCATTTAGTAGTGATAACTCTGTTGAGTTTGAATAATGGGAAATTGATCATGTTTTCTCAAATCCATATCCATGTAATCTGCATAATACAAGGACATCTTCACCCCCTCCACCAAACAAAGGCTACAATACAGGTTGTCTTACCTTGGTTGAGAGGCACAACCTAAAATAGTTAGGATAAGATTAAATCCTTTCAAGGTGCTACCCACTTCTTCAAATCCTGAGTGCTAATAAGTCAGATAAATTGCTTCCCACTACAAAATGACATATAAATCATTTATCTGCCTCTGAGTGTCTTGTAAAATCCATGATGTTGCTCAAGTTGTGAAGGAGATTAAATCTGGGTACCAACACGCTTCTGGCACCATTCCGGGAGTATTTCAGTATTTCAAAGCCCTGGTAATATGTTTTATGTGATTTATGTGCAACTACATTGTTGAGCATCATTTTCTAATCAGATTTATAAGGCTGGAATGAAGAGTATAGTTTTGAGTTTAATATTTTCAAGTGTCTCCAATTTTTTGTTTCAAACTTTACACCATAGTTGAAAAATTGAATGAAAGAAGATCAGATCTGTTAAAGCTTTGCATAGTGCTGATATTTGCAGTCATTTGATAGATCTTCATAGTGCATTTGCACAAACTAGGGTGAAAGTCCTTAGTGGTGACTCCTTGTTGTTATATTTTTGATAAATACCAGTACCTTATCATACATTAAGTGAAGTTTGTCACATAAAATCTGCAAACCTGGAAGGAAGAAGATCTTTCTTCAGGAGAGACCCAAGTAGAAAATTATTTCAAGAATTGGGAAAGATAGTTTTAGAGGAAAGAAAAGTTTGGAAGGTTGTTGAAGGTCAGACATCAAGCAAAGGAATATCCATTGGTGAGAGAGATCAGCCTTTAATAGAGGATTATCACTCTTCTTCCAAAGTGACTCTGATTCAAGAAATCTTCTCATAAACTTGTTTACTTAAACTAGTGAAGGTCCCTCTCCGCTATACCTAGTGAGCTCCTTCTTCAATCTGCACCTGTGTGTTTCAATTCTAATAAAAATCTCCAATAAAATCAGCACTTAGAGAATACCAATCTTGTGAACCACATTCTTGAGCCCCAAAGACCTCACACTCCTCATCAACTTGTGTCACCCCCAAGATCACCTCCACCAGACAACATGGCTCAGCCTCCACCTAGGCCTCCATTTGTGGTCAACACCTTTGGCCCAATAAATTTTATGGGAATGGCTGGCTATCCTAATGTTGTGCCTCAAGATGTCAGAAGTAGATTGCCAAAGTTCCAAGGGAATAATGCCATAACAAGTGATCAACATTTGAAACTCTTTATTAATATGATGGAGGATTTTGAAATTGGATTTGAGGATGTGTACTGATAAATTGTTTGTCCACACTTTAGAGGAGAATTCTCGGGATTGGTACAAATCCTTGCGGATAATTTTATTGATTCATGGGCTGATATGAAAAATGTATTCAAAGCTACAATATGGTGACAAGATTGATCCCAGGTTCCTTTTATCAAAGTTTGAGAATATCAAGAAGAACCAAAATTAATCGGTCCATGACTTCAACACAAGGTTCAATAAAACTTTGAGGAGATTTTTGGTGAATTTAAGACCATGTGATGAATCTTGTTTAATAAAATATTTTGATGCATTTGATAAAAAGGTTGCATATTACTTGAGGGACAAGAACCCTGGAAATTTAAGGCAGGCCTTCACCATGGCACTTCAAATTGAGAACAATATCAAGGCTATTGGGAAACCTCCTAAGAGAGATGGAGTTAAATTGGTAAACCCTGAGAAGCCTCAAGCAAGCAAGAGTGTAGACTTGGAGGAAGTGGTGAAAAATTTGGCAGGGGATGTCAAAGAGATTTCCTACAAGTTGGCAAGAGCTGAGAAGGGAATTGGACAAACTTCACAAGGTCATCCTAGGTAGCAAGCACAAGATAGATTCGGAAATCACCATAGGAATGAGCAGAGATTTGATGAAAAAGGTAAAGGGCCTATTGGATTTGGAAATAGGAAATCTTAGGCCAAGGAAAGTAAGGTAGTGCTTGATCCGTTAAATGCTAGAGTGGCTACTTGTTGATGATGCAAATCAGATTGACTGGTGTGACAGATGTTTATTACCCCATCCTCCATGTGGAATAGATCAGAAAATTGAAGAGGAAGATGATGATTGTAATATGGATGATGATGCTTGCATGATGGACTACCCTACAAACTCATGTCAAGGAGCAACATCCACTGAAGTGATAAGTGCAAGGACTGTTGCTAGCTTTTGGGATTACATCCAACGGGTACATATTTTTCCTCCTTCTCATGTTTTAGAAATTGATAATGTACAAGCATTTGATCTACCCAAGAATTATTTTGAAAACTTGAGGGCATTCATGATCAATAAGTATGATGGAGGTATACTCTGAAATAGGATAGGCGATTGCTTATGAATGTTGTGGTGTCCCAAGAGGAGTATAACACAAGAAGTAAGGCTATCAAGGGAGCTAGGCCTCAGGCCAAAAATAAGACCCCATTGCTTTCTAATATCCCAAAAGAGGTTCCTAAGAAAGAAACATCTGCTAAGAGCCCTACTTTCCCAAGCAAAAGTTATGCTTCACCCCATGCTCAAAATCTTAGAAACCTTGTGCCATCTGATGAAATTTCCAGCCCTCCTTCCATATTGTTTTTGCCTAAATACATTCCTCATGACATCACTCAAGTTTTGATCCAAATCAAGTTCAGTGTTCCAATTGTTGAGCTGCTTCGATTCCCTGAGCACAAGAAGAGAGCACTTGAGTATTTTGGATTGAAGGAGGAGAATTCTATCATGAAAAGGAATGTGAATGTTGTAGAAGCTCCACTTTCTATTACAGAGGTAGGAAAGACATCAGAATTGGAAGAATTTGGTGAACCACCAGACGTATATTTGGGAACATCCTTGGTTGAATCTCATATGAGTTTTGATGCTTTCTTAACAACTTTGATCATCAAGGATAGGTTGCTACATAATTGTATGTTTGACTCCGGGGCATCATGTAATGTCATGCCTTTGGAAGTAATGAATGAGTTAGATATCAAAGTAACAATAGCATATGGCAAGTGTACTACCATGGATTCCAAGGAAGTGCCTGTTGTTGGATGTGTCAAAGGTTTGGTGGTGCAACTTGTAGCCTATCCGGTTAATAATTTGAAGCTTGATGTTGTAATTGTTGATTGCCCTGCCAAATGGGGTATGCTATTGTCAAGAAAGTGGGCTACAAGTGTTGGAGGGAGTGTCCAAATAGATATGTCTTTTTCCACTATTCCCATTGAAGGTAACCTTGTAAAATTATATGGAGGGAAGAAGATGTTGCATCTAATTGAGGATCCAAGTAATGCTTCTTATGAAGTATTATTTGTTGATGTTGATGTTGATAATTTTATTGTGTTTGCTAATGGTAAGGAGCAAAAGATGGATTATTCTAAGTGTCTTGAAGAAGTAGGCTCTCCATGGACTTTGTTATTTTATGGAGCTTGATCCAAATTCGGTAATGGTGTCAGTCTTGTTTTGATCTCTACAAGCAAAGAGGATTTTTTTTCTTTCAAACTTAACATTGAATGCACCAATAACATAGCTGAGTATGAGGCATTATTTTTAGGGCTGGGGATCGCTTGGAAGTATGACATAAAGGAGGTCATTGTAAAGGGATATTCAAGTTAGAAAACTCTATGCAACAAAAAATCAACGAATGAAACAATACAAACACGCAGTTTGGGATCCGATTGAGATGTTTGATTACTTCAACATTTATTAATCATGAAAAAATTTTAAATATGATTTCAGATAGGCTAGCAGTGTTGGGGATAAGATTTGACAATTCTACCATTTCTCCATATTGTGAATATGATGTAGAAATACTCACTATGCCTGCATTCCCTAATAACATCAAACATTGTCAAGTATTTGATGATGATGCTCGGGTTCAGAGGTTTTTACAGAACCAAGGTGAGTTTTTGGATCATCTTATTGATTTGGAACCATTGGTCTGTAACGTTGATGCAACAGAAACCTTGTTTGGTAGGAATATCATTCAATTGAAGACTAACACCATCCCTAAAGGGTTGGTTTCTCTTGAGTCAAATTTTAACAATGTTGATTGTATAATCAATAGAAATATGTTTGCATCTAGAGATGTTGAATAGCATGACTTGGGAAAAAGGAGAAACCAAGGAAGATTTGGTTAGGGAGTGGTTTAAACAAGGAAGAAAAACAATCCTATATCTAATTGTTGAAACAATATCAGGACTGTTTGGCTTGGTCTTATTCCAAGCTGAAAGCATATAGAGAAGACTTGTTCCAACATGAAATCCCTCTTGAGAAAGATGCCAAACCATTCAGATAGAAGAAAAGGCCAATTAACCCACTCCTTTCTCTCAAAATGCAAGAGGAATTGAAAAAGTTGAGAGATGGAGGAATCATTCAACCCACAAGGTATTCTTCTTGGGTTGCAAACTTGGTGTCGGTCAGAAAGAAAAATGGAGATATCAGACTTTGTGTGGATTTCAGAAATCTAAATAGAGCATCAATGAAAGACAACTATCCTCTACCAAACATGGAAAACATGCTGCAATTAGTGATTGGTTCTGAAATGCTTTCTACTTTGGATGGTTTCTCCGGTTATAACCAAGTTGTTGTCAAAGAATCAGAGAGGATTAAAAATTCCTTTAATACTTCATGGGGAACATATGTTTTTGTCAATATGCCCTTTGGTTTAATGAATGCTGGAGCTAATTTTGAAAGGGCTATGGACATTTCTTTCACTGGCTGTATCAATTATTTTATTGTTGTCTAGATCAAGATGATATTACTATTTTTTCTAGCAAAAGAATTGACCACTTGCAACATTTGGAAAGAATAATGATCAGATGTAGAGAGTATGGCATTTGACTCAATCCAAAGAAGTGCCATTTTGGAGTTCAAAGAGAAAAAATACTTGGTCACATTATGTCTAAAGAAGGAGTTATGATTGATCCACAAAGGATAGAAGCTATCATGAAGATCTCAGTTCCAAAATCTAAGAAAGGAATCCAATCCTTCTTTGGTCAAATCAATTCCATTAGAAGGTTTGTGTCCAATTTTACTTAGTTGACTCTCCCCATTACTTGCATGTTGAAGAAGGACCAAAATATCAAGTGGGAAGAGGCTGCCCTTAAAGATTTTAATGGAATCAAGGAAGCATTGAAGCATGCTCCTATTCTAGCAGCCCCAAATTACAAGAAACATTTCCAAATCTTCTCCTTTGCTTATAACCACACCATTGCATCTATTTTGTTGCAAAATAATGTTGATGGATCTAAAAGACTATTGTCTTCTTTAGTAAGGCATTGCAATCAGTGAGTTGAAATACAAAATCATGGAGAAACAGCATTTGCCTTGGTAAAAGAAAAAAATGTGTTTAGGCCTTATATTTACTTATTTTCCTCACACAATGGTGAAAGACATATTATAAGAGATGGAGATCTCAAGCAAAAGGTTTGGATGGGTCAAAAATTACAGGAGTATGATATGGACATCTAGACCACAAAGCTAGTAAGAGGTTTGGGTATTGCCAAGCTCATGGCTGAAAGAAATCCGTAGAATGCTGAAGTAAATGAGGTAGAGCTAAAAGGACAGATGTTCTTGAGAAATTTTTGAGTTCTGAATGGTACAATGATGTAATATTTTATCTCAGACACTTATACTACCCTGGGAATTTGAATAAAAAAAATATCCCTCAAGTTGGCTTCTCAAAAATATATCATTACAAAATTTGGGTTGGCTTGGAAGAACCCTAAAGGAATCCTCTTGAGATGTGTGACTGAAGATGAAGCTCCCAAAATAATTGTTGATTTCCATGGGGGATTTTGTGGAGGAAATTTTGCTCGAAAGGTTACTACACACAAAATTTTGAGGGCTGGTTATTGGTGGTGAACTCTTTTCAAGGATGTAACTCAGTTGGTTAAAAGATGTGAGAGTTGTCAGTGTTTCTCTAGAAGATTGAAAGCTTCATGATCCCTTCCTTTACAATAGGTATCAATTTAAGCTCCTTTCAAAAAATGGGGGCTAGAATTTATTGGTGAAATCTATGATTCATCCAGTGCTGGACATAAATGGATTTTGGTAGTTACTGATTCTTTCACAAAATGGGTGGAAGCAATCCCCACTAGGAAGGCAACACACCAAGCTATAATGGAATTCATATTGAATCATATCATATGCAGATTTGGAGTGCCAGTAAAGATTATTTTTGATAATGCCATGAGTTTTAGAGTTGTACCTTTAGTGGCAATGTGCAAAGAGTATGGGATAAAGTTGACATATGCTTCTAACTACAATCCACAAGGGAATGGGTAGGCTGAGCCCAGCAATAAATTTTTTTTGAAGATCATTAAAAGGACTTTGGAATTGAATAAGAAGAAGTGGGGTGAGAAAATAAAATTTGTTATTTGGGCTTGAGAATCACTGCCAAAAGAGCTAGTGGTAAAAGCCCGTTTAAATTGGTATATGGAACTCAAGATTTTTTGCCCTTACATCTATAATTGTCTTCATTTCAGTTTGTTCAACAACTTGAAGACCAAGAAATCAGTCCATATGAAGCAAGGATTAATCAGATTGTTGAGCTTGATGAAGCAAGAAGAGCATCCCATTAAAGGCATGTAAAATTCAGAGAGAGGATGAAGAAATTGTTTGATAAGAAGGTAACCCCAAGAGCTTTCATTATTGGAGATCTTCTACTATTGTGGAATAGCAGACATGAAGATAAGGGCAAACATGGTAAATTTGATGCTTTGTGGATGGGCCCATATTCCATTGACATAAGAATTGGTGAGAATACCTTTTTCCTCAAGGACCTGGATGGGGAATTACTTGAGATTCCTGTTAATGGCAGAAATTTGAAGCATTTTTTGGATTGATCCCAAAACCGAGGTTTGCATATCACTTGTACAGTGTACAATTTTTTTGTTTTCTGCTCTATTTTTTGTTGTTTTGGTTAGTTTGTAGTTTTCCTTTGTGTGTGGAAACCATTTCGGTCAGTTTATTAGATGGTTTTTGGGTGTTTTGGATTGTGAATCTATTTTCCCAATTGATATTTTGGCACTTGGTCTAATTTTGTTCGTGTGGCTCTCGCAGGAGTGCCCATCCTCGAGTGAACTGTGTTGGTGCTCAAAATTGTTCACCCCATTTGTGCCCTTAGAAATTTATCAATTTATGGCCTCTATCATTTTATCCTTCCCCATGTTGTGTTTGGCTAGTCTTTGTTGCAATTTTTAGTCATCCCCTAGGTCAAAGATCATGTATGGGTCTATATTGGTCTCCTAGTTTTTTTGTTTCTCTGGAAAGGTCTGTATTTTGAGTTCCTCGGGCTCTGTCCTTTCAAAATAAATAAAACTAACATTTTTTCTTTCCCTCTATTGCCAAAGTCAGAATTTGTGTTCTTGATGTTCTTCCTTGAAATACTTGAAGAACAGTGAGTTAATGTGTCCTTAAGGTTCGTGTTTGAGCCTTACAATAGTATAAACTCTCTGTCATTGAAGAGAACTTCATTTTTAGTCTCAAATGCCTATGTTTCTGTATTTTATGGTTTGAAAGGCATTTTCTCCTGGTCAAATTTGCATTCTTACATCTATAGGGGATGTGGCATCTTTTGCTTAGTCGCGGCTCAGCTAAATACTTCAAAAATTCTATAAAAGGCCTCAACTCATAAATATGTCCATGTGGGTGAGCGGTGCTCATTTTGAGAATTAAATTTTTGGTCTGGCTTTGAAGTAGTGCCGGGAGGACACATGGAGGCTTGGTGAGATGAGGACACATGGAGGCTTCCACTTGCTTTGCATTTTACTTAGAATTTTCAACGGCCAAAAGGAGACTGCCTCGAAGCATGACAGGTGGTGCCTTCATCAAATATTTTGCCAATTCGTGTCATTTTGACCTTTAGGGTCTAGATTAATCAATTCGGTGGTTAAATTTGTGAATCCAAGGCATTTTTCAAATGAATTTTTACTCTAGTTTGTAATGTGAATTTCCAGATCCAAAATTGTAGAGTGAATATTAAGGGAAAAGTTGAAATGATGAAATGAAAGGGATCTACATGCGTGGAAAGTGAAAAACATGCTTACACTTTGAAGAATGATGAAATTTTTTTAATGATTAACCTTTTGAAAGAAAAGCGCAACTTTTTGTGAGTTTGTTAAATGTCATTTTCCAGAAATATTGCAAAGCAAAGGTGCTTTGAATATTCCACTTTTGGAGGGAATATTTGAGGGGCAAAGTGAGTGAGTGAGTGAAAGTTATATATTGCATGAATTTGTCATGAAAAGGTCGAGAGTTCATTTTCACAAGAAAATTTTGAGAAAATATCATCCTCTGAGAAAAATTTCTAAGAAACTAGGTTAACTTCCTTTGTGTTATATTTTCATTCATGTTGAGTTGGTTACAAGTGTATAGCCATCAAAAAGCTCGAGATTGTTTAAATAACTCTCCTTTTGATGAATTTGATAAATTTTGAGTTAATTTGTGTCAAATCTCTAGCAAATTTTGTGTTTATTTCACTTTCAGAATGTCTGCAAGTAGTTTTTCTTGTTCCTATTGCAATCTTGTATCAAAATATATTTGAATCACACAAATATCAATCCTTGTGATAGTTTAGTGACATCCGAATTTTCATTTTTCAAAAGAGCATTCATTTGGCAATGAAATAAATGATTTAAAATCACTTTCCTTTCATCATTGTGATATATTTTGTAAGCCTCTGGGTGTACCTCAGTGTGACTAATCTTAGATTTTGATGTTCTATTGGGTCTTCTAACTCGAGCCTTTGTGCTAGAATATAAAATATTGTGTGAAAAATTACATGTCTGGGCCTCCATTGATGCACACCTTGTGGTTGAAGGAATGTTTTAACTATTTTGAAGATTTTTGTTATTGAGTTCTCCATTTGTTGTGAAGTTTCTCAAGGATCTAGAAAATTCCAATCTATCTTCTTGGTCTCCCACCAAAAAATTATTCACATACCCAATCCCACCTATACTACCCTTGTGTTGTATTGTGTGTCAACAAGAGAATATAATCCATTTACAAAAATGCACAAAGTAGTCAGGATCACACCATGTCTCTAGTAGCCTCAGCCTTGTCTTGAAAGAATTTCCATCATTTAGTAGTGATAGATTTGTTGAGTTTGAATAATGGGAAATCGATCATGTTTTCTCAAATCCATATCTATGTAATTTGCATAATACAAGGACATCTTCACCCCCTCCACAAAACAGAGGCTACAATACAAAGTTATCTTACCTTGGTTGGG
The DNA here is from genome assembly GCA_018340775.1 of Taxus wallichiana var. yunnanensis. NCBI lineage: Eukaryota > Viridiplantae > Streptophyta > Pinopsida > Cupressales > Taxaceae > Taxus > Taxus wallichiana. The sequence goes on from CM031233.1 coordinate 54,091,364, forward strand.
AGGCACAACATAAGATAGTGAGGATAAGATCAAATCCTTTCAAGTTACTACCTACTTCTTCAAAGTCCGATTGTTAATAAGTCGATAGATTTCTTCCCACCTACAAAATGACATATAAATCATTTATCTTCCTCTCGAGTGTCTTGTAAAATCCATGATGCTGCTCAAGTTGTGAAGGAGATTAAATCTTGGTACTAACACTAAAACTAAACTCAAAAGAGTACGAATAAAAGTCATTTTTACAACAGGAGAAAATATTTCACGAAATTCAATATCTACTTTTTGTGCAAATCCCTTTACTACAAGCCTTTCCTTGTACCTTTTTTGTTCACCCTCTACTTCCCTTATTATGTAAACCCACTTGTTATATAATTCCCTCTTACCTACTAAAAATAAACCAAATCCTAAGTTTTGTTCTATTCCAAGGAGTCCGTCTCCTCATCCATGCCATTCTCCCGCTAGATGTGGGTCTTATACCACATTACTTCTTCAAATAATTTTGGTTCACCATTATCAGTCAATAATGAATAAAATAGAGAAGGTGTAAATATTTCTGGAGGTTTACTTACCATTTGTGACCTTCTCACAGGAGTTTGGGGTACCTAACGCTCATTCTTGACCTCTTAGACATTTGTATCCAAATATGTCAGTGACCGACACCAGTCACCTATAACCGACGTCAAATCTGGTAACCAATGTCAATTTTTATCTTATATAAACGATACTGGTTATGCTAACTTATGTCGACATGGGTCAACCGACACGGTTAATGTGTAACCCTCTCAGTATTACTTTTAAATCCAAGATTTCAAACCCTAATTACAGAAGGTTTTGCTATATCTCAAGATTCTTAGCAAAGTTTTCTACAAATTTTTTTTGGTGTGGCGAAATAAGCCAAGTAAGCTTCTATCTAAATTTCAATCATTTTTGATTTGTTTTGCAAAAATTATTACGGTTCTATATTTATTCATAATTTGGCTCCCTAGGTGTAATTTTTGATTTTTTTCAAATTTCTTATATTTTCGGAAACCCCTCAAAAAAAAAACTAGGGTTTCTTTTTTATAAATTCCCATATTTGGCCAAAAAAATTACGAAACCCTAAACCCTAAAATTAATCCCTATTAAGTCTACCCCTAGGCCCAAACCCTTCGTCATGGCTGGTAGATCTACCCAAGGCCAAGGAAAAGGACAAGAAACTCTAGGAATGACCCCAAATAAGGAAGATATTGCTTCAGAGTCTACTGGTTTGGGAGTATCTGAGGTGGTCATCCAACTTCAGGAAAGGGTTAACAATATGGTGAGTAAGGATGACCTTACTATTGAGCTTCATCAACTGAAAGGTAGCCTTAGGAGTGAGATTCAAAATGATTTTCATGCAATGCAGTAGGAGTTGTTGCATATTATTTCAAATACAACTTCTAATGCTAGTCATATGGGTTCCACTAGAAATGGTCACACAGATACAAATCACTCCAATCAGGGAGGATCCTTTAATCATTCAAGTGGATCTTCTCACCAATGGAGGGGCATGATTCCAAAAGTTGAAATGTGTAAATTTGATGGAAAGGATCCACTCAATTGGATTACCCAAATGGAAAATTTCTTTGATCTCCATCAGATCCCAGGAGGACAAAAGGTAACCGTGGCATCCTTATACCTAGAACATGATCAATTTGTTTGGTATCATTGGTTATGTGCTCAAAGGTAGAAGAGTGGCCTAAATGTCACCTGGACAATTTTTACTGAAGAGCTTCAATTACACTATAGTTCTAGTGTTTCTAAGAATTACTTCAGCCAATTAGTAAAGTTACACAAACCCGGTTCAGTTAAAGAGTATGTCCATCAATTCTAAACTTTGTCCTTGCATGTGGAGGATATTACAGAAGAGTATTTGAATGACCTATTTCTAGGGGGTCTTAAGGACCACATTGAGCATGAGGTATGCATGTTTAACCCACTCAAGGTTTCTGATTCTATTATCATGGCACATCGAGTAGAGGAAAAATTTCTTTCCAGTAGAAGGAAGTCCTTTTCTAGCATTAAATATCGTAACACCTTGTCTCCTTCTTACCCTCAGCCAATTCGGTTGAAACCTCAACAAATTGAAGAAAAAAGAGCCAAAGGGTTATGATTTAATTTTGATAGCAAATATGGGCCAAATCATTAATGTTTTGAGAAAAAAATTTCTACAATGAAGGATCCGGTGATGAGGAATAATATGAGGCAACATCAATTGAGGAAGTGGAAAAATTAGAGGAAGAATATAGAGATCCCCAGCCCACTATTTCATGTCATGCTCTATTAGGTATTAGTACTCCACAAACCCTTCAAGTTGTGGGTTATATTAAGAAGCAGAAGGTAACAATATTGATTGATTCAGGGAGAACACATAATTTCATCAATCATAAGTTGACAACAAGACTAAATTGTTTCATCTACCTAGCACCTAAATTTCAAGTAATGATTGCAGATGGTGGCACAGTCAAATGTTTAGGTAAATTCCATAAATTCAAAATCATGATGGGTGATTACACATTGGAATCTATAATGTTTGCTATTCCCATGTGGCTCACTACTTTAAGCACCATAGAGATAAATTTCTAGGAATTGTTCATGCGCTTTCATTTTGAGGGTAAAAAATTTGAACTTCGAGGTCTACAAGATAAAGATCCTCTAGTGGTAAGTTCTCACCAAATGCAGAAGATTCTTAAAAAGGGGTTTGAAGGTTTTGTAGCTCGATTATTCTCTATAGAAGTCCAACCGCAAATGAAGGTATTGCATCCTGATCTTCAAAAGGTTATTAATCAACATGTAGTTGTCTTCAAGGAACCAAGAGGATTTCCACTTGAAAGAGAGCATGATCATGCTATTCAATTGATTCTAGGAAGCCAACCCCCTAACATCAGGCCTTACACAGATAACCATATGTGCAAAAGAGTGGGATCGAGAAGATGGTGGAGGAAATGTTCGAAATGGGTATTATTTGTCACGGTGAGTGCCTATTCATCTCCCGTGGTGATGGTGCATCGCAAGGATGGAAGATGGCGCATGTGTCCAAATCATAAAGAGTTTAACAAGTTCACTATCAAAGATAAGTTTCCTATTCCTCTCATTAAGGATTTATTAGATGAGTTGCATGGTGCCATTAATTTTACAAAAATAGATCTATGTTTTGGGTATCACCAAATTAGAGTCAAGCAAGAAGATATTCATAAGATAGCCTTCAAAACTCATCAAGGCCATTATGAATTCCTAGTGATGCCATTTGGTCTTACCATTCTCCCTCCATATTCCAAAGCTTGATGAATTCAGTATTTAGACCATTTCTAAGAAAGTTTGTCTTAATATTTTTCGATGATATACTCATCTACAACAAATCATGGGAGAAACAATTACATCATGTCAATACTATCATAGAATACTTAGAGCAAAATCAACTTTATTCCAAGCCTTTGAAGTGTTCTTTTGGGGTACAAGAAGTGGAATACTTGGGCCATATTGTTTCTCATGAAGGTGTTAAGGTGGACCCTCACAAGATCCAAGACATGGTGGAATGGTAAACCCCAAGAACCCTCAAACAATTACAAGGTTTCTTAGGTATCACAGGGTATTATCATATATTTGTCAAAAATATGGTAGTATAGCAGCACCACTCAAAAAATTATTGAAGAAGGACTCCTTTCAGTGGAATGAGGAAGCATCTAGGGCATTTGAAAAATTGAAGGCAGCTATGTGCACCACTCCAGTATTGGTAACCCCAAATTTCTCCAAAACTTTCGTAGTTGAGTGTGATGCTTCAGGAAATGGAATCAGAGCAGTACTAATGCAAGAAGGACACCCCATTGCTTTTGAGAGCCGACAGCTAAAAGGAAATAATTTGTTGAATCCCACCTATGAAAAGGAAATGATGGCAATACTACATCCAGTCAAACAATGGAGACCATAGTTGATGGGTAGACATTTTAAGGTAAAAAATGATCACGATAGTTTGAAATATTTCTTAAAGAAACATATATCTTCAGAAGAACAACAAAAATGGGTCACTTAGATGTTGGGATATGACTTTGAGATTGTTTATAAGAAAGGAAAGGAAAATTTGGTCGTTGATGCTCTATCTAGGAGGGATGAGTCCGAAGCATTGTTATGTGTCATATCTATACTAAATGCAGATTGGGTAGATCAAGCACATGAATAATGGAAGAAAGATGCAACCAAACATACTCTCATTCAAAATATCTTAGTAGATCCATCCATATCTTAGTAGATCCATCCATATCAGCTCAATTTATATGGAAGGGGGATACATTGTGGTACAAAGATCGATTATATCTATGTAAGAATGCTACACTTAAACACCATGTTCTTTCAGAGCTACATTCTTCTCCAATAGGTGGCCATGTTGGGGTCCTAAAACATATCATAGAGTTAAGAAGGATTTATTTTGGGAGATGTTGAAAGGAGATGTTCAAAAATTTGTCGCAGAATGTTTGTTTTCCAAAAAAATAAGGGCGAGACCATTAAGACACCTGGTCTTCTCCAACCTCTTTCTATTCCTAGTGAGAGATGGGAAGAGGTATCAATGGATTTCATCACAGGATTACCTAAATTAGAAGGGAAAAGTGTCATCATGGTCTTGGTAGACAAACTTACCAACTATGCTCATTTTTGTGCCATGGCTCATCCTTTCACAGCTAGTACGGTTGCCATCTCTTTTATGGATACGCTCAAAATCTTCATGGCACACAAAAAAATTATAGTAAGTGATTATGATCCAATAAATTTACAAGTAAATTTTGGACTGATTTGTTCTCTTGTCTAGGTACCCAACTAGCCCAAAGTTCCTCTTATCATCCCCAAATAGATGGGCAACTGAGGTGGTAAATAAATGTTTAGAGGGATATCTTCGATGTTTTACTTCGATAAACAAGAATGTTGGGTACAATGGTTTCCATTGGCGTAATGGTGGTATAATACTTCATTTCATACATCCTCCAAAATGTGTCCATTTCTGGCACTTTATGGCTACCATCCTCCATCACTCATATGTAGCTTGAAGGTCAAACCAAAGGTGAGAGCAGTCGAAGATCACATTCAGCATCAACATGAGGTACTCTCTAGTCTTAGAGAAAATTTGGCATGGGCATAAAACCGTACGAAGCAACAGGTTGATCAACATAGAAGTGACCGACACTTTGAAGAGGGAGACTTTGTTTTTGTAAGGTTACAGCCATATAAGTAGTTATCCTTAAAAAAACAACAAAAGGATAATAATCTTGCTCCTAAATACTATGGTCCTTATCTAGTTTTAAGGAAAATTGTTAGTGTGGCATATAAGCTAGAGCTCCCTCCAGAAAGTAGAATACATTTAGTATTCCATGTTTCTTGCTTAAAGAAAGTTATTGGATAGCACATTTCCACCCAATCAGTGCTTCCGAAACTAGATGAGGAAGGAAGGATCATATTGAAACTTGAAGGCATTCTTTAGACATGCACCAAAAGACCGAGGACCAGAGTCATTACCGAGTACCTGATCAAGTGGAAGAATGAAGCATTCATGCAACAACATCTAGGGCTTCCCAACATTGGGGACAATGTTTCTTTGAAGGGGAGGGGCATGTTACACCCTAAAGTATGTATCTTACATGGGATGGATATAGCCGACTTGTGGCTATCATAACTTATTATCATGATGTATCTCAAGATATTGAAGAAACTCCTTTGTATCTTGTCCAATAAAATTAAATTTTGAAAAACATAACTCCATATCTTTGAAGTGTACTCACAATGTAAAAAAATATGCTTTATGTCCTCAACCTCTTTTTTACATAGGCAACACATATTTGGCATTATAAATCCTCTCTTGATAAGGTTTTCATTTGTGAGTATTCTTCCTCTGAGAACAAGCCAAAAGAAGAAATTGATTTTAGGAGTTAGCTCTGGCATCCAAATCCTGCTCCATTTGAAATCACAAAGTGGATGTTTTCAAAATAGGAATTATATCCAGATTTGACAGTGTATTCCCCATCACTTGAGTTGTTCCAAAAAATTTCATCCTTAACTTCAATTTGACTCAGGGGTATGTTATCCAATTGTGCTTGTAATAAGGAGATTGTGAGATTTAGCTCATCGCTTTCCACCTTGAGCTGCTTCCATATTTTTCTATTACCATCCATTTCAATGTAGTCTTTGACTTTAGTTCCATACTTTTTCTCTAGAATATATTTGATAGAACCAAATTTATCATTTAAACTAGTACTAGTCCAATTATCACACTAGAATTGAATATCTCTTCCATTTTCCACCTTCCATTTACAACCTTGTTTGATAAAATTCCTGATTTGTCTCAAATTGTTCTCAAAAAATAGACCCTTGAGGTAGCTAGTCATCATGAAGGAAAAAAGTTACAGTTTTTTGAGCTAGATACTTAGCCTTAATTAGATCAATCCAAGGTTTCTCCTCAGTAAGCATTCTCCAGCCCATTTTTGCAATCAAGGCCATATTCATTTTTCTAATATCCTTTATGCCTAGCCCACTGATTCTTTTAGGATTACATACTTGATCCTAGGCCACCAAGTGGTATCTAAATCTTTCCTTCATTCCCTTCCACAAGAAATTTTTCTGAATCCTTTCAATTTTATCCCTAAAGACAACATGAATGTTGTATAGAGACATAATGTAAATAGGTAAATTTTGGAGAGTGATTTTGATTAGTAGACATTTTTAGCATTAGAATGTATGGCCCCTTCCAACCAGCCATTTGATTTTGAAATCTTTCAAGTAATCCATTCCAAACTGTGGTAGAATTTTTTTGGTTCCAAGAGGAAGACCCAGGTAAGTAGTGGGTAAGGAATTGATTTTGCATCCTAGAATTTGAGAAATTCTTTTTGTCTTTCTAGAGGAGTATTAAAAAAGAAGATGGAACTCTTATCAAAATTTATCTGTTGCCCTAAGGAAAGCTCGTAAAATTTTAGAATATACTTGATATCCTTAGCTTCAAGGATTGATGCCATCAACAAAATAATTGTATCATCCACAAATTACTGATGTGAAGTTATTTGGTTTATAAGTAGGCCTAATTCCTTTTAGAATACCTTCATTAACAGCTTTGGTAATGGATCTCATTGAGACTATCCACAATAAGTGTGAAGATCAAAGAGGATATAGGATCACCTTGTCTTAATCCCCTACTATTAGTAAAAAGAAACCCATTGGCTCACCATTCACCACCACATAAAATCTAGTAGTAGAAATGCATGCCTTAATGATTCTTCTGAAATTATTAGGAAAACCAAATTCAGCCATAACATTGTTAAGGAAATACCAATAAACTTTTTCAAATGCCTTATTCATATCAAGTTTCATAACCATACTATTTATTTTGTTATTATCCATAGAGTGAATGATCTCATGCACTATGATCACCCCTGTCTTGAATTATCCTACCTTTTATGAATCCACTCTACTACTTTGAAATCATATCATTTAGAATATTTTGTATTCTTGTAGCAATAATCTTAGTAAAGATTCTTTTAATAACGTTAACTGGACTAATGTGCGGAAGTCCTTGAAATCTTTAGCATCCATTTTTGTTGAGAAATTACAAAGTGGGTGTTATTTAGCTCTTTTAAGATATTACCAGTTATGTAGAACTCATTCACTGCCCTTACTAAGTCATCTAATCATATTTCCTAGAACTTCTAAAAAATTACAGGAAAAACCATTAGGGCCTAACGCCTTATCCCCTTCAAGAGTAAAAACATCTCTTTGTAGTTCCTCCAAAGTGACTATTGTAGAAAGGTCTTATAATTTTTGCAAATCAATTCTGTCATTCAAAATGGATTCTAACAAAAAGAGACTGACCTCTTCATTTTACACACTATTCTCCTTGAGCAGATTTTCATAGAATCGAGAGCTTCATCCTTTATATCCTTAGGGTCTTTAATGAAAACACCATTTCCTTTTGAAACTTTCATTATCATATTGCAAGATCTATGTTTCATGGTGGTCATATGGAAGAATTTTGTGTTTTGTCTCCCTCTTTCAGCCAAATTTCCCTATATTTAAGCCTCCAGAAAGTTTCTTCCCTACTACAGACTGTATGCAACTCAGATAAAATATTTTTTCTCGCTAATTGATCCTCTAAAGACATTCCCTTTGCAGTAATTTGAGATTCCAACTCCTGTATTTTTTTCTTTAATTCCTTTTTCCGACAAATATATTGCCAAAAACATCTTTATTCCATTTTCTCACTTGCTTTTTAACATTTTTTAATTTCTAAATTAATCTAAACTGGGAAGTTCCTTCACCATCCAAATTCCACCATTCTTTAATTCTATCAAATATTTCATCATGCTCCATCCACATATTTTCAAATTTAAAAGAGCTATGCATTGGTTTAGCTCGCTTAAAAGATTTAAAACAATCGGATTATGATCGGAGCCAATTCTTGGAAGAGAGGAGAGATGGAAGTCTTGATGCAAAATCCAATTGGCAGAGATGAATGCTCTATCAAGTCTAACCTAAATCATTTCACTTCCCACTCTTTTGTTTTCCAAGTGAATTGATTACCATGAAGCTCCACATCCATGAGATTTGAATCAGAGACAAAATCAGAAAATTCATCCATGCCATTGGAGAAAGCAGGATTACCCCCTTGTTTTTCACCAGGGTTTAAAGGGGAATTGAAGTCACCCATAACAAGCCAGTTGTCATTTTTGTGTTGACTTCTAAAGATCTTTAGATCATTCCAGAGCTTCCTTCTCCCATTTACAGAATTAGGTGCATAGATATTTGAAAGGATCCAAGTGAAATTATTATCAATAACATAAAATTTAACAAGAAGTTTATGATTAGTGTTAGATATTACCATAGCAATTAAATTTTATTTTTCCAAGAAAGTAGCTAAACCACCTGAAGCTCCTTGAGAATCAACAACAACAATTTCGAGTTATCCCAGAAATTCTTTTGTAATTTTCAAGGATATTTGAATTCATTTTAGTTTCTTGTAAGATCAAAATGCTAGGCCTACTTGAGAATCTTAACTCTTTAAGTATTCTTTGTTTAGAGTTCCCATTCATCCCTCTTATATTCCAAGAGATTATCTTCATCTAAATAGTATGGGGGATGAATTTTTTGGATGGCTCAATGACTCGAGTTCAATCTACAATTTTTTTATCTTTTCTTTTTTGAGATCCTTCTTTGAAGGTCTTCCTTTTTAGAGCTGCTTCCAAAATGTAATATCCTTCTATTAGATGATCTATTTGTTATGAAATTTTAAGCATCCAAGTTATCTAATCAAATATTTTCTCAAATACGTATATCCCACCATGACCTTATAGACAAAAATGTTTCCACAAAAGGGATATAGCGATGAGGACCATACTTAAGTTTTTTGGAAATGCGTAATCCATCCCATTTATATTTGATAACTTGTTGTGGAATTTCCCACCAACCACTACGCTTTAAATATCATACATAAAATAGTTACAGACATTTAATCATCATGAATACATACGGTATGTATGATATACATATATTTAAAATTATCGATATAATAAAAACTATGACCTACCACTAACTTTGTTAATGTAATTTGTTTCTCAAACACTCTCCTCAAAATACCAAACATTTTATCTTATGAACTCTAGGCTTTAAATATATTCCTTAGTCTAGTTATAGGAATTTAATCCTCACAAATCCAAAGATGATTGATATACAAATAATTCACATCGTCTTGTTAAAAAAATCCCGAGCTACCACAAAATCCATTAATGTGATTTGTTTCTCAAACACTCTCTTTAAAGTACCAAACATTAGATCATAATTTCCTCTATGCATTTCCATTCAATAGGTAGAAATGGATAAAAAATGTTTTATGTTGTTCTTTAATATGTCAATTAGAATCCTATTTTCCACTAAAGTCTATATTTGTTAACATTCATATCATGTCATCTATAAAAGGATATAGATTTTCCAACTCATAGATAATACTATCAAAATATGCAAATGGTTTCTCATCTTTTAATGCTTCATAATTAGCTATCAGACCTTTAAAAAAATTATGTTATTATTGATTTGATCCATAAAATATGAATTACTCTAACTAGTTGAATGATACATAAGATGTCTTGTTAATTCCTAGCTTACTAATAATTAAGTTAATTAATCTATAGTGATACATAGTAAACAACCCTAGAGGATTATGACCTCTAGGGTAGTGTAGTGCCCACTCTTCTTCGAAATTGATCTTACTATGATTTTTTCTTACTTTGGATTAGAGACGTAGACTTTGTTATCATATATGATCAATAGACATTGATAGATGGACAAAAATATGTTTGATTAAGTATTTTGTTAGACATTACAAATATTTTGATTATGGATATGTGGTGACTCATAGTGTGAATTATATGCATGGATTGACATTTCAATATTGATGATGATCTAGAGTTACTACCTTCTATATGTACTGACACATTAGATTTTGATACATAGATTTTGTTAGATGATCTAGCTAGTCTTGTGATCTTATTGTTGATTGATGAAATGATAGAATTGAAATATTTTGAAATTATGAACAATTGATGAAATTACTTTATTTTAGTGATGATTTAGTTATGTTATTTGATGATGTGAATTTATATGTATATGTGTGTTTTATTGTTTCGATGTCATTAATAGGGTCATGAGGCAAGAGAGGTATTATTTTGATTTTGCATGAAATTTTAACACAACAAACAAAAGGGGATAAGACAAAAATAATGAAGGAATTTGGGGTATTGGAAACATGGAACCTTCAAAACTTGTGTTTTTATATGTTGTATTTTTTTGATAAATTCTTAGGAGGTCCCCTTTGGGGGTGGCCTCAAGTGTTACCTTGGGTAGATGTGTTTTATCCCTTTTTATTTCAATTATTTTTCTAGTATGTGATTTGTAATTGTAATGTGCTCTATTTAAGTTGATTAATCTTACTAATTATTGTAATTTGGGATGTCACCAAGGGGTATTTAATTTTTCTAGGTTTTGATTGATTTTATTTTAGATTTGAAAATTATTTTATTGGTTTTAGTGTTATGTACTCAATCGTACATGTAAAACTAGGATTTTGGATTAAAGGTTAATTTTAGAGGCTTGTGGGACAAGTTAAGCTTGTCCCACACCTCTTCAATTCATCTACCAAATATAATTATGTGGTAAATGGTAAAAATTAGGCCCCATTATGTGTTTTGGAAGGTAAAAAGGTGAAATAATTACACCTTCTTACATGAGCTTTTAATTTTTTCCTTCCGAGTATGACTTTTGGTTTGTGTGTGTAAGGATAACTTGTCACATTCTAAACCACAAATTTATTGAGATTTGGTTTTGGTGTTTGACCATGTAATGTGTAGTTGAGGCTAAGCTTCTCGGCATCCTACATGGAGCCACCTCACCCTCCTCTTCTCTTTTTGTATTGATGATTTTGGGGTTACATGCTTTATTTTCACTCTTGTAGTTTTGGAGGAGTTTTCTGTTGAATCGCTTGTTTAAAGCTTGAAATATTTGTTTTTCTTGGTTTGTGAATTGCATACTCTTACAATAGAAAGGTGGGGAATTCACCCATGTATTTTAATTTCTATTTGTTGTTCAAATGGTTGTACAGAATGTATGTTGTATGTTTTGGTTTTAGGATTAGAATGGGCTTAAGATTGTGTAGGAGAAATAAAATGGGGATATATATATTGAAGGAGAGATAAGAGTTTATATTGTGCATTTGGAGGGAGATTGGCTTGGGTGCCCCACCTTATGATAATAAGAAGGATTTCTTATTTATATTGTTATATTCATTGAGGAGGGATAAGAGTTTTTTGTAGACATAAGAGAAATTGAGGGAGGGATAAGATTTAGGTTGTGGTTGTGTGAATGAATTTTTGGAGGCTTTTAAGGTGGGAACTCAACCCATTGGGATGCATAAGTGTTTTCTCGATGTTTCTTTTCTCTCTCTTGGCCTTTGTGCTTAGAAAATTTGTATGATTGTTATGATTTTTGTATTGTGCTTTTGTGTGAAAGTCGTGTTATACAATTTTACCCTCACACAAAATTAAACAAACATGAACTTGTGCACTAAGAAAAAGGGGTTGATTCAATCATGGGAGCTTGCATTTCAAGTTTGGTTGAATATGGTTGAAGCAGGTTGAGCATTGCAGAGAATTTTGGGAAAAGAAAAAGCTTCGAAGTCTGAATTTCAAACTTCAGAGGTGGATCCTTTCAAAGGTAGGAAAAGCAATAAAAATAAGAAAAATTCTTGAAATCCCAAAGTTTGAAAAGGCTTGGGATTTTTGAGTTCAACTCCCCTTTTGGGGTCATTGGAACCATGGATTGGATTTTGAACTCTAAGGTCTAAATTCTAGAATTTAGAGGTTTGGAGGTGCGGGATTCAGAGGTTTGGGGTCTTTCTTTGAGAAAAATGCAAAAATGTGAGCTAATGCCCAAAATCTTGAAATTTTGAAGTTCAAAATGGGTCGACATTTTGGGGTCAAACATGACTTGTGGTCAACGTGAAAAATAAATCTATAAGGCGCAAGGTCCAAAACCCAAAGTCTAAATTTTGAACTTGGACTTTCAAGATTTTAGAGGTCTCAGCAAGCTTAAGCGGTTGGACAATGTCACGATTATGAAAGGGACAAGGTCCGAAACTAGAAGTCTAAATTTTGGAATTTGGAATTTTAGAGGTTCGGGTTTTAGAGTTTCAGAACTCTCAAGATAACTTTCCAATGAACTGTTCAAGTGACTTCCAAAGCGTCAATGTCTGAATTCCCGATTCAAGGTCCAAAATTTTAGATTTTGGAGGTTGTAAAGTGTTTCGACATCTAAAGAAAAAGAGCCGAAGAATAGCCATTAATGCAAAGTATGGCACCCAAATATTTAGATGGCAATAAGTTTTTACTAGGATGCATGAACCAAATGAGGGGATATTTTGCATGGAATTAGAAATACCACCGCTGTCGAGCAGGGAAGTTGTTGCTATATATTTTTAGATACTAAAGATGCTCCAGGATGTTAATGCGCTTACACAAGGTTGAGAAGTAGGGGCATAAAATAGCCAACATGATAGGGATCCATCACATGAGGCTCAATACCCTTCATGACATAATGAGGAGTATAGAGTGGAGAACTCCCATGTGGAGTCACGAGATGTAATTCACCACAAAGGGGACACAAAGATAGGGCTACATGAAAAAGAGATAGATCTAATATACCTAGGCTGAGGGATGATCATGTAGAGAGACCTAGGGGTTGACATCATCACTGAAGATCATATTAATTATATCTTGAAGCTACGTGCATCTCATTATGTTAACAATACAGGAGGATTTCAAGAAGAGACTTGCTTAGTGAGCTTGAGTGGATGCTTCAAGTTGTGCCCATGTACTAGCAACATGAAGGCTTATGTTTTGATTAATCTTGTGAGAGATGGAGAAGGTGTTTAGTGGAGGACTGAGGAGAAGAAGCTCCTCATAAAATCATATACTCTTACTTGGTATCTCTTTAAGGAGCAGTTCAAGAGTAGATACATTTCTAGGAGGTTTATTCAAAAGAGGATCGATGAGTTTAATGACCGGTGAAAAGAATCCATTACAGTAGATGAGTATGAGATTCAATTTTTGGAATTGCTTGAGTATGTTGACTATTTATAGGATGAGTGGATTAGGATTCATAGGTTCATAAGGGGTGTGAACTTGGATTTAGGAGGTCCAAGTACACATTCATTGTCCACAAACCTTAGCCGATACCATTGGGAAGGCATACATTAGAGAAGAAACCATGGGGAAGACACAACATGATAGAAATAGAGTGAGGATCTGTATTCAAAAGATTTAGGATAGTTGGTCGAGGTGGTTAGCTCCTCCTCCTTGTGGTAGACAAGGTTAAGCATAGTCTTCCTTTAGACCACCACAACAGCCACCTCAGCAGCAGTAGTAGACTTTTCCACCATTTAGACCTCCATAGAGATTTGATACTCAAAGAGGATGGAGTATGATACCTTCTCCTAGAGTCCTCTTAGAGGACCCACCAGACAAATGGAGCACCTAGATCTTAGTCGGTTGGAGCTCGCCCTCAATGACCATAGCAGTATGTAACATGATCATCGAGATCTACTCCACCAACCACTAGAGCACCATGGGAGCCACTTATTTTTGGAGAGATCCTCGCAATTATTTTGGATGTGGTGTACATGGAAACCATTGAAGAGATTCTTCACATAACCTTAATAATAAGGTTAAAGCACCTATTTCATAGCCTATAGTCAGTGATATGGGACATAGCCATCAGATTTAAGAATCGTTCAAGAACCTCCATTTAGAGCATCGAATACAATCATAGAGACTACAAGTAGCATTAGTGGTATCCCTCCCTCTATAATATTTTATTCTAGATCCTATGATTCATTTATTGCATCCTCATTGGTAGAGAAATTTAGGCTAGCGGAAGTTAGGTAGCGCCTTAGTTGGGTTATTAAGATGGCTTCTAAAGCCAAGCTCGAAGTGGAATGCTTAGTAAAGAAGTGTGTAGTGGACCTAGGACCCTTCACTAGTATCTTGGATATTTGTATCCTTCGTTGGGTCTATATGGAGTTATCTTGAGCATGGATTGGTTATCTCGTGTACACACATAGCTAGAGTGGATTGTTACGGGAAGGTTATATCTTGTGTAGATGATTTTGGGGTTGATTAAGTGATAGTTGGTGTTATGAGACCCATCTCTATTCGTACCAATCCACTACGCATCTGAAGTGGTGTGTGTGATGGGAATGTCGGGTTGTATGCTATTATCATATGTTAGTGATAGTTAGAAGGATGAGACTCATGGACCGTCACTAGATGATCACCCTATTTTGTAGGATTTTTCAAATTTTTTTTCCCAGTGATTTTCCAAGGTTATCTCCCTATGCGAGATAGACTTTCATATTTATTTTGTTCTTGGAGTAGAGCCTATCTCATGTGTGCCATAAAGGATGACCATATCTAAGCTATATGAGCTCAAGTTGCAACTAGAGGGCCTTCTTGAGAAAGGTTTAATCCATCTTAGTGTATCTCTGGGGTGTACTAGTGCTTTTGAGAAGAAGAATGACATATATTTGCATTTTTGCGTTGATTAGAGACAAGAAAACAAAGTAACCATCAAGAATTGTTACCCCCTTCCACACATAGATGCTTTGTTTGATGACATGAAGGGGGATACCTCTTTTCTAAGATAGAATGTAAGTCTGGTTATCATCAACTAAGGATTGCGGAGGTGGATATCCATAAGACAATATTTTAGACTCGATATGGTCACTATGAGTTCATAGTTGTGACATTTGGTCTGACAAATGCCCCTCTAGTATTTAGGAGTTTGATGAATTGGGTTTTCTTGAATTTTCCAGACACCAATTTGTACTCATGTTCCTCGATGATATTTTTAATTAGTCACATATGCATGATGAACATGAGGAGCATTTTTGCTAGGTTTTTCAATGTATTCAAGATTAGTAGCTTGACGAGAACCTAGAGAAGTTAGCATTTTTCCAATCCGAGGTTCAAGTATTTAGGCCACACTATTTCTAGGAAGGTATTGCAGTTGAACCTTCCAAGATTAGAGATATAATGGATTGGTCAAAGACTCGCTAGTTTGACCTAGGTAAGAAGCTTTATGGGATTGGTAGGTTATTACGGGAGGTTTTTTTAGGATTTATCTCGAATTACGTGAATATTGCATATCCCATCGCTTCCTTTTAGCAAAAAGGGAATAATTTTTTTGCTTAGATAGATGTGAGTAGCACTTCAAAAATCTGAAGTAATGCCTTATGACCACACTTATTCTAACAAAGTGTGAGATCCTCAAAGATATTTCTTGGTATCCAAAGATGCTTATTTGGTAGGGTTAAGAGGTATTTTGATGTAGGATGACCATGTAGTAGTTTTCGGTCTTGCAAACTCAAGGTTTATGAGCTCCATTATTCGACTACCGACCTTGAGCTTGGAGAATTTGTGTATGCCTTGGTTCGATGGAGGGATTTCCTCTTGGGCAGGAGGTTCATTCTCAAAATAGATCACTTTATCCTTCGACACCTCCTCACATAGCCTAATCTCAATGCCCATCAATGGCGTGGGATGGAGCATGTGAAGGGGAAAGATAATGTGGTTGCGAAACCTTAAGTTATTGGAGGCATTTGGTTATGGTGAGAGTAGTTGGTATATACTTGAGGATGAGGATCTTACTGAAACTTCCACATGACAACTTCTACCTTTCAGTTAGAGCAGAGATCAAGTCTATGAGACACCCCGAGGAGAAGTTTTATGGATTTTCATTAGAGGTAGATGGTGATCGGACACACGGGTCGGGTTTACATACCCAGAGATGGAGGATTGTGATAGGATATCCTTGTAGAAACACATTGTGTACCCTATTCATCCTATTCAGAGGTGAGGAAGATGAAGGCCATTTTGAGATAGTTGTATCATTGGAAAGGGCTACAGAGAGATGCACCTTGTTTTGTATCTCATTGTTTAGAGTGTTAGAAGTTGAAGGCATAGAATTATCATCTAGTTGGCTATTTATATCCTCATGCCATACCATAGTTGAAATGAAACACCATTTCCATTGATTTTATAGTAGGGCTACCTATGTAAAGTTACTAACATGACACCATAATGATCACGATGGATAGAATGATGAAAGTGGATCCTTTTTTATAGGTGAAGACCACGTATATAGCTAGTGTAGTGGCATAGGTATATTTGTATGAGATGGTGGGGTTGTAAGGAAGTCGAGGAAGATTATTTGTGACCGCAATCCCTTATACACCTCCTATTTTTGGAATGCCATGGAACATACTATCGGGATCAATATCAACTTCAAGACAACCTATCAACCCGAGATAGATGGATAGATGAAGCGGGTGAATAAAATTTAAGAGGACATGCTTTAGAAGTACGTCATGGATCATAAGTAGAGATGGGAGGAGTATTTATACTTGATTGAGTTTTCATAAAATAACATCTTATAGAGTTCTATTGGTATGGATCCATTTCGGTGCACTATATCTCGGGAGTTTAGGAGACCATTGATTTGGGGAGTTAAAGGACGGGGTACCTATTGGGACAACTTTATAACTCGGATATGGAGTACCAGGATTTCATGATTAGACAAAGATTGTAGGAGGCTCAAGATAGGTAGAAGAAATATGAAAATCATAGGAGATTTGAACACATTGTTTATATCGTAATGAAGGTGTTTCTTCATGTCAACTCTCATAAGAGCCCTATCCATTACAAAAAAGGTGCTAAGATTTTTCCTAGATTTTTGGCCCCCTTTGGAATCTTTGAGTAGACTGGTCCCTTAGCCTACCATCTAGTTTTGCCACTAAGCTTTTCTCGCATCCACGATGTGTTTCATGTTTATGTTCTTAGGAAATACATTTCATATCATTCTCATGTATTAGATTGGACCACATTACATGTGCGAAGTAGGGGCAGGTGATAGTGGATGCCGTGTGCATTTTAGAATGTAGGACCTTGGGCCTTCCAGTATGAGATATTGATCGTGTAAACGTCTATTGGGATTGATATGATGAGACAACAGCTACACGGAGGACATAACACCATTAAGAGCACATTTCTCACACTTATTCTAGTTACTTCCGGGAGGAAGTTAAGTCTAAGGAGATGGGGATGTAGTTCTCATTCCTCTTCGAAATTGATCTTACTATGATTTTTTCTTACATTGGATCGAGGCATAGATGTTTTTATCATATATGATCGGTAGACATTTACATTTGATTAGTATTTTGAATAGACATTATAGATATTTTGACTATGGATATGTGGTGACTCATAGTGTTAATTACATGCATAAATTAACATTTCAAGTATTGATGACGATCTAGATATATCACATTCTATATGTCTCGACACATTGGATTTCGATACATACATTTTTATAAATGATCTAGCTAGTCTTGCGATCTTATTGTTTGATTGATGAAATGATAGTATTGAAATATTTTTAAATTATGAACAATTAGTGAAATTACTTTATTTTAGTGATAACTTTTTTATGATATTTGATGATGTGAATTGATATGAATATGTCCATTTTATTGTTTCAATGTCATTAATACAAGGATGAGGGCATAGAGGTATTGTATTGATTTTGTAGGAAATTTTAAGACAACAAACAAAAGGGGATAGGAGACCAATAGTGAAAGAATTTGGGGTATTGGAAGTAGGTCACATTGGCAACATGTGTTTTTATATGTTATTGGTTGTTGATAAATTGTTAGGAGGTCCCCATTGGGATGTGGCCTAAAGTTTGACCTTTGATAGATGTGTGATTTCCCTTTTCATTGTAATTATTTTGTGAGTATGTGATTTATTATTGTAATGTGCTCCAATTTATTATTGTTATTTAATGTGCTCTATTTAATTTGATTAATCTTGCTAATTCTTGTAAGTTGAGATGTGAACAAGGGGTATTTAATTTTGGTAGGTTTTCATTGATTTAATTTTTTATTTGAAAACAATTTTATTCGTTTTAGTGTTATGTACTCAACCTTTCATGTCAAACTCAGATTTTGTCTTATACTCTAATTTTGAAGGCTTGTGGGACATGTTAAGCTTGTCCTACACCTCTTAAATTCATCTCGCAAACTATTCCTATTGGGTAAGGGGTCAAATAGGCCCCATTATGTGTTTTGGAAGCTAAAAAGGTGAAATAATTGCACCTTCTTACATGAGCTTTTAATTTTGTCCTTTGGAGTATGACTTTTGGTTTGTGTGTGTAAGGAGAACTTGTCATATTCTCACCCACTAATTTATTGAGCTTTTGGTTTTGTTTGACCATGTGATGTAGAGTTGAGGAGAAGTGATGTGGCATCCTACATGGAGCCACCTCACCCTCCTCTTCTTTTTCTATTTATTCAAGTTTGTTTGATGGTTTTGGGGTTACATGTTTTATTTTCACTCTTGCATTTTTGGAGGAGATTTATTTTGGATCCTTTATTTGAGACTTAAAAGATCGGTTTGTTATTTTTTTAACTTGGAAAAGCTTGGATCTTGTGCTTGTAGATTAGACACTCTTGCAATGGCAAGGTATGAACTTCAACCATGTATTTTTATTTCTATTTGTTGTGTAAATGGTTGTAAATGAATATATGTTGTATGTTTTGGTTTTATGGATTAGAATGGCCTTAAGGTGTTGTAGGAGAAAAAAATGGGGACATATATATTGAGGGAGGGATAAGAGTTTATATTATGCATTTGGAAGGAGTTTGGCTTGGGTGCCCCACCTTGTGATAATAAGAAGGATTTCTTATTTATCTTGTTATATTCATTGACTGAGGGATAAGAGTTTGTGGGAGACATAAGATAAATGGAGGGAGGGATAATAGTTTGGTTGTGGTTGTTGGAATGTTGTTTTGGAGGATTTTAAGGTGGGCATTTAACCCATTTGGAGGAATAAGTGGTTTCCCCATTTTTCATTTCTCTCTCTTGGCTTGGATATTGAGACTTTGTGCTTAGGAAAAATTGTATGATTGTTATTTTTTATTGTGATTTTGTGTGAAATTTGTGTGAATGATTGTTTTTGAATCCATGTAATAGGTGATGGTGTAGTCCATGTGCATTTTAGAGCACGGGACCTTGGGCCTTGAGGTCGATATATTTATTAGGTACACTTCCATTGTGATGGATACGGTAACACAAAAGCTACATGGGAGGATGCCACATAACCGAGAGCACAACTCCCACACATATTATAGTTACTTCTAGGAGGAATTCGAGTCTAAGGAGATCGAGATGTAGTTTGCACTCCTCTTCGACATTGATCTTATTATGATGTTTTCTTACTTTGGCTTAGAGGCATAGAATTTATTATTATATATGATTAGTAGATATTGATATTTGAACATTATTATGTTTGATTAGTTTTTTTATTAGACATTATAGGTATTTTGATTACAAATATGTTGTGACTCATAGTTTTAATTATATGCATGGGTTAACATTTTAGTATTGATGATGATCTAGAGGTACCACCTTCTATATGTACCGACATATTGGATTTTGATACATGGATTTTTGTAGATGATCTAGTTAGTCTTGTGATCTTATTATTTTATTGATGAAACGATAGAATTGACATTTTTGAAATTATGAAAAATTGGTGAAATTAATTTATTTTAGTGATGATTTCGTTATGATATTTGATGATGTGAATTGATATGCATTTGTGTGTTTTATTGTTTTAATGTCATTAATACAACCATGAGGCTATAGAGGTATTGTATTGATTTTGCAAGAAATTTTAACACGAAAAATAAAAGGGCATAGGAGACCAACAATGAAGGAATTTGGGGTATTCCTAATAGGTAACCTTGGCAATGTGTGTTTTTGTATGTTATTGGTTGTTGATAAATTGTTAGGAGGTCCCCATTGGGGTGTAGCCTAAACTATGACCTTGGATAGATGTGTTATTTCCCTTTTCATTGTAACTATTTTGTGAGTATGTGATTGCTTATTGTAATGATATCAACTTTATTATTTTTTAGTTAATGTGTTATATTTAATTTGATTAATCTTGATAATTATTGTAATTTGGGATGTGAACAAGGGGTGTTTATTTCGGTAGGTTTTCATTGATTTTTATTTTGGATTTGGAAATGATTTTATTGATTTTAGTGTATTTAACTCAACCTTTCATGTCAAACTCGTATTTTTTCTTAAAATCTAATTTTGGAGGCTTGTGGGACATGTTAAGCTTCTTCCACACCTTTTAAATTCATCTATTGTTAGAGAGAACCAGATTGAACACATCGAGAGATATTCTATTGACATATGTTTCACACAATACAATAGCCTAATATATAGGCATTAGTTTCCCTAGAATATAGGGAAAAAATTAACTATCAATCTTCCTAAACCTATTTACGTGAGTTTGGTTTAATAACCAAAACTCACACAACCAATACTTAACAACTCATAATATGAGTTGTTTTTACAACGACATTCATAGTATCCTTGATGATATAAATTATACACACATTAATAATGTAAAAACTA
The DNA here is from genome assembly GCA_018340775.1 of Taxus wallichiana var. yunnanensis. NCBI lineage: Eukaryota > Viridiplantae > Streptophyta > Pinopsida > Cupressales > Taxaceae > Taxus > Taxus wallichiana. The sequence continues at coordinate 54,112,441 of CM031233.1, forward strand.
ATATTTTTCACAACATTCAACCCCTTAGTGTGAACATTATTAATAGCTAAGATTCACCCCTTAATGTGAACATTATTAATAGCTAAGATTCACCCCTTAATGTGAACATGGAAAAAATGCACCATAGAATCTGGAACCGAGAATCGTATACCTCGTATAATGTCTTTGGCTTGGATATTGTAGTTTGGATCTTGCTACACATGACCAATCCACTTCACCATAGTGAACCCCATACCGGATGACCACACTTCCACCGATTCACCTACATATGCGAACTCAACAGTTCCTGCTTTCACTTCCAGTGAATGATAGATTTCACCGGCCGATCGATGTTAGAAGTACGACAGTCGAAGGATATCTGCAGTTAGAGGATCACTCCAATTTAGCTGCCCTCCTATACAACTATTCTCAGCATCCAAAATACACATCTTCCTCATTTGAATCAAAATAGGGAAGGAAACCACACACCATTTTATTCAAAGACACACCACACAACTGAAATAATATAAAATATTGCCACCAAATTTGAATGTGATCCTGTCGTTGGTGACTGACGAGAGGTGTTGATCACCCTCCATCCTCCATTTCCTTACGCCTCTAGTAGATGGTTGTTAATTCATCCAAATGTGACAATGAGATTCAATAACTTGCCTTGAATGTCGATTCCACCAAAAATATGTTCGTAAGGCAAAAAAATTATTTTGACAATTTTGCTAATAATCACCTAAATGACGATAACAAAATGACACAAATATATTTTTGACTAGAATTTTGACACATGACTTAACATGACTTACAAGCGACAAAATGATGATGATACTTAACATTTGACGATGACGACTATCATATTTTGTCGACACCATTATTTTGATATTAAAGACAAATAAGATATAATGACACAAGACTTGAAAGACTAATTGACAATATTTATTAAATCCCTAGACTCTACACCTATTTGAATTTTGAATATTAAAAGCAATATCATAAATGCCTTTAAATATTTTGACCAACTAGACATTGACATAAACAAATAATCACAATTGGGAATATTGACTCGCCTTACATAAAACTTGGAGATTTGAATGAAGATACTTAGGACACATGCTGAGGTAGAAGAAGATATAATGTAATAGAAATAGAAACCATACCATTTTACCATGAATATTTGATAATGGTGGTTTTGATTTTAATTTCCAGCGAAGAAGACTTATAGGAGGTGGTTTTGTAACTCAGAGATTGCTCAACAAAGTGGAAAATAAGGATCAATGAACCTGATATGTTTCATTAAAAATTTCAACGAATACGTGGAAGACACATGTCTAGAGCTTTGGTGGTAGTGGGCATGGAGCTTTTTCCGACATTGGTGGCTCATCTGGGAGTGAACAACTATTGTGGTTGTTGCGGGACGTCCGTGACCAATTTCTAAGATTTTCCATGAGAGTGAAGAGGTTTTGAGGTGGTGAGTTTGGATGCTACAACATGAATGCCACAGTGAAAAAACCGATAAGGAATTGAATGCATGTAGATCCAACTCCTAAAAATAAAAATGAAACCATTCCATTCCACAAACATTTCTATCGTTGTATGAAAACGTGATTGATACACTGTAGCTGAAATATTGATGATGGATTTATTCTCGTTGAATTCCCTAAACAAACCCGCTCTTAACAAATTTATCATGTTGTAATAGATTGGAATGGTGAAAACTCATGCCCAAATTCTATGGTATGATTTGTAGATGCCTAGAAACATCTTTCATCCTCAAGGGCAAAGCATATATGACTGCCCCTACAAACAAAATTGCTTCTCCATCATAGGAACATGATCAATTACACCCTCTAGTACCAAATGTTAGCAGAGAACTAGATTGAACACAACGAGATATATTCTATTCAACATATTTTTCACACAATACAATAACCTAATATATAGGTATTAGTTTCCATAGAATATAGGAAACAAATTAACTATCAATCTTTATAAACCTATTTACGTGAGTTTGGTTTAACAACCAAAACTCACACAATCAATACTTAACAATTCATACTATGAGTTGTTATTACAACAAAATTTATAGTATCCTTGATGATATAATTTATACACACATAAATAATGTAAACACTAATATTTTTCCTAACATCTACGAACTATACCTATGGGGTAAGGGGTCAAAATTTGGCCCCACTATGTGTTTTGGAAGTTAAAAAGGTGAAATAATTGCACCTTCTTAAATGAGCTTTTAATTTTTTCCTTTGCAAAGTATGACTTGTTATTTGTTTGTGTAATGAGAACTTATCACATTCTCACCCACTAATTTATTGAGGTTTTGGTTTGGTGTTTGACCATGTGATGTGGAGTTGAGGAGAAGTTATGTGCCATCCTACATGGAGCCAACTCGCCTTACTCTTCTCTTTTCTATTTATTCAAGTTTGTTTGATGATTTTGGGGTTACATGTTTTATTTTCACTCTTGCATTTTTTAGATATTTATTTTGGATTCTTTGTTTGAGACTTGGAAGCTAGGTTTGTGATTTTTTGTTTAAAGTTTGAAAAGCTTGGAGCTTGTGCTTATAAATTGGACACTCTTGCAATGGCAAGGTATGGACTTCATGCATGTATTTTTATTTTTATTTGTTTTGCAAATGGTTGTAAATCAATGTATGTTGTATGTATTGGTTGTGTAGGAGAGAAAATGGGGATATATATATTGACGGAGGGATAATATTTTCTATTATACATTTGGAGGGAGTTTGGGTTGGGTGCCCCACCTTGTGATAATAAGAAGGATTTCTTATTTTTCTTGTTATGTTTATTGAAGGAGGGATAAGATTTTGTGGGAGACATAAGAGAAATTGAGGGAGGGATAAGAGTTTGGTTGTGGTTGTGGGAATAATGTTTTGGAGGATTTTAATGTGGGAACTTAACCCATTGGGAGGAATAAGTGGTTTCCCAAATTTTCTTTCTCTCTCTTGGCTTGGATATTGAGCCTTTGTGCTTGGGAAACATTGCATGATTGTTGTTATATTTGTATTGTGCTTTTGTTTCAAAGTTATGTGATTTATTTTTGTTGAAGCCATCTAATAGGTGCCTTGGTTTCTTGATACCTCACTTTGCTTTGTTTTTGGGGTTCGGGGGCCAATCAGGAGGAAGGCTTCTCCTTCTCATTGGATTATAGGTTGGGTGGAAAGTGTTTCCTACTCCTCTTATTTTGATGTTGTTGGGTTGAATATTGAATAAAATGGTAGAGCTGGAGTGATGGTTTGGACATATTTACTTTTTTAAGAAGAAAATAATGACTACTACCTTTGTACAAAAATTTCTATGATGCCTCCACTTATGTGGAGGGCTTTTGTAACTTGTATTTTAAAGCTTCATCTTCTTGTAAATGTATTTTGTAAAACTAATTTTTATTGGATATTCAAGAAGTGTTCATGTTGGAAAAGAGGCATGTGAAGTTGTATTTGATTGATATTAAACTACCTTTCAACTTGTAAACTTAGATAATGAGTGTATTTGATTTATTAATGGAAACTATCCTTATTTGGAATGGGAAAATCTAATTTTCAAAACTAAATATTTGACTCAAAAGTGTAATATGATTTTTAAAAAATGATTAGTGTTCTTGTGTGAAGAGTGTATGTTGTTTCTTTTTGTATTATTATTGATAAAACAAAAAAAAAAAACTTCATTTAAGTATGTTACTATGGTTATTTCATCTCTCTCATTATAGTAAATTAGACATTTCAATTATCTCTATTAAACTAAGAAGTATGTTTATTTCATTTTAACTTACAATTAGTTTAGATAAAGGGGTTATAAATCCCTCCAATTCACATGTTTAAATATTTATAAAATTTTATAACTTACTTGTGCTTAGTAAATTGATATATAAACAAACTCTATTTGATAAATTCCTACAATAAATTCAAAAATAAAAAAGCAATAATAATAAATAATTGTAATTATGTATAGTTTTATAAATTTATATAAGTCTACTTAATGAATTTGATATATATATATATATATAGACACACACAGATACACACACACACACACACACATATACACACACACACACACACACACACACACACACACACACACACACATGTACATATGTGTGTGTAATATATACACACACATATGTAGATATGTGTATATATATATATATATACACATATGTACATATGTGTGTGTAATATATACACACACATATGTATATATGTGTATATATATATATGTATGTATGTATGTATGTATGTATGTATGTATGTATATATGTATGTATGTATGTATGTATGTATGTATGTATATATATATCAAGTTAATATAGAATGTTATAAATAATAATCGGTGGGGTAAAGTTTATTAGAACAAAGTTATTGAATATAATAAGGGGCCAATGTATTGTTTTGGTTGGTTCGATATGGTATGCAGCTAGGCCGCACTATGTATTAAAGTAAGAAGGGGTTAGGGGTGGTGCCCCCATCTCAAACCCTTAATTTTTAGGAGTGGGCTCCATCACCATCCATTTAATTAAACACCACCCTACCCTATGGCCGCGGCCATATAAAATAAATAGTGACCCCATTCCCTTCACCCATGGCACAATATATTAAAGGCATGTGAGAAAAACATTTCCCACCGAACTTTATTTAATAGCCACTCTAAATAAATAAATAAATAAACACACACACACACATAGCTTGGTTGTATTCTATGTATGTAAATCGCCTTTATATACATATGATTGGCATTTTTAAGTCTAGTTATTTCAAAATAAATTTTAAATAAAAATGCATGTATAAATGGGTATATATATGTATATATGTGTGTTTGTGTCGTGTTTGTGTAACCCTAGATATGTGTGTATAGTCTATTTAAAACCAGAAATAAAAATGGGGCAAAATGCCCATATACCCAAATAGGGAAAACTATCTATAAAAAGGAAATACAAACATAATATATGCACAAACTATGTGTATCCATCCCTAAAACAAATCAACAATCCTCCTTAGCTTCCTCATGCTCCTTGGCTCTCCCTTTAACCTGTAAAAATAAAAATGAGAGAATAGGTAAGGAAAATGAATAAAACATATCCCATAAGGATATTTAGTGTTTTTAGTTAAACCTAAGATCTAAGGGTTTATATCTAATTAATCTAAGGGTTGAGAATAAACCCTACATAATTCAAGTTGTTGCATTTTATGGGGGTTAGGTATTTTAATCAAAGTATGGGTATCTAATGAATGGGGCAGTTAATGGCCTAGGATAAGTTGAGGCCCTTGGTTAGAATAATAAATAAAAAACAATATTGGTCTAGTGAGGATAAATTAAACAATTTTGTGAAAAGGGGTAACTTAAATAATGATATCTAAGATTTAAATTATCGGGAATTAACGGAAACGCTAGAAGGGATTTTAGACCCAAAATGATTGGAACAAAGTAATAATAATTAATTTTTAATTTAATTACGACAACGACCAAATATGTGGAATTTATGAATTGTTAAATATTTATACCTAGTTGGTGGTTATTTTGTTGCAAGCGTTATTAAACAAATAAAATTATTACGTAGTTTTCCTAAGTAACTATTGGATTTTATCTTGGGTTTTTTTTTGTGTAAAAATGTGGGCATTACATTTGATATCGAGCGGTGGGTTCAACACTTGGACCATTGGGAACACTTGGAAACATAAACAGTTAACCTAGACAACCAACAACTAGATCACTTGACATTGCATAATATTTTAAAACGTAGAAAACGTATAAAAGTAAAATAAAATCGAGATGATGATAAACTAACTCACATCTTGGTTTGTGCATGAGAATGCGAAGATGAAGGAATATTTCACGTGGACTTAGATATACCACCTCTAAAGCATGCATTGCGCAGATCCTATAGAAATTAGAGGATGTCAATGCACCGATATGAGGTGAAGCAAAGAGGGGCACAACCTAGCCAACATTATACGGAGTGATCAAATGAGGCTCAAAACCCTTCACGACACAAAAGGGATTATAGAGCGTAGAAATACGTTGTGGATTTTGCTAGACTAGATTCACTACATAGTGGACATGAAGATAGGGTTACAAGACAAAGAGAGACATTTAGGATCCCTAGTGAGGGATGATCATGTAGTGAGACCTAGAGGTGAACAAACATCAACTAGAGATCATATCAAGGAAATCCTCAAGTTATACCCAACTCATTATGTTGGTGTGATACAAGAGGGTTTCATGTAGAGGCTCGGTTAGTGAGCTTGAGTGGATGCTTCAAGTTGTGCCCATGTACTAGTAACACTAAGGCACATGTTGTGATTCATCTAGTCAGAGATAGAAAAGGTTTTTAATGGAGGATTGAGAAGCGTAAGCTCCACATAGAATCAAATACTATTACTTGGGAGATCTTTGAGGAATGGTTCGGGAGTAGATACATTTCAAGGAGGTTTATTCAGTAGAGGATTGATGATTTTCATGACCTGCGAGAGGCATCCATGATAGTACCTGAGTATGAGAGTCCGTAAATGGACTTTCTTTAGTATGTCGACTACATACGTGATGAGAAGGTTAGTATTCAAAGGTTTATCGGGGGCCCGAACTTGGATTTTGGAGGTGCAAAGATGTAGTCGTTATCTATAGACCTTTGCTAAGGTCATTGAGAAGGCCTACATTGAGAGGAAACCAGAGGGAAGACATACAGACTAGAGATAGAGTGAGGATATGTATTTGGAATATGTAGGATAGTAGGTTGAGGGTGTCATCTCCTCCTCCTCATGGCAAACAAGGTTTATCACAGTCTTCCTTCAAGATACCACAACAACCACCTTAGCAAAGAACAATGCACTCATTCACCGTTAATACCCCCAAAGATATTTGATACTCATAGAGGAAGGAGTGAGGGACCTCCTCCTAGAACACCCATCAGACACAAGGAGAATATAGATCTCACCACACCGGAGCTCACGCTTTAGCAACCATAATAGTCTACGAAGGATCATCAAGATTTACTCCACGCACCACTAGAGCACCATGGGGAGTTGCTTTTTTTTTGAGAGATCCTAACATTTATTACAGATGAGTTATAAATGGACATCATTGGAGAGAGTGACCATATAACCCTAATAATAAAGGTTAGGCACTTTTTTCAGAGCCTACAATCGGTGATATGGGACATAACCATCATATTTATGCATCGATCGAGAACCACGAGGCTAAGCATTAGGGTATAGTGATAGAGACTACATGTAGCATTGGTGGTATCTCTACCTCTATATTGTTTTATTTTGGTTCCTCTGATTCATTTATTTCACCCTCATTAGTAGAGCAATGCATGCCGGTGGTCTGTTAGGTAGGGTCTTAGTTGGGATGTTGAGATGGATTCTATAACCAAGGTCTCGGTGGACTTCTTAGTTAAGGAGTGTGTAGTGGACCCAGGAACCTTCACCACTACCTTGAATATTTGTATCCTTCCCTTGGGTTGATATGGAGTTATCCTTGGCATGAATTGGTTATCTACGCACACGGCTCGAGTGGATTATTACCGCAAGGTTAGATCTTGTGCAAATGATTTTGGGGTTTGATTCGACGATAGTTGGAGTTAGGAGACCCATATCTATTTGCACCATATCCACTATGAAACCTGAAGCGATGTGTACAAGAGGGATGTTTGTTGTATGCTATTACATTTAGTGATAGGTCAGAGGATGAGACTTATTGACTGTAACTAGATGGTCACCCCATCTTGTAGGAGTTTTCAGATTTTGTTTTGTAGTGAATCTGTTAAGGCTACCTCCCCATGTGAGATATATGATCTCAAGTTGTAGTTAGAGGGACTTCTTGAGAAAGGCCTAATATGTCCTAGTGTATCTCCTTGGGGTGCACCTGTGATTTTTGTGAAGAAGAACGATGAATATTTACATTTGTGTGTTGAGTACATACATCTAAACAAAGAAATGATAAACAATCATTACCCCCTTCCATGCATAGATTATTTGTTTGATCATATGAACGGCGATACCTTGTTTTCCAAGATAGACCTCAAGTCCGGTTATAATCGATGAGGATTACGAAGGCGGATATCCACAAGACAACCTTTCAAACTTGATATGGTCACTTAAATGTCACAGATTTTGCCATTTAATCTAACGATTTCCCCATGAAGAATTAGGATTTTGATCAATAAGGTGTTCATGACTTTTCTAGACAATTTTTTACTTGTGTTCCTAGATGATATTTTGATTTACTCATGTATGCATGAGAAGCATGAGGAACATCTTCGCAAGGTTCTAAAGTGTCTTTGAGAGTAACAAATTTATGAGAACCTAGAATAATGTGCATTTTTCTAGACAAAGGTTTAGTATTTAGGTCACATTATTTCTGGGGAAGGTATCACAGTCGATCCTTCCAAGATTAGAGATATCATGGATTTTCCAAAGACCTACCAAAGTGTGACCAAGGTGCGCAGATTCATTGGATTGGTGGGTTATTATAGGAGGTTTGTTAAATATTTCTCTCATATTGCGATCCCATCAATTTCCTTAAGCGAAAGGGAAGAAATTTGTTTGATCAGATAGATGTGAGCATGCCTTCGTGACATCGAAGGAATTCCTTATGACTGTACCTATTCTAGCAGTGCCAGATCCTCAAAGAGATTTCTTTGTATGCACAGATGTTTCTTTGGTAGGGTTAAGAGGTGATTTGATGCAGGATGGCCATGTAGTAGATTTTGAGTTTCACAAACTCAAGCGTTAAGATCTCAATTATCCGACTCATGACCTGGAGCTTCCAAAGGTTTTGTATACCTTGGTTCGATGTTGGCATTTCCTTTTGGGTAGGAGGTTCATTCTCAGGAAAGATCACTTGAGCCTTCGACACCTTTTCACACAACCTAATATAAACAATCACAACGATAGTCTTAGATGGAGCTTCTTTATGAATATGATATGGAGATAGAGAATTCGAAGGGGAAAGAGAATGTGGTTGTGGATGCCTTGAGTCATTAGAGGCATTAGGTTATGGTGATAGTAGCTGGTACAAATTTGAGGACCAAGATCTTACAACAAATTCCACATGACATCTTTAACCTTTCAATTAGAGAAAATATCAAGTCTTAAAGACCCCTTGAGGGGAATTTTTATGGATTTTCATTCGAGTCGATGTTGAGTTGTGAAGCTCAATTACTTAGAATTAGCATGCAATATGAAACTTTCTGGAAAACAAAGTAACCGAAATCAGTCACCTATGACCGACATCAATTAGGAAGCGAGGAAATGACATCGGTTAGGGCTAACCGACGTCGGTTACCTATGTGGGTGTGTTTATTATTTAATTTTAGGTAATTAGATCTATTTTTAGTATTAAAACAGATCTATTGATTGTAATAGCATGAATAATTTCCCTAAGTTTGTATACACCTATATAAGCATGAATTCTAGGGTTTAGAAGTAAGAATCAAGAAGAACTTGCAAAAGTTGATAATTATTATGAGAATAATTGTGAGAGAGAGAATTCTGGAAAAGAAACAAAAGATTGTGTGAAAGAAAGTACTATACATCTAAGAGGTGTGGAACATTATAAATATTAAATTGTATGTCTTGTCAAATCTTTGGATAATAATATGGCTTGTTCTTGATGGACGTAGCTCACACTGGGTGAACCATGCTAAATCTGGTGTTGATTTATATATCTTGTTTTATGTATTTTTCTCGGTAGAATATCCGTGATTATTTGCACGTATGCTTAGATCTGATTTATTATCTCGTATAACCATTGTGCAAACCCCAACAATTGGTGTCGATATTTGTTTGATGGTTTTGTGTGTTGATATATTTAATCACATAGGATTTTTCGATTGAGTGGGAGCCACATCAATGGCAGGAGAAAAAAAATACAAGGTTGAGAAGTTTGACAACTAAAATTATCAATTATGGAAGATGCAGATTGAGGATTATCTGTATGAAAGAGATTTGTATTTACCATTAGATGAGAAGTCTAGACATATGAAGATGACTAATGAAGAATGGAAGATTCTTGACAGTAAAGGATTTAGGATCTATAATATTGAGTATAGCAAAGATCCATGGCTTCCAATATTACGTATGACTTCAATGATAGGGTTAATGAAATCTCTTGCTAATTTATATGAAAAACATAGTACTTTAAATAAAGTTTATTTGATGAAAAACTATTTAGATCTAATATGCATGAAGGTGGATCTACATCTAATCATTTAAATGATTTCCAATCTATTGTAAATCGGTTAAAATCGGTTGATATACTATTTGATGATGAAGTGAAATCACTTTTATTCTTATGTTCTTTTCCTGATTTTTGAGATAGCTTGATAATGGTTGTTAGTAATAAAACATCTACTAATAATATATTGAAGTTTGATGATGTGGTTAGTATAATTTTGAATGAATAAATTCACAAGAAGAGTATAAAGGAATCATCATCCGGGAATGCATTGAATGTAGAAAGAAGGGGTAGGTAGAAGGAGAGATCCAAGATTAAGAGTAATGATAAATTAAAGTCAAGGGATAGTAGATCTAAATCTATTGGTAAGGGAATAACCCGTTGGAAATGTGGAAAGAAAACACATGCAAAAGAAAGATTGTTGGTCAAAGGATAAAGAGAACCAACAACCATACAAAGGTAAAGAATAAAATCTTGTTACAAGAGAGGTAATGCAAGATGATATTAATGTTTATTTAGATAATAGAATTGAAACATGGATTTTAGATTCAAGAGCTTTTTTCCATGGAACCTCTAATACGGGTTATTTCAGAAATTATGTCCAAGGAAATTTTGGACTTGTTTATTTGGGTGATGATGAAGCTTGTAGTATTATTAGTAAAAGGGAAGTTCATCTAAAATTGCAAAATGGAAATACATGGGTATTGAAATATGTGAGGCATGTGCCAAGCCTCAAGAGGAATCTTATTTCTGCAAGACAACTAGGTAAAGCTTGTTGAATGTTACATTTACAAGAGAGAGTCTGGAAAGTCACCAAGGGTGCTATTTTTGTAGAAAGAGGTAAGAAAGTAGGAATGTTATATTTACCTACCTGTCTTGGAAGTTTAGATGCATGCATGTGGCATAATCACTTGGGCCATATGAGTTATAAAGGAATGTAGATATTAAAGGCTAAGGGAAATTTTTCATATAAGAAATATTGACATCTTGATTTCGTGAGCATTGTGTCTTTGGTAAGAAAAAGAGAGTGAGATTTCTCAAAATTCAGACAACTAAGGAGTATAAATTAGAGCTTGTACACTCAAATGTGTGGGGACCAGCTCAATTAGCTTCTCATGGAGGATCGAAATCTTATGTTACTTTCATTGATGATGCTACAAGAAAGGTATGGGTTTATTGTATTAAACGTAAATCTGGTGTGTTTGAGACTTTTAAAAGATGGAATGCCCTTGTTGATAATGAATCAAATTCAAAGATAAAATTACTTAGATCTTACAATGGTGGTGAATATTGTAGCAAGGCTTTCAATGAATGGGATACGAGAGAAATAATGGTTCTAAGAACACCACATGAGAATCGTGTTACAATAATAATGAATAGGAAAATCATGGAACATGCTAGAAATATGAGAATGCATTCTTGATTGCCTTTTCACTTTTGGGTAAAAGGAGTTGATATATTGGTTTATTCAATCAACCATGGGCCTTCGAATTCACTAGATGGAGGGATACCAGAGGAAGCTTGGACCAGAAAAGAGATAGATATTTCTTTTCTTAATTTTTTTGGTTCAAAAGATTTTGTGCATCTTTATAAGGAAAATAGGAAAACGTTGGATGCATATATGCTTACTTTCATTGGTTATGAATCGGTGATTTTGGATTCCATTTTTGTGATTAAAATAAATCTAAAATTATTAGGAGTCGTGATATTGAATGGAATGAAAATAGATCTGTGCGGAGGATCAAATTTTGGTACGCAAGGATGAACCGGTTGAGACGTTTATTGTAACTAATTGTTACACCAAAACCTTAAGGTTTAGTGAAATTTGCACCATGAGGATCATAACATCCCACCACGCCCGTAGATCTCGAATCTTGTTGGGTTTGTGCCCACACTCCCATACGTATGAGCCATGCTTCACCGATGTTTAGGCACCCCACGAGCCCTAGCTACATGACATAACCAACCGAGTGGGATTCGAACACGGGTGGTCACTCGATACCACTTGTAATGAAATTACTTGATTATTTATGATTATCTCTAGCAATAGACACCAAATAACACAATATTGGAGATAAGTTCTCTCAATATGAAAGTAGAATAGCTTGGCCACTTCAAGGAGGCAACCTCCAAAACAAATAATAAGACTCGAATACTCAACATAATTATCATCCACTACCTTTAACCCCTATTTATACTATTCTTATGATATGGCCATCAACAAGGCTGACCAACCCGTGATAATAGATCATAAATGAAAATTGGATTCAGTGGGATCATTATTTTAAACATTGTATTATTCTGAGACTTTGGAAACTGGTAATGCCCAATGTTATATGGAGATTTTGGAAAGACATAAATGACATCATTTTCAAAATAGCAGACAGCCTTGCAAGAAAAATTTTACTAAGATTGGTAATGAAATTAAAGACAATATTGAAAGATTTAAACCTCCCAAGAATAAGAAATATCCTGAAGATGAAGAATTTATTCTCTCAAATTGGAAGATGGATATTGAAAATGTTCAAACGAATAACTTCAAATATTGACAGTCTCTAATTCATTGGATCCCTCCTCGAAACTCTTAGTAAAAACTTAATTTTGATGGATCCTCTAAGGGAAACCCAGGGGAAGCTACCAGAGGAGGAATAATTTGGGATTATAAAGGTTTTTTAGTTGTTGCTTATGTTGGCAGAATGGGCAATCAAACCAATCACTATGCATAAGCTCTATCAAATTTATGGGGTCTAAGAATTGCTAGGGATTACAACATTCAAAACATCATTATTTCAAAGCATTCATTGAATATTATAAATCATCTTAATCAAATACACACTCCAAGTTGGACTATTAAATATTTTATTCAGAATTTATTAATATATGTCATACCTTCAAAAATATTAAAATTGGTCATACTTATAGAGAGGGAAACAAGGTGGCAGATACCTTAGCTAACTATGGTACCAATAATAATTTCACCACTTGGGATAGTGAAAATAAACACCCCCATGGAAGTACATAATGGTATTACCAAGGATAATTATGAGCATTCACATCCTAGATAGAATATCTAATGAGATTGCATGGGATTCGATGGATAAGAAAGATGGCACATGCAAGAGAATTTATACTAATTACCACCATAAACGTTCGCATGCTTCTTATATTTCCAAATGGATTCTTAAAAACTGGTATAGGAAAAACAAAAACAACCTTTTCATGGGTGGTTTGTAGCAGAGTAATCATGGAAATAGTAGAGGAAGAAATATGGGGGAAGCTTCGTGCCAGTTAGAACCCAGCTGCGATCCTTCTTGGAAGGATAACACTGAGCTATGGAATTATCTTCAAATGGGGGATGTCTCCAACTTTATTGAGAAAATATAAGGTCATGATCAACACATTTTAGTATGTTTTGACACATATTGTAAGGTTAGGAAGGTTAAATATTGAGGGTAAAGGGTGTTGATGAATGACAAGCTAATTGCAGGTTACTGAGGCTAGCTTTGGATGGAATCTAGTTCTTCAAAAGAGGGTTGACTAAAATGTCAAGAATTTTTTTTTCTGATGCGGGGAAGAGATCATCTTTGTTATGACCAACATTTAATTAAGTTCTATTGTAAAAACTTTCGATGAAATTACTAAAATTATGGTGCGGTTTATATCCCTTAAAGGTCGCTACATTATTGTTCCCACCAAACACTTGGTTTTCCTTAATCACTTCAGGAGAAATCTTGTTGTTTTCTTCCCACACTATCTCCCTGAATTCTTCAAAATGATCCATTCTTAATTTTCAAAACATACTACAGCCATCCCCCTTCACCAGGGGCTCATCTTTCTCCTTCATAAGCATTACCTCATCAATTTCCCCACCATTCCTATTTCCCCTAGCATTCAGCCCACTCCCTCTCACAACACACCCACTCCCAACCCAACCAATTCTTCCAATTACAAGAATGTCAAGGCTAAGAACCCTGCACCCCATAAAGCGACCCCACCTACCTCTAGCCATGCCCTTGAAGTAATAAGGATATGGAAATGGTTCACAATCTCTTGCATATCGCAATGCAGGTAGGACAAAGCTTCCCAAGAAGAGAGGGAACTTGTTCAATAGTTGTTAAAAAAGAAACTACTAATAAAAAGAAAAATAGGGACAATATAGTGACAAAATAGGGATTAAGATCCTATTTTATGTGTTTTCATGTTGATCTGGCTATTGAACCTTTGTTGTAATAGGGTATAGTCCCTTGAAACTATTTTCCTTCAATAAAAACAATAATTTTTATTGAGTACCACTAAAATTAAGGGTCTACTATCTCTTACTCTAAATACAAGTTACATATACAATACTAATTGAAGAAATTTATTCTAAATTGTTTGATCTTATGTTAATGCATTTAGAGAATATGTCATCTTAGGCTCCAAACATTTAATGTCTGATATGTTATATTGATTGAGGGTAAAAAGCCTTAAGAGTTTAAAAATAACAATAAAATAACAAATCACGACCTAGCTTAGCGACCGTTAAGCTACTCCCATTACATCTTGTCATTGTAATCATTGTATGTACACTTTTCATTGTTAGCGTTTCTCATTGATCATAATTGTATCATATTTGATGGAATATCCATGGTGAAGCCAAATTCTACACTACAAACCCTTGAGAGGGATCAATCCATATGTAGTTTTCATAAAATATATTGTTTGTAACATATAATTCACAATGTATCGTATGGGATAAATTATTTACAGAGCTATTAGCTTCATTAATTATCGAAAGTAATGGCACAAAGGATGTTATGCTCAACAATTTCATATTCTGAAAATAACGATAAAATAAAAAAGGTGACTTAGCTAAGAGAATGCTAGGTTCCTACCATTACGCTCATTGTAAACACTATCTGTACAAATTTGGATTGCTAGTGTTTTCCATTGATTATAATTGTATCATATTGGCTGGAATGTACCAAGCAGAGACAATAAAGGCACTACATACGCTCTAGAGGGTTCAAGCCTTATGTAGTTCTTATAATATATATTGTTTGTAACATGTAATTAAAATCAGATCTTATGGTACAAAAATGCTTAGCGAATGCTAAGTTTAATTACTTATCCAAAGTAACAACATAGCGAGTTATAGGATAAAAAGTTTCATAATTTGAAAATCACGATAAAATAAAAGATCATGGTCTATTTTAGCAGTCACTAGGATCCTACCATTACCCCTAGTCATTATCAACACTATCTGTAAAACTTTAGATCGGTAGTGTTTTTTCATTGATTATAATTATAGCATATCGGTTAGGCCTTTCTTGGTGGATCAAATTTATACACTACAAACCCTCAAGAGGGATCATGACTTATGTATTTCTCACAATATGTTATTTTTGTAACATATAATTCACATTTGTTTGTATGAGATTAAAGTCTTCGTGACCACTAATCTTCTATACGTATTGAATAGAATGACATAACAATGACTAGGATCAATTGTTTCTTATTTAAACACTATGTGTATGATTTTGGAATGCTAGTGTTTCCCATTGATTTTCATTGTTCCATATTCTCTAAGCTATCCATGGCGGAGATAAATTCCTACACTACATACCCTCAAGAGGGATTGAGATGTATTATGTTTTTCCCATAAGATATATTATTTTGAACAAATAATTCATGTCAATTACTATCAAAGAAAATTCTTACCGACCACTAAGCTACTTTACTTATTGACAAAAATGGAAAATTAGACCTTAGGATCAATAGTTTCTTATTTTGAAAATAGCCATAAAATAACAAATCATGGTATAGCTTAGCAATCTCTAGGCTCCTACCTTTACCTCTTGTCATTATAAACATTATCTTGTAAAGTTTTTTGAACACTAGTGTTTTTCATTGATTATACTTGTATCATATAACAACTTTGAATAACTAACCTTATTAGGTAATTCCCATAAGATATATTGTTTTGAACACATATTTCACGTTGTTTCCTATCAAAGAAAATTTGACGAGGACTCGCTTAAGCTCATTTACTTATTGAAATAAATGGCATATCAAAACCTAGGCTCAATAGTTTCTTATTTTGAAAATAGCCATAAAATAACAAACCATGGTATAGCTTAGCAGCCACTAGGCTCCTACCTTTACCTCTCTCATTATAAACACTAAGGTATGGTTTTGTAACACTAGTGTTTTTTATTGATTATACTTGTATCATATAAAATATTTTGATTGCTAGCCTTATCGTTTAGTTCCCATAAGATATATTGTTATGAACACATATTTCACATCATTTCCTATCAAATAAAATGATTAGCAAATGTTAAGCTCCTTTACTTATTGAAAAAAATGGCATAATATCCCCTAGGCTCAACAATTTCATTTATTAATTATATAACCAATAGCACACAACAAATACAAAGACATAACATTTTATTATTTGAAATCCATTGTTTGAATAACAAATCGTAGCTTGAAGCTTAGCATCCACTAATTGATTTCCTATGCATAAGCCAATTTAAAATATGTGTCAACTATAATCTAACCCAAATACATTGTTTGAACTTTTCCACATGGCACTTTTTAATTGGAGAATTAATTTAAATTAGCACACACTATATCTAACAATGTCAATATCGAATTTGATAAAAATTTAAAATTAAATGTTTGTATATTATTCTATGAAACTTTAAAACTATGTTTAGGATTTATTTCTTTTGTTTTATTATAATATATATTTCTATCATGCTTGTTTTAATATATGTTATATAATATATTTGTTATTATGTTTATTTTATTATAAGCTATAGACAATATCAAATTGTGTTGTTTTTAATTCATGTTAAGTTTTAATTTTTAAACCATGGAAAATTAAAATTTTGAAATTCGAATTCCCTCGCAATTTCGAATATTTGAAATTTGAATAGCCCACATTTTTTCGTTAAAATGGGGAAAGTGAAAATTTAAAAATTTTGTATCCC
Source organism: Taxus wallichiana var. yunnanensis (assembly GCA_018340775.1). Taxonomy (NCBI): domain Eukaryota; kingdom Viridiplantae; phylum Streptophyta; class Pinopsida; order Cupressales; family Taxaceae; genus Taxus; species Taxus wallichiana. The sequence goes on from CM031233.1 coordinate 54,129,614, forward strand.
TCTATTTTGATATTTTTAAAATTTATTTTGTGGAATATGCCAAAATAATTATTAAATACCTCGAGAAACATTTATTAGGATTTCTAATTTTTTTAGTCATGCAGAAAACATGTCTTCAAATAAAAAAATGATGTTAAGCCTTGTTTTCTAGTTGCTTTTGATATCCATGCCAAACCACTTTGTTCTTCATGAAAACATAATTTTTTTGTGCATTAATGAAAGAAACTTTAATCCCTTTTCTACTTTAGTAATTATCTTTGTTGAATGCTTTCCCATTTCTACCATTCTATGTCCTGTCTCGATATTTTTGTTTTGAATTTTTCATTCTTGTTCATGTGATTCCTTTTAGGACATCGATGACTTGTGGCATAGTCACTATTTTAAAAAAATATTTTGGTAGGGAAATTAAAAATATTTTAATGTTGTTTATTAAGATGATACAAATAAACATCGCTAATTAGTTCATATTACATTTTTACATGGTTTCCACTTAGACATTTTAGGAAAATATATGAGGTTAAAAAATTACTTTAAAACTATAAAACCATATTAAGAATTCAATTGTATGATAATTATTTTCAATTATATACGTGTTTCCATGTAGAAATAGCCAAATGTAATGTTTTCAACAATTTTATGTTTTGTACAATGAAAGTTAAACATATTATATATACGTGTAAAAATTATTACATATAATTTTTAAGCAATATATATTTAATAATTAATATATACTTCCTTTTGAGAAGGAAAATCTATGCAAAAAAATTCACATAGCTTTGTGGTGCCACGGTAAAATTCTTTGTTTCAATAACCAATTTACTAAACCTGTAATTTATTTCAAATTAAATACACAATTTTACATGTATAAGTATGTATCCATTAAATTAACTCTAGATTTATATTTTTATTGTTTATATATTTTCAATATAATTTCTTGTATATAAATATAGTTTACTACGAAAATTTTTTCCTACCTTAATGCCTCGCTAGGATATAATTTTTATTTAGAGAAAATAATTGTTTACCTTGGCAAAAATTTCATGAATCAATTGTTTTTATATCAACAACACACTAATTTTTGGGTGTAGCGATCGATTTATTATTTTTCTCATGTTATATACACAAAGATTAAAATTTTATATATATAACACAACTTCATTTTGAACATGATATATTTACCTTTAAGAATAGCTTAGCGGTCGCTAGAGTGCAACGAGTAGTTCATGTCGTATCTAAAAACTTGTTGTATAACTTATCGGTCCCTAGTCCAACTTTCTTTAATTTCGATAAAGGTAAAGTAATTCTACCAAAATCTCATAAGAAATAGAGAAATCTATATGTGTAGTTGTATAACACATAAAATACATGATTCTAGAGGTATATTAATGTGTCCGTTATATAAACTCCAGATTTATTTGTTATTGTTTTATATTTTCAATATTATTTCTCTTGTATGAATAAACTCTACATGAAAAATATTACCTACCCTAGTGCCCACTATGCTATAATTATTATTTGGAGAAAACATTCGTTTACATCAAGGCGGTCTCATGGATTAGTTATTTTTTATACAGGCAACACATTGTTTTTTGGGCCACGGTGATCACTTTGTCATTTTTCTCATGTTATATACACAAAGATTAACAATTTATATTTATAAAATTGCTTCATTATGAATATGATATATTTACCTTTAAGAATAGCTTAGCGGTCGCTAAGTTCTAATGAGTAGATCGCATTGTATCTAAAAACTTGTTATATAACTTCTCGGTCATTAGTCCAAGTTTATTCAATTGTCATATATGTAAAATAATTCTACCAAAATATCATAAGAAATAGAGAAATCTATATGTATTCATGTATAACAAATAAAACACATGATTCTACATGTATATTCATGTATTCATTGTATAAATTGTAGATTTAATCAGTTATTGTTTATATATTTTCAATATGATTACTCCTATATGAATACACTCTACATGAAAAATTTTGCCTACCCTAGCGACCACTAGGCTATAATTTTTATTTAGAGGCCATCTTTGTTTACCTTGGCAAAGCACACCGATCAATTGTTTTATACATAGACAAAACATTGTTTTTGGCCTAGCGATCGCTTTGTTATTTATCTCTTGTTTTATATGCAAAGATTAAAAATTTAGATTCATGACACAACTTCATTATAAACATGATATATTTAATTTTAATAATAGCTTAGTGTTCACTAGGGTGCAATGAGTAGATCATGTTGTATCTAAATACTTGTTGTATAACTTCTCGAGTCACTAGTCCAAGTTTCTTTAATTGTCATGAATGTAAAATCACTATGCTAAAATCTCATAAGAAATAGAGAAATCTATATGTATACATTTATAACACAAAAATACGTCATTCTACACGTATATTTATGTATCTATTATATAAAATACAGATTTATTTTTTATCGTTTATATCTTTTCAATATGATTTATTTTGTATGAATAGACTCTACATGAAAAAATTTACCTACCCTAAATCCCACTAGGCTATAATTCTTATTTGGAGAAAACATTTGTTTACCTTGGTGACCTCATGGATTAGTTGTTTTTATATAGGCAACACACTATTTTTTGGGCCTAGCGATAGCTTTGTCATTTTTCTCCTGTTATATATGCAAAGATTAACAATTTAGATTTATAACACAACTTCATTATGAACATGATATATTTACCTTTAAGAATAGCTCAAATGGTCGTTAGGGTGCAAAAAATAGATCACGTCGAATCCAAAAACTTGTTGTATAACTTCTTGGTCACTAGTCCAAGTTTTTTTCATTCTCATAAATGTAAAATAATCATGCCCAAATATCATAAGAAATGGAGAAATATATATGTATACTACGTATAACACATAAAATACATGATTCTATATGTATATTTATGTCTCCATTATATAAACTCTATATTTTTTGTTATTGTTTATATATTTTCAATTTGATTACTCCTATATGAATATACTCTACATGAAAACGCGTTTCCTACCTTAGCGAGCACTTGGCTATAACTCTTAGATTGATGTCATCTTCCTTTACCTTCACGACCTCGCAGATTAGTTGTTTTTGATATAGGCAACACATTATTTTTGGCCTAGTGATCACATTTTTTTATTTAATGTTTTATGCCTAAATATTAAAAATATAGATTCATAACACATATTCATTATAAACATGATATATTTATTATTAAGAATAGATGAGCATATCCTAGAGTGTAATAAGTAGATCGTGTCGTATCTAAAAACATTTTTATAAATTCTTGATCGCTAGTCAAAGTTTCTTAAATTTTGATAATTGTAAAATAATTTTGTCAAAATCTCATAAGAAATAGAGAAATATATATGTATAATTGTTTAACACATAAAAGGTTGATGTTTAGAACTATGTGGTTCCTAGGTAAAGAAAGATCTATATACATTAGTAAAATTTATTGTTTGGATTTTATAATTTAAACTAGGATATTTTTAGTTTAGCAGGTGCTAGGATATACTAACACGTAAAAGTTGGAACTTAGTGGTGTTTTGCAAGTCACTAGGATTTAACAATTTCAATTAAGATATTATGAGATTAGCGGAAACTATTTTAGGCGACAACATAATATTTATGGACAAGATTTAACAAATTAATGAAAGATATTTTGAGATTAGCAACCACTAGGTTGGCCAAAGAATTAATATTCGGAGCTTACGGTCGGTTGGATTAAATAAATTATATTCACATATTTCGAGCTAATCAGATGCTAGGTACTTCCACAATATAATATTTCAAGCTTAGTTGTCTCTATAATTTATCAAGTTACTAAATGATATTTTGAGCTTTGTGTTCACTAGTTTATGACACATTGTAATATTTAGATATTAGCGGTCTCTAGGTTTGAACAAAAGAAAGTAATATATTATAAACTTAGCAACTGGTAGGTCACACCAAAACATAATATTAGGATCTTAGTGGTCACTAGGATTTAACGCTAGGTAAGTCTAAAGAAAGAAATATTGAAAGTTTAGTTTATATCTGCTAGGTTATGTTTTAACATAACCTAACATATGATATTGTAATGTTCAAAGTTGAAAATAAGATATGTATATTTAGTTGAATTTATCGTATGATTTTAAGATTTTAAATTAAGATATTTCAAACTTAGAGCCCACTAGGTTATGCCACAATGGTTAGGATTTAATAAATAAAATTAAGATATTCGAGCTTAATGACCACTAGGTTATTGCACAACATATTATTTGGATATTACATTCACTATGGTTTAATAATTGAAATTACAATATTTTACAACATTAGTGAGAAAAAGATATTTTTAACTTAGTTTCTCGCTTAGGTTAAACACCCACATAACATTTGGAGCTTACGTTTGGTAGGATTAAACAAATTAAATTAACATATTTTGTGCTAAGCGGATGCTAGGTACATCCACAATGTAATATTTTGAGCTTAGTGGTCATTATCATTTATCAAGTTACTAAATGATATTTTGAACTTAGCATCCACTAGCTTCTAACACAACATAATATCTAGATCTTAGTAGTCCGTAGGTTTCAATAAAAGAAAGTAAGATATTATAAGCCTAGTGGCCAATATATTATGCCAAAACATAATATTTGGATCTTAGTGGTCTTTGGGATTTAAAAAATTAAATCAACATAGTTTGAACTTAGTAGCCACTAACTATTTAAACAATATAATATTTTGAGCTAAAGAGTCATTAGCATTTTAAAAACTAAAGACATCCATATTGAGGTTAGTTTCCACTAGTATATTAAGTTACTGAATGATATTTTGAAATTAGCAATTACTAGCTTATGACACAACATGTTATTTCGATCTTAACGGTCTCTAGGTTTCAAAAAAATAAAGTAATATATTATTAGCTTAGTGACTGATAGGTTACGCAAAAACATAATAATTTGATCTGTGTGGTCATTAGGATTTAACAAATTAAATTGAAATAGTTTGATCTTAGTGGCCGCTAGGTATTTAAACAATATAATATTTCGAGCTAAATCGTCACTAACATTTAACAAACTAAAGAAAGAAATTGATTTTAGTTTCTGCTAGTATATCAAGTTACTGGATGATATTTTGAACATAATGTCTCGCTAGCTTATGACACAACATATTATTTTGATCTTAGCGGTCTCTAGGTTTCAACAAAACAAAGTAAGATATTCTAATCTTAACATCTAGTAGGTTACGTGAAAACATAATATTTGGATCTTAGTGGTCACTAGGATTTAACAAATTAAATCAACATATTTTGAACTTAGATGGCATTATGTATTTAAAAAATATAATATTTCAAGCTAAAGATTCAATACCATTTAATAAACTAAAGAAAGACATATTGAGTTTAGTTTCCTCAATTATATCAAGTTATTAAATGATATTTTGAACTCAAAGCATCCACTACCTTATGACACAACATAATATTTAGATCTTAGCGGTTTCTAGGTTTCAAAAAATAAAGTAATATATTATAAGAATTAGCGGCTAGTACGATACACCAAAACATAATATTTAGATCTTAGTGGTCACTCGGATTTAACAAATTAAAGCAACATAGTTTAATCTTAGCAATTGCTAGGTTTTTAAACAATATAATATGTCAAGATAAATAGTCACTACCATTTAAAACACTAAATAGATACATATTGGGTTTCCTTTCCACTAGTATATCGAGTTATTGAAAGATATTTTGAACTTAGCATCCACTAGCTTACGAAAAAAAAAATATTTGGATCTTAGCAATCTATAGGTTTCAACAAAAGAATAATATGCTTAATGTGTTTGTGTTATCTTTAAATTCTTTTCTCTTATGATCCCGTGTCATGTTGACATGTAAAAGCATAAATGTAGGTCCAAAGTGTTAATCTTATGATGAACTTCCACCTAGTTTTAGGATTTAAGTGATACAACAAAAAGGTATAGTAGTTTATTATTGCATTAATTTTGTGAATTCAAGAATGATGAGTAGTTAGGGATTGAAATGAAATTTGTAACCTATTTTCTAAATTGTTTAGTACTCAAAACGAAGTGCAACTAGCCTCATGGATGTTAAAAGTTCTTCTTAGTTGTAGGATTGAACTCTTGTATGACTTAAGACTGGTGTGTGTATATATATATATTAACTTGAATCAAGTTGTTTCGTTTCTAGGTAAGAGTAGGAAGTTGGTTTCACAATTACATTTCTTTCAATGCAAAATGAACACTTTGTTCAACTATAATAGGTAGGACTGCTCTTCTAGGTTCCTAAAAATAGTAATTTTCATCTTAATAAGTGCATTGAAAGAAGACCACAACATACTCATGATGCAAAATGAACACCGAATTTTGTGAATCCTGGTCATGATGAAAATATTTAAGTAAAGGGGTAAGTACTACATAGGTAGTTTTGTTACCAACATTTAATAAAAAAATTATTTGGGATTGTTAGGAGTTGGGACACACATTCAAGGCATGGTCATGTATGATTAATCTAAGTGATTTACATCTACAGGATCCTCCCGATATCCTCACAGTCCCCAATTGTTTCAAACCACATGAAAGGTACTCAAAAATGGTGCACACATCTACAACTTGGAGCAAGAAGAAAGGAGGAGTCAAGACTAATTTCACTTAACCAAAACAACCCATCGTAAATACTAGTCTCTACTTTGATAGCACCTCCACTACTACTTTACTCAACACTACTTGTATCCAAAGCGGCAGTCTCGTTCAAGGGGCAACAAATGTATTCATGTTTAGTGTAAATACAATTGTCCACAAAAGGCTACCACTCATCATATAAGGTTTGTAAATGTATATATATGAATTTGTTGTTCAAGAAAAATGGACTCAGAGGGGGTGGTGAATTATTCCTTACCAAATTTCAATTGATTTAAGATTTTCTTATTGAAAAACTCACAAATATTTAATCATCCATTAATGTGTTCATATAACTAATTATCACATCTGCAAGAAGTAAGATAATAAACACAAGACATAAGATATAAGTGGTAAAACCTCAAGGGGAAGAAATCCCAATGAAAAAAAAATTCTTATATTGATATATTTCAAATTTAATGTGGCACCAACCCCTAGTTTAGTATAGCTGCAACCCTACAAGGATTACCAACCCTTAATTTTGTGAAGCACCAACTCCATAATGAGGCTCAACCCCCAAGATCATCAAGCACCAACTCAACCACCTTATGATGATCAAATATCTTATTTATTTCTTTGCACAACCTGATAGAGACCACTAATTCAGATCTCACAATTCTTCAAAACCTCATATAAACCCCGAGTGTTCAATATTTCAGAAACTAGCTCTTCCTTCATTTCTCAAGTCTCCAAATCCTCAACCTATCATAGAATTTCTACTATCTAAAATCATTCTGACACACCTGTAAATTTCTCTCATCTAGGTCACACATCTTTCACACACACACACACACCACCCCACTCAACTAGCTCCAAAATCACCCAAAACAATGCTTTAATAAGCTTCTTCTCATTTCAAATTCAAAAATAAATTTTCCCTTCTTTTTCTTGACCCATTCATCATAAAAAATACCAAATTTATAAAATAACAGTCACAAGTGACCCAAATAGGTTTTCCTAGAAAAAAAATCATTACATGCTCCAAAAAAGACTCAAATACCCATGGGCACAAAGAGAAAATTACCATAACATCAAAACCATAGTTATTCATGACCCATAAATCACCACACATGTTTAAATTAATATTTAAACATCATACATTGTTGTATTATAGCTCAACTAATTAGAATATTTCATTTAGTGGGACCACTATTCTTCAAGTACTTCTCAAAATAATTATTTCTTATGCCCTTCAGAACCTAAAAACATATTTATGCCACTAGATCACTTAATCACATCCAAAATATGTCATGTGATCACTGGATGGAAATTAAAAGACATGTAGGACACTTATAAGAAAGTTATAAGTCTTGGAATAATCACATGCTTAAACCATATTAACGTTTTCGTTCACCAAATCAAATTGTGTAAAATGGTGTTTTCAAATATCGATAGATAACACATTTATTTAAAAACTAAATACCTATAAATATATTCATTAGATTCAAAATTCATATATATTAACTCTCTATGTGATATGAAGCATCACCTAATCCATCTCATGCTTTAATCATCTCAAAACATCGAGTAGATCCCCGTCCCTTCCTACACTAGAAATTTTTTTTTTTTTCTAAATACCGACATAAAAACCATATAAAAATCACATAATTATGAGAAACATATTATATCAATAGAATTTTCTCTTAATCATCTTTCCAAAAAAACTTGAATCACCTCCTAACTTCACCTATAGCTCCGTTTATGTTCACTTCAATGAAGACTATTTTTTATTGCCTACAAACTACCCTTTTACCATCAACCTAAATAAATATCATTTTCTCATGTAACTACATAAAATTTCCTAAAAAATCTCTGAACATCAATAAAAACTCACATACATCACACAATGCCAATTTATCTTGCAACTCCTTTAGACATCCTTATCCTAAAACACTCTTCTTCAAAAACAGACCTATTTGAGTGTGGCCCGCTCATCATCATGACCTATACAATACCTTTCTGGAAATATTATGGAGTAGGATACCTATTAAAATCATCATCCATACACTAGGAATAAATTTTGGGCACCTAGGAATCAATTCTCTCAAATGACTTTCAAGTTAGGGTTTCAAACTCATAAAAATTGTTTACCTTTCGAAAATTCGTTCATAAAAATGTGAAAATCAAATAACCTAATTATTTTTTTGAAACCTTTTGGAATAAATTTATAAACATCCTTGGAAATCAAAAGGTCTCATGAAAATCATACAATTTAGGGTGAGCATCGAAGTTCTAATTCGAGCTCAAAATGACCTTGTTGTTAACCTTGTCGCACCAATACTTACATATCTTTAAAATTCACATAATAACATCCTAATTTTTTTCTAAAATCACCATGACACATGAAAATAACATTTCCAATAATCATATAACCATCTCTCAAAAAATCAAGAAACTAAGACTTACAGCCTAACCCAAAGGGTTTTGCACTTTCAAGGATATGGTCAACCGAGATAGCTCTACAACACATCACGGATGCACTAAAATGATCCAAAAATACCTTATACACCATTATACACCTGCATACATTCATCAATAACCTCACATATCTCCAAATCTGATCCTTATAACTCCTAACATCCATACTTGCTCTAGATGAGCACTGAAACATAGTCTATAACCTATGTTTGTACCATGTAACTGATGTGAGTGCCTAAGCACTCTCCAAACATGATATATAACATTCCAACAACATTCTAAATTCAAAAATAATCTCATAACACTATGCAACATCACCTAGAAACCTAAATCATCTTCTAACAACAAGCAATTCTCACTAAATCTCCTTGTATCATTAAGTACACATCTAGACCCACATGTCAACATCACCCACAACATAATTTTACCCTACTCCGTCATTAAATTTGTCATTAATGATATTTTTCATCAATAAAAACACCTATATTACCACATGTCAACGTTTGTAACAAATTTTAAATGTCTGAGATAGAGCCTTTCAATGTCTAATGTATCCCAATAAAGAAAATAACTTATACCGTCTTGAATTCAAATTGAATCTGTACACATGTGATTTCTAATATAAGTATAGCATTTGATAGATATTTAAAGAACATAATATTTTGAGCTAAAGAGTCATTAGCATTTAACAAACTAAAGAAAGACATATTTAATTTACTTTCCGCTAGGTTATGTTTCAACATAACATAACAAATGATATCAGACGCTTCAAAGTTGTTAGGTTTTAACAAATTAAGGTAAGAGTTATTTAGCTTAGAGAACTCTAAGTGGATAACCCTCATTAGCTTTGGAGAACTTTATAGTGAACAAGATATGTCTAAATTAGTTGAATTAATTCTATGATTTTAAGATTTTAAATTAATATATTTCAAGCTTAGCACACGCTAGGTTATGCCACCACATAAAACTTTCACCCTATTAGTGGTTAGGATTTAATAAATTAAATTAAGATATTTTGAGCTTAGCGGCCGCTAGGTTATGCCAATAAAATTTGTTTGGATATTGTGATCACTAGCATTTAATAATTTCCATTACGATATTTTACAACATTTAAAAAATTAAAGGAAGATATTTTGAACTTAGTTGCCACTAGGTTAAACAAAAACATAATATTTATAGCTCACTGATTGTTTAGATTTAAAAAATTAAATTAATAAATTATGAGCTATGTTGTTGATACTACTTCCAAAATATAATATTTTGAATTTACTTTTTACTAGCACTTAACGAGTAAAATAAATATATTTTGATCTTATCCAATGGTATGTTATGCCACAACATAATATCTGGAGCTTAGTCATTTGTAGGTTTGATAAAAATATAGTAGGATATTGACATCATCATGGGAATAATGTCTAATGCGCTTAATATCACCCTCCATAGTGAACTAGGAGGTGTAGTGAATAGGAATTCCAAATGCTCGATGTAGATGATGATTAAATACATATGTCGAGAAGCTTTATTCTAATCTTCCACACGTGTCTCCAAGATTTTGAATTGATATTTGTGATTTTTTATTAATATTATCTCACATGTAGATAATCATTAATCAATCATGTCCATCACATGACAACAATCTATCAATGTAATAAATGCCCATTAAAGCTACACATGTCGTATCCTCTCACCACCACCAAAAATGTTACGCCTCAACATAACGTAATAATATTTATTGTAATCTTAGAATTCTCTAGGTTTTAATAAAATAAAGTAAGTTGTTTGGATATTTTTGACCTTTGAGTTAATCGACCACATTAACTTTGGAGAACTATATAAAAATCAAGATCTGTATAAATTAGTTGAATTTATTGTATGATTTTAAGATTTTAAATTAAGCTATTTCAAGGTTTGTGTCGGCTAGGTTATGCCAACACATAATATTTGGATCAGATAATTTGTTAGCATTTACTACTTGTTAAATTAATATATTTTAAGCTTAGCAACAACTCGGTTATGCCATAACATATTATTTGGAGATTGCATTCCGTAAGGTTTAATATTTCAACCACAATAATTCACATCATTTAACAAATTAGAGGACAATATTTTTAGCTTAGTTGTTGCTAGAATTTAACAAGTTACTTTATGTTATTTTGAGCTTAGCATCCACTAACTTATGAGACAACATAACCTAAAAAATTATATTTTAATCTAATAATTCGCTAGGTTTTAACAAACAAGAGTCACGTAGTGGTAAGTTTCTTCCTTTTATAGTTTAATGTTGTAGACCTTGATAAGGTTGAAAATCAATATAATAGGCATAGGTACTAAGAAAAATTTCTATGCATATAAGCATTAGACTAATGAATTCCCCATTGGCCTTCTTTAGCTATGGCATTTGGTCTAGAGGAAAATTTGACAAGTTGAAGTTTGTCTACCTTAACTGGAATTGAATTGTAAAGATTGGAGGATGAAAATTGTATTTATTTGTAAGATGTGTTAGTTGCTACAAACTTGTTTTTATGGTTTACTTATAATATGTTGTTGTTTGAATGAAAAATATTGAACATATTTCTAAAATAGTTTGATGTCTTTTAAACATCATAGGTTCATTGTTATCACAAAATGCTTTTCCTACATGCATTAATGGAGATCAATGACTATAATGCTTAAGTATAACACATGATATATTAGTTATTGGTCCAAACATATTCATTTTCAGAACATATGTTTTCTTACAAAGTGTTCACATGGCGGAAGCATTGGAACAAAAGAATTTCTGGAGAAAAATTTGGATTAAGAATTTACTCCCTAAGGTAAACATGTTTTTTTGTTATCTATTCAAAACAATATTTTAACCCTTGTGCATTTGAGAAAGGATAGAATTCATAATTGGACCTTAAGAAATATCCTTATAGATATGAAATAAATGCCTAAAGAGTTTGATAGCTTTGATCTTATTCATACCCAAAGAAAGGATAATAAATGTGTAGATCATCTTGCCAATTTGTGGGCTAAAGGAAAAAATTATGCCGAGACGCATCCTATAATGGCAGCCAAGGTTGTAATGGCATGAGAGGTTGATTTTTTGGGCCGACTTATAAAAATTCAAGCATTTAATATTAATTAAAATATTACAATTGTCCGACTTATGAAAAGTAAAGATTAAATAATAATTTATAAGATTTTTAGTGTTTTCAAATTCATATAGGTTTTTATTTTTGAAATTAAATGCGGTAAATTTTTATTACTATTTATTACATTAAATATTTTATATATTATGTGTCAAGTAAAAAGTTTTTTATTTTCAAAATTAATGATGTAAATGTTGCTAATGTTTATGAAATGAACTATTTACTTTTTGGTAATGATTTTTTATTACTATTTATTACATTAATTACATGTTTTATATACTACGAGTCAAGTGAAAAGGTTTTTATGTTAGAAATTAAATGTGGTAAATGTTTTTAACGTCTATGTAAATGAACTATTTTATATTTGCTACAATTTTCATTTTGAAAATTAAGTGGGGTAACGTTTTTAAAGTAACTATTGTTAGTATTTTTTATATTCAATTTTTAATATATTAGGTTTGAGAGAATGAATATTTATGTAAATGAATTATTTATATAAATACTTTCTTTTTATAATTTTTTATGTATTGTTTGATTGTATTAATATCCTCATATAATTAATATTATTATGTTTTCAATTTGCAAGTGATATTAGTATTTGTATGAACACATTTTTGAATATTTAATATATAGTGATATATGAATTAACTAGCATACATATCTTAAAATATATGTAAAATATTCAAAGAGGTATCATTCTCAATGCGCCTATATTACATTTAAGACACATGTAGAATAGGCGCCTCGAGAGTGATACATCTTGGTATATTTTACATTGATTATTTTAAGATATGTATGTTAGTTTTAAAGAGTGGGAGAGGAGAGATGATATCCCTAATGGAATTAATCTCACTAATAACATTAAATACTAATGTATTAGTGGCTCTTTTCCCTTTTGGGATGTCATCATTCTTCTTATGGTTAGTACGACCCTTCACATGTGCAACATATATGGTGGGATTTATGATAAGTATTAACAAGGGGTAAGTATTAATAAGGCGTAATTCTTAACAAGAGGTTGAAGTGATTCAAATTAAAAGTATTCTATAACCAGTATAGATACAAAAAGTCCTAAATCCCAAAAAGTGGAAGTTACAAATGTGAGAAACATGAAAATACCACTTAGATATGTTAATCCAACTTTGCGTAAAAGGATTATATTAGTATCGAAATAATATTGATATGATGTGAACAATGTAACAACAACACCTTTCAAGGTTAAGGAAATGTTTGGATTGGAACAAGGTCAAAGTATACTATGAAGTTATTAAGGTGCAAGAAGTGTAACGATACAATCTAGACACTTAAATCAAATTTACAAGAAACAAGATGTAAGTATCAAAATTGTATCAAGATGATGCAAGAAATGTAACACCTCAATGGGAGATCAATAATGAAGCAATACTAACTACAATGAAATTCTTTGAGATGGGTATCAAGAAAAGGCTACTCAAAACCCGAGGATCTACTAACACACTGTGAATGCTTACCATCATAATTGCAATAAGGATGTTAGAGGGTGTAAAATTAGTGCACACAATCTTGAGTAATACTTCATATGTATGCCTTATTTTGTCCAGAAGGAAACATGAAAACAAATGAGTAGACCGAGTGGGGGTGAAATATACTTGGCATAACTTCAGCAGAGTTTCACCTTGTCTTAAGATATGTGAAAAACTAAGAAAACGTAACACTTTTCAAATTTTGTGATGAATAACTCTAGGATCAAAATTCAATGGACTCTCCCCTTGTTTGACAAACAAGGTTTTGAAACCAAAAATTTCTTTCTTTGTTAGAGTTATTTGAAAGACAATTGGTTCTCATAAAGTTGGATAATGTGCAAAATGTCTTCCTATGCTTTTGTCTGTAACACTCACCAATTCCTACCTAAGTGATGTATAGAAATATAGAATTACTTTTGTAGAGGTAGACCATAACCTTAAAATCAAATTAAGAATGAGGCCTCATATGGGTAGCTTGAAGCTTACCTCACAATGGTTTTAACTAGTCAAGTGGGTAAGAGGAGTGCTTCCCATTTCGTCTACCAAACCTAGCTTAGGGTGTGGACTACTTTGGGGTTCCCTGGGTAACTCTCATAATATGTTTTATGCCTTATTCCAAGGCACTTCCCCTAGTAAAAAGTGGAGGAGTGGTAGCTCTAAACTAAACCTACAAATAGAATGTTTTGAATAGTGATGTGTTTTTTATACTTTATTTTAGTTTGGTTTTGTACACCATTGACAACTTGTAACAAATTGTATTAGTATTTGTTTAGATCCCGATTCTTTGACAAGTGAGTATTGGGTCCTGCACGTAAAGGTTAATAGTTTTCCATAAGATCAAAACATCATGAAATAGGATCAAATGTTGTTTTTTATTCTTAATATCATGCTAAGATGCAAGAGAAGAGCATACATGCAACAAGTAACCCAACTATATTGAAAATGGAAAATCTTGTAAAATCAAAGGACTAGGAAACTTGTTTTAACCAATTGTTGTTCATTCCATTAACCATGAATTTAATGAAATGTTTGTAAATGAAAGAAGGCCAAGATTTTTTTTTAGATTCCCAAGATCACGTAAAGGTGGGAAGGAAGAGCATACGTAACTCTATCCAAAGACATAAAAGTGCGACATACATTAAAGAGAATCAAACAATTTATCAAAGAAATGATTCAAACACCATAGAAGTAGAAGTTAGAATTATAAACCTACAAAAAGATGTTAGAAATATCAGAGACCAAATCTTCTAAACTTTGAAAACAAAGCCAAAATTTTAAAAAAGTACACTAGTGCAGACCTTGAGATAATAGTGTGGCCCTAAAAATATCAGTGTGGCCTTGGTAACACATAAATGGACCTAAACACAACATTATGGGTCCGATACAGAAAACAAATTAGAAATAGACAGACCTACACCAATGCATTGAGAGATACATATACATTCCCCTAATGAAACATATTTAGACCACACCACACTAACACATGTCTAAGATAGAAGGAATACCGACAACACATAATGACATGAACATGGCCGAGAAGCAATAATGCGGGAGGTGTCACACTAGCACATGTTATAGACGAGAAAAGATTAGCGAGGAAAAAGTAGCACATTAACATTGCCAACATAACAACAACGCGGTCCTAGTGACACTAGCATGGCCATTCTAATAGTAATGCATAACTTATGACAATGGCATGGGGAAACATAATGCCAACGTGGGTTTCGGAATGGCATCATAAAAATGTGAATTTGACATAGAAAAACTCAATAAGGTTAAATCTTTATTCTCTTAACCCAAAATTAACAACAAACCATCTCCTTTAAACCTATAAGAGAGACTCAACACATGTAAAGTTAACAAAATACATCAAGGAATTCAAGTTATTTAACATGTGCATAATAAGGGTTAGCCAAAATTGAGATAAAAATAGAAAAGATTGAATTATAATGTTAATGAGAATGGAGTAAGTACCAGCGGGCGTGTCAAATGTGAACATTAGAAACTTACAAATCTAATTGAAATAGACTAACACCTAGTAGTCTAAAATCTAAGTGAAATAAACTCTAGAATCATTAAGATACGAGTTTAAGGGAAAACAACTTCTTCAATGCATAATCATGATAAAACCATTAAATGCTAAGCCATTCCTACTATTTGTAATTTTTATCTAAATAATGAACCTAATTAGATCACCTAACAATCAAATTGGTGTTGTTTGCCTCAAGGATTAAGGATGAAATCTCACCAAGAAATGACTACAAAGCCATCTTTGGCTCTTAGGTGCACCTCAATTTGAGATAATGGATACAAGATGGAGAATCTATTTCAAATAATGGAGAATGGCTCGAGATCAAAATGCCTATATTTTTCACTAGTGAAAATGAGGTGTAAGAAGGAAAGGTAAGAATAAATTCTACTAAGAAATTCTGCATGTTTTGTGTGATGTTGCACTCCTTCAAGAATGCCAAGAATTTCTTTCATGTAAATTTCTCCTCGATCTAAGTGGAGGACAAACGGGGCCACCTGGTTTTCGAATAACTCACTATTAGAAGATCTAAATATTAGTAAATGCTTCACTCTTCTTTCGGAGAAAGAACAAGCGTGTCTTGCAATAATATTCATCTTTCAACAACTAAAATTACTAAAATCCATGAAAATAAGTAGGCAAGGGGTTGGACGGATCGGTATGCACTACCTTGAGATGGTTATTGGCATGAAAGGTACTCGGCTCGAATGAATCCCGATGTTTTTTTCCCATGAAACATCCAAAATATAGAGGTAATTAATGGGAGAGTGGAGTAAGTCATCATACCATCTACTTAAAACTGATATGATAGAGGATTTGATAGAAAGGTTCGCATATCAACAACACTAGAGTGTAGTAGACTCCAGTGTAGAGCTAGATAGAGAAAGCTGCAGAGTATTTAAATGAATCTAGTGTAAATAAATGATCCTTAAAAAAAGATCTGGAAAGTATGGTACCTTCTTGTAAGATCAAACATGACTTGATTCCTTTCGGAACATGAATTGTACTTTGAGCTTGTGATTCAAGAGCTAAGAGGTAGAGAAGAGTTTTTGGCCAATCCTAGAACATAGAGCACCATTGTGCGGGTATATATTCTCATCCCAAGAGGAATGGTGACATTTCCTATACCTTATGCAATATACTCCTAAAGGTCTATAATTCGAACCAGATCTCTAGTTTTTGTCAATTAATGAATAAATAAAAATCTTATCACCTTTAATGTAATTGTTGGCACCAGATTCAATTAACCAAACATTCTACAATGATTGCGATGTTTTGGAGACTAGAAACACATTTTGGTACACCATAATTTGTTGATTTTAGTACTTCCTCATTTGATTCACCATCTTATTGGGCCGTGACATGTCCTTTTTTCATAATGTGGGAGGATGTCATCGAGATTTATGTGAATCGCAGTGTGACCAAAAGTTCTCTCTGGTCCATAATTGCATTGTGTGAGGCCATTATACCAATATTTCACAATTTTGTGTGTATTTGTAGTGTAGATGTGACACCATCAATTCAATTTTTGATACTTATACTATTATGGATGATTCTAGGGGTTTATCTATGATTGTTTCTCTTGTTTTAATTTACGAGGCTTGTGACTCTTATTTTCTTTTGAGATCGATTGCCTTGTCTTCAACCTCCTCATTTACTTACTAGATGGATTCTTCATACTAGTGAAAATTCACCACTTACGTAAAGGTCGGCACTAGTTTTTGATGCTCAATATTGTGATGAATGTCTTGGCGAGAGGGAAGAGCTTGCGGTTCGAGAGGAAGTATTAGCTTGTCTTCAACATTTTCTCCAAGTCTGCTACAATATCTACTCATAGTTCTACCACATAACACAAGTATTCCTCTACTTTCTTTCCTTATTTCATACCTCGTATATGAATCTTTGATCGAGATGGAGGATCTTCACCATGTTCTTTGCTTTATAAATGGTAGAGAAAGCATCCTAGGTTTCCTTTAATTTCATCGCATCTTCTATGTGTGGTTTTAACTTATCATAAATGCTAAGAGTGATACACATCATGGATTTTGCATCAGCCTTGTCATACATTTTTACTTATCTACGCCGGTGGGACATTAAAATTTTTCGATGATGAGTTACCGTGAGCTCCTCAAATAAGAGAATGGTGTGCATCTTCATCTTCTAGGTTGCATAACTTTGACCTTTAAGCAATCGAGCACCAAACAACAACTTGGGAACATACATGATGCTAGCAAAAATATTATATTATTGTAGTTAGAAGTACAAATCCTTATTGATGACGAAGAGAATGAAGGTCATCTCACTATGATTGTGCGGTGAGATGCGGACATTTGTGGGGGTTTTCTACCTTGCATTCGTCATCCGCCTATTAGCCTTCCTCAAGATTAGCATGTATCTTATCTTCTTAGCACCACACTTGGAACAAGAACCCATTGATAAATTCTTGATGCACTATTTATTTGAATGAAATACAATTAATTATTGATGTTCTTGAGACTTATAATAAATACAAAATAGAAGTCGGTGTTCTCTAGGGCTTGGTCTTGACCTCTTAATGGTGGTACATTTCAATGGTTTCTTGCAGCACTAATTGTATCAATACAAATCAATGGAAATCACCATTTTTAGCAATGAGCGATTAACATGATGGCCTTCGGGCCTTGTAATGTAGGATCTGTTGGTTTTATCCTCCGTGTTCATGCAAAAATTAGGTATTTTGAGTAGCAAACTACTAATTAGTACATTTTCTTTTCTAAAGAAGAATATATCTAAGAAAATACAAAACAACACACAATAAAAAAGAAATGAGGTCATTGTTTTCTTCTCCAAGTACGTCCTCCTCCACAATAGGCTACGAGAGAACATCCTCTTAGAAGTACCCACTTCTCCTTCCAATTTTTGATGTGGGCTGCAAGTCAATTGCTCACGCTACTTCTAATAATTTTTCCTTCGCTTGTGCTACTGGCGGTGGCACAAGTTGATCCACGCCCCACAGGTCTTGACACCAATAGAACACAATAAAAAAATGCCAAGGACATCAAGACGGTAAAAATATTGATAATCCGAGCAAAGGAGGTATCCACGTTTGCCACTCTAATACCAATGAAGGTAGAATAGAGAAGATGAATTCAATGATATTATTCAATGAAATGTAGGCAAATATATACATGTGTTTATGTGCTTCAAAAACAGTTATCACAAAGTGACTTGAACGAATCCTAGCTGGTTATTGATAGGAAATTAAGAGTAGTGGAACAACTTCTGCGCTAATCTTTAAGGAGAGATATTATGTAAAACATTCAACATAGTAAAAAAGCGATTCTGAAATATCAGCAACATATTCATAACAAAACACAAACACTAGATATACGTGGGGAAAATCCTTTCGGATAAAAAACCCCACACTCCAAAAGCCCACTCAATGTATTTCAAATCTAATAACAAGATTACATACACTTGCAGAGCAAGTTTCTTACAGGAGTATCACTAGAAACAATTCTAGGAGGATTAAAACTCACTACACCAATTGCTTCTCCAAGCCTTCAATTTATAGACCTCCGGTTATACAAGAAACCATCTATGGTTTACAAAACCATGTGCCAAACCTCTCATGAGGTGGATAGCATTAAAGAGCAAGATTTTGGTCTAAAAATAGGCTCCCACGTCCACAATATTCTCCCCTATTTTTGACCCTCATAAATGTCATAAAATCTATCATAATATCTCTAAAAATAGTCCTTCCATGATATACTATCATATGGGAATCTTTTGACAACTCCTATTTCTATTTTTAGAGCCTAGACAATGTGAAACGGTTGTAAGAAAATCTTAAATGAATAAACCAAACAAGGTTGAGACACCTCATTTCCAAAAATCTCCCACTTTTCGAATACCTTACAAGGGCCAAGGAAGGATACCATCATGGATCAATTTCTAGGGAAATTTGAGAGGCCCATAGACTAAGAACACCACCTCAATTTCACTGTGCTCATGGGCTTAGTTAATGCATCTAGAACATTCGCATACGTCTCTATGTTTTCCAGCTTCACCCTTCCGTCCTCGACCATATCCATCACGAAGTGATACTGAACATCAATGTGTTTGGTCCTGGCATGAAAAGTTGGGATCTTCGCAAGGCAGATTGCACTTTGACTATCATAGTATATTGTAACTGCACCCTATTTTAATCCAATATCTAAACACAAACACTTCAGCCAAATGGCTTCTTTACAAGCATGAGTAGCTACCATGTACTCTACCTCAGTAGTGGATAAAGCAACCACAGCCTGTTACTTACTCATCCAACTAATTGCACCACCATTAAGAGTAAACACATATGCACTGGTGGATCTTCTGCTATCAACGTCACAAGCCCAATATGAATCCACAAAACCATGAATACGTAGGGAATGTTGATCTCCTCTTCCATGAAAACATATAGAGTACTCTGATGTACCCCGCAAATATATGAAGACCCTCTTAACTGCATCCCAATGCACTCTTCCAGGATTAGACATAAAACGAGAAAGAACTCCCACTGCTTGGGCAATGTCTGGTCTTGTACAGACCATAGCATACATTAAGCTTCCAACTGCACTCTGGTAAGGCACTCTGCTCATTTCTTCCATCTCCGATGGGGATGATGGACATTGTGAAATGGAGAGCTTCATTCCCAAAGTAACAGGAACACAAAGTGGTTTACAATCCTGCATGTTGAACCTTTGCAAAACAGAACAAACATACTTACTCTAGCCAAGCCATAGCTTTCTGTTCTCACAATCTCTTCTAATCTCCATCCCAAGTATGTGTTTTGCTGCACCAAGATCTTTCATTTCAAATTTCGTAGAGAGCTGAGATTTCAATTCTGTAATCAAACCTTTTCCTTTCCCAATAAACAACATGTCATCAACATATAAAGTAATTACTAGGAAACAATCACCATCAGATTTAAAATATACATAGTGATCAGATTTAGACCGCACAAACCCCAAACTCAACACATATGTATCAAACTTCTGGTACCACATCTTAGGAATTTGTTTAAGGCCATACAGGGATTTATTTAACTTACAAACCATATTGCTTTTACCTTTCACCATGTAGTGCTCTAGCTGTGTCATATAGATTTCTTCCTCCAAATCACCATGAAGGAAAGTAGTTTTCACATCCATTTGTTCAACCTCTAGGTCATAAGCTACTGCAATAGATAATAAAAATCGAATGGATGTCATTTTAGCAACAAGATAGAATATCTCACCATAATCAATACCCTCAATTTGAGAGTAACCCTTCACAACAAACCGTGCTTTATACTTTTCAAAATTTCCATCTGAACCAATCTTTTTCTTAAACACCCATTTACATCCAATAGGTTTCTGACCTTCAGGAAATGGTAGAAGGTCCCATGTATCATTCTTTTTAAGGGTTTCCATTTCTTCATCCATGGCTATTTTTCAGGACTTTGCATCATTCATACCCAAAGCCTCTTGTACAAATCTCGGTTCATCAATGTTAGTACTCAAAGCAAATATGCACTTCCAATCATCAGGAGAATACCCATACCTTTCAGGTGGTTGCCTTTTCCTTGTAGACTTTCGAACAAGCTGAGGTGGAGATTCTTCCACTTCTTCCTCTTCTTCTTCCTCTTCTGAAGATTCAGAGCTTGGTGAGCTCTCCTCAACTTCTTGTCTATTTTGGGGTCTCGATTCAACTTTCTCAGGTGTAGAAGGAAGTTGAACCACATCCTTTTTTGTTCATTTTCTTTATGTTTTTCTGGCTGAAAATTAATAGGGAAAGATTTAATCTCTCTAAAAATAACACTTCTAGAGTATATTACCTTTTGTGCAATAGGATCCCAAAGCTTGTATCCTTTCACACCATAGCCATATCCGATGAAGATACATTTGACAGCCTTAGAATCCAACTTTGTTCTCTTCTCCTTAGGCACATGTGCATATGCCTCATAGCCAAAAAAATCTCAAATGTCTAATTGAAGGATTTTTCCCGACCACGCCTCCATTGGAATTTTATCAACAAGTGCTGATGTAGGAGATATATTTATCAAATAGCAAGCAGTGGTAATAGCTTCAACCCAAAACCTCTTTTCTAGACCAGCTCCAATAAGCATGCTCCTAGCCTTCTCCATCAACGTTCTATTCATTCTTTCTGCAACTCCATTCTACGGAGAATACGAAGTTGTCTTTTGTCTTTTAATCCCACAATCTATACAAAATCTGTCAAAGTCTGCAGAATAGTACTCACCGCCATTATCAGATCTCAAACACTTAATTTTCTTCCCAGTTTGAGTTTCAACCATAGCCTTAAATTCCTTGAAATGACTAAAAACTTCAGATTTACTTTTTAAAAATATACCCATGTTCTCCTACTAAAATCATCAATGAAAGTAACATAGTAAACTGATTTAGCAATAGAAGGAACCTTAACAGGACCAAATACATCCGAATGGATTAGATCCAAGATACATGAAGACTTATGAGTAGATGAGTAAAACTGAATGCGGTTGTGTTTGCCATAAATACAATGTTCACAGAAATCAAATTCAGATTGCAATCATTCAACCCCTCAACGAGGTTCTTATTTTTAGTGCTTTTAAACCCTTCTCTCCAATGTGGCCAAGCCTTTTGTTCCATAACATGGTCTTCTCTCTGGTGTAATTTTGATTCGGTAGACAGAGCACCCTTGGGTACCCGTGAAGCCATGACAATCCATGCAGAGGAGGAAACCCTCTCCTTTTTCAGCGAAGAAGTTATTGGCTTAGTTTTATCGAAGTGCTATTGCACTCAACCATGCATGCATCAAGTTCGCATAATGTACCCAGTCTACTTCCTCTTGCTATCACCATAGCACCTCTCACCATTTTCACACCTGCTTTAGAAAACTGTACATGCACACCCACATCTATTAGCTTGCTAACAGATAATAAATTTCTTGCTAGTCCTAGGATATGCAAGACACCATCAAATCTTCTAATTCTACCATCAGAAAATTTCACCTGAATACTACCACGACCAGCAATTTCAAGGAAATAATTATCACCCAAATACACCTTACCACCATCATAGTTTTCATACTTACTAAACCAATTTTTGTTAGGAGTCATGTGGAAAGATGCACCTGAGTCTATCAACCATGCATTATCACTTACACGAGTGGCCAAAGCTGCAATAAAGGCATCTCCATCTTCTTTTTCGGACTCAGAATCAAAATCATACTTCTTCTTTTTCTTTTTCTTTTCTTCTTTGCATTCCCTTCGGAAGTGTCCAGATTTGCCACAGTTCCAGCATATCACCTTGGACTTACCAGGGGATTTTGATCTCCCCTTATTCTTGGAATGGCCACGCTTCTTCTCATCTTTTCCTCATTCTTTTGTTCTTCCTCGAACACTCAAAGCCTCTTTGGCATTCAGAGAGACCTTCCTTCTCATCTCTTTGGAGAGTAGAGAACCAACAACATCCTCCATCTTCAGAGTGACTGAAGTGCTCCCAATGGCCATGACTAGGCTGTCCCATGAGTCTGGAAATGAAACCAACAACATTTGGCACCTTTCTTCTTCGTCCATCTTAACCCCAACCGAGCTCAACTGAGTCACCAACATATTGAATGTTTCCAGATGCTCAGATATTTTTCCACCTTCTTCCATTCTTAAGGAAAACAACTTCTTCCTCAAGAAAATCTTATTTACTAAAGACTTAGCTTGGTATATCTCACCCAAATTTTTCCAAAGCTTCTCCGAAGTGGATTCTTCATGGACATTTATCAGGATAGAATCTGCAAGACATAGTCTAATAAGACCTTTAGCTTTTCTATCCATTACATCATATTGTGCAGCCAAAACTGGATCCGTAGGCCTATAGACCTTCTCATCCACCGCATCCCATAGATCTCGATCAACCAACAGATCTTCCATCTTCAGCTTCCACATTTCAAAGTTTGTGCCAGAAAACTTCTCTACGTCAATCCTCCCAGATGTGCTCGCCATTTGAAAAAATATCTGCAACTAGATAACAAAGTATTCTCTGCACAAGCTCCCACTCAAACCCAGTTTAGCAAAAAAAACCCAATAACCCATAACTGAAACCAAAGGTGATCAGGCTCTGATACCACTTGATAGGAAATTAAGAGTAGCAGAACAACTTCCTACGCTAATCTTTAAGGAGAGATATTATGCAAAACATTCAACATAGTAAAACAAAGATTCTGAAATATCAAAGCAACATATTCATAACAAAACAAAAACACCAGATATATGTGGGGAAAATCCTTTCAAATAAAAAACCCCACACTCCAAAATCCCACTCAATATATTTCAAATCTAATAACAAGATTACATACACTTGCAGAGAAAGTTTCTTACAGGAGTATCACCAGAAACAATTCTAGGAGGATTAAAACTCACTACACCAATTGCTTCTCCAAGCCTTCAATTTATAGACCTCCGGTTATACAAGAAACCATCTATGGTTTACAAAACCATGTGCCAAACCTCTCATGAGGTGGATAGCATTAAAGAGCAAGATTTCGGTCTAAAAATAGGCTCCCACGTCCACAATATTCTCCCCTATTTTTGACCCTCATAAATGTCATAAAATCTGTCATAATATCTCTAAAAATAGCCCTTCCATGATATACTATCATATGGGAATCTTTTGACAACTCCTATTTCTATTTTTAGAGCCTAGACAATGTGAAACGGTTGTAGGAAAATCTTAAATGAATAAACCAAACAAGGTTGAGACACCTCATTTCCAACAGTTATAATGTAATAACATCTATAATTAAGAAAATAAATTTTTTTTAAAATATTAAATTTAATATTTATTTTCTTAATAAATATAAAGAAATTGGTATATAATTAAAAATTGTAAAATTTCAGCTACACCTACAAAAATAAGCTCGATCTAGGCTGAAAAGAAGGGAAAACATCCATATTTAAAATAAAAAGAATAAAGAAATGATCGAAACAATTTTCTATTAATTGATATGATTACAATGCATAAGAATGAATTATTAATAAGAACCGTAGAAAAAAATGAGTGCGATTAAAAGAGGAGTGACAAAAATTAACTTGCAACTTACACGATTTAAAATAGAAACTATTGTTGCATAAGTTAGCTTAAAGTGACCACTGATTGACCATGGATTAAGGAGGAAGAAACAACTAACACTAACACCCCCCCTTAAGTCTAACTAAGGAGACAAAAAAGAGGAAAGAGAGAAAACCTTGTGGGAACAAAACCCCCCTTAAAAAAATGCACGAATTATGCATGACAGCTACTGTGTTGCAGTGTCCTTCACCCCAAGAAGATCTCACAGAATGTGAAACTTCTGCTCAGTGAATTTCTTCGTGAAGATGTCGGTAATTTGTTCTGAAGTGGCACAATACTGCAAGTCGATGACTCCATCATGTATCAATTCACGGATGAAGTGCATGTGGATCTCATTGTACTTTGATTGTCACACCAAATGACAGTTGGATGATGAAAGAGGATACCAAGCTCAATTAGGAAGTTTTGCAACCAAATGGCTTGAATGGTAATGTTGACCACACCTCTATATTCGGCCTCTGTTGATGATAAAGCAATGGCATATTGCTTCTTGCTTGACCAAAAATAGGGCCCGATCCCAAACTCAGAACATATCCTGAAGTGGACTTGCACTCAATGCTATCACCAACCCAATCAGAATTAGTATAGCCAATGAGATCCAAAGTACATCCAATGAATAATGAATCCCATAGCTGATGGTTCCCTAAACATAGCGAAGTATTCACTTCGTAGCTTTCCAGTGTAGCTCATGAGGCTCCTGCATGTATCTGGAAACAACACCCACTGCATATGATAGATCTGGATGAGAGTGAGTGAGATAAAGAAGACTACCCACAAGTTGACGGTAGAGTGTGCAATCAACCAATGGTGTATCCTGGCCATCCTCAAGCTTTACCCTGGCGGCAGAAAGGTGTGATTGTTGGCTTACAGTCACTCATGTGAAATCGAGCCAAGAGATCCCTCGTGAAATTGGATTCAATAAGTTGGACACCTAATTCATTCTGGTCTGATTTCAATCGAGAAAAAAGTTGAGGAGACCCATATCCGTCATGGAAAATCTATCATGCAAAGCTACTTTGGTTGCAACAATGGTTGTGGTTGAATCACCTGTTATTAGCAGATCA
This sequence comes from Taxus wallichiana var. yunnanensis, assembly GCA_018340775.1. Classification (NCBI taxonomy): domain Eukaryota; kingdom Viridiplantae; phylum Streptophyta; class Pinopsida; order Cupressales; family Taxaceae; genus Taxus; species Taxus wallichiana. Next base: position 54,155,571 of record CM031233.1, read on the forward strand.
TCTACATAGAGTACTATGAGCAACAAAGAGTCATATGTTCTCAACATATAAACATTTGGATCAGATTTGCATCGCATGAAATTTTGAGACAGAAGGTAAGAATCCATTTTGGCATACCAAGCTCTTGGTGCCTGTTTGAGGCCATATAGGGACTTCTTCAGTTTGCATACCAATGAGGAATTTTGAACATACCCTTGAGGTTGCTCCATGTATATCTCCTCCTCAAGATCACCATGAAGAAATGCATTCTTCACATCCATGTGATGAATCTCCCACCTTCTTGATGCTACAATGGAAAGAGCCAATCGAATGGAGTCCATTTTTGCCACTGGAGAAAAAGTCTCATCATAATCAATGCCATGAACTTGTTGAAAACCTTTGGCTACCAACCTTGCTTTGTATCTGCTCACTAGACCATCTCGTTGTTTTCTTTATTCGTAGATCCACTTACACCTTACAAGCTTGCGATTGGATGGAAGTGGAACCAAGTCCCAAGTTTGATTCACAATGAGAGAATTGTACTCCTCATCCATGGCTGCTTCCCAATGAGGATTCCCTATAGCATCTACATAAGTTTGAGGATCAGATGCTTGAATCACATAGGCATGCATTGGCATAATGATGGGATCGGTAGCAGAAAATGCATGAGGCACATCATAAATATCAACCAAGCTCCTTGTTCTTTGATTTCTCACAGGAGATACTGAATCATCACTGGAAGCCCAATTGGGATTTGGATCTAGATCTGGGTCTACACATGCATGCACATGTTCATCTAATTCAGATTCAGATGAATCTAAAATCAGATCACAGTGTGATTACATGCATCATCCTTGAGATCAGAAAGAGTAGGTAGCATAGAAGTGGTGGCATGTTGCTCCCGAGATGCTTGCATGGGACTTTCATCAAAATAGACACTCCTCTCAATGAAGAGTGTTTCTATAGAAAGATCTAGCAATCTATAACCCTTCACACCATCTGGATATCCAACAAATATGCATTCTTTTCTTTTAGGATCCAAAGCCTTCCTCTTGTCTGCAGGAATATGGGCCCATGCACATGATCCAAAAATGCAGAAATGTGTGACTTCTAGTTTCCTGCCACTCCATGCTTGTAAAGGTGTTTTCCTATGACAGATTTGTGAGGAGATCTATTTTGTATGTATGAAGCACAATTGATTGCTTCAGCCCATAATTTGGAGGGAAGAGACCTTGCATGCAACATACAACTTGCCATCTCTTTCAAAGATCGGTTCTTCCTCTCAGCTACCCCATTCTATTGCGGAGTGTAAGGAACTATGTTCTACGTAATTGTATTCCTGCTTCATCACAAAAATGTTGGACATCATTATTGACATACTCCCCCCATTATCTATGTGTAGGATCTTGATCATTTTCCCAGACTACTTCTCTACATGAGCTTTGAAGATCTTGAGATGCTCAAACACTTCAGACTTGAATTTGAGAAAATATACCCATGTATATCATGTGCAATCATCAATGAATGTTAGCACATACATGGATGGTATAGGAAATGGGCCCATAAGATCACTATGAACAAGCTCTAATGGAGAAGAGGCTCTCCATGCATGCCCCTTTGGAAACTTTTCTTGTGGATGCTTTCCAAGAGCACAACCTTCACAAACTCCATCAGAAAATTCTATGGTAGGCAAGCCTTTCACCATCTCTTGTTTTCTAAGTTGCTGCATGTATCTAAAATTTAGATGTCCAAATCTTTCATGCCAAATTCTACTTTCATCATTTGCATGTGTTAGTAGTAAAGTGGAATCTGATTTGGAAACAAAGTTAGAGAAAGTGTATAGATGAGATTGATGATTCACCTTACCAACAACAATTTTGGAGTTGTCTTGCATGTCATAGATGCTCACTGAATCTAGTGTGAATTCAACTCTCTTGCCAGTTCCAGTATGTATGTGTCAGTCGATACACAGAAAGAAGATTAATATAAAGCTTTGGAATATGTAACACATTCTCAAAACTTCCAATTCCAACCTCCATCCTCCCTATTCCAGTTGCCTCTACTAGAAGAACCATCTCCCATGAGAATAGGAGAACCAGTATATGGTTTCAAAGAAGAAAGATCATCTTTTGTGGCTGCCATGTGGTGTGAAGCTCCAGAGTCTATGATCCATGCATTTGAAGAAGAATGAATAGAAATCAAGGCATGAGCATTGTCTCTTGTTTCTGGTGCTTTTTCTTCCTGCTTCTTCTTGGCACTCGGGTCAAAGCACGGTAAAATGTCCCACTTTTTGTATGTTTTGTACCTTTATAAACATGAATTTTCAATTTCATTGATTTTCTAAAGGTAATAGCCACAAAACCGTACACATTCATGAAATTCCACAAACTAACGAAATGTTGTGTTTAGAGTTTAGAATACATGTATATTTTTAAAAATAAAATTGGTAAAAAATATGGTCTTTTTCTTAATTTTTTTCATACGTTGTTTCTTATGTTATAAAAGAGTAATGATTGTCCTCGGGTGGTTTATTTATATGAAAATTTATTTTTTGACTATGAAATTTTATATGTATTTTTAAGATTTGAATTTTGAGATTCTGTCAAATTTTTATATTTTTTTGACTTATTTTTTTACATTAATTATTTAGTACAAATATGTTCAAATAAATAGTATACATATGTCTATGCCAATAAAATTTAAGATTTATATTGAAATTGAGGTTTCTTTTCACAAGTACGAAGAAGACTTCAATAAATAGTAATTTTATTTTTTCAATTTTTTTTTATATATTCTACTATTTTTCAAATTTGGTTGATTGTGTACTATTGATTGTCCTAAAATACCGTATGTTAGTAAAAATTACAACATAAATAAGAAAATAGATTTTAAAAAATGAAAATCACATTTTTAGAAAGCTAATAAAAATATAAATTTTGTGTCAAAATTTTGTAATTTAACTAGTTCGTTTACCCTAATTACGTGGCACCTAAGTGGCAGATTTTGGCTCAAAATTATCCCCCAAAAGGATTTGGAGCCAAAATGTGCCACCCAGGTGCCACATCAGTGCCACTCAAAGGGGTTTGCATGAACATGGTTCGCACAAAGCATGTTCATGAAAACCACCGTTCGTGTGAACCCCCACTGCACCACCAAAGTGCTGCCAAAACATCTCCTTCTAAATTTAATGTTTTGCAATTGCATCTCCCCTTCTAAATTTAATGTTTTACAAGTTACTTATTTAATATTGTTCATTTTTAATGTTTTAAATTTAGTTTTTTACATATTTTTTGTTTTAAACTAAGTTTTTTTAATTGTTTTTAACCAAAAATATGTAATATTAAATTAGAAAATTTGTTTTACATATTAAATATAAATTCTATTAAAATTAGAAAAGTTGTTTTAAAGTTATAAAAACTAAAATTAAAAATAACCTAATTTCTATTGAGATTTGTATATAAATAGAGTTGCATGCACATATAGTTTTGTATCGAGTTTACTCTTAGACATTCAGATCTATCACGATTTATGTGTGCAAGTGAAAATTATTGAAGTGGATGAATCATGGGAAATGCAAAGAATGAGAAACGAAAATATACTGAGGAAGAGAATGTAGAGAAGAATGCTAGAAGATCTGTTCATAGGAAGGCACAAAGAGAGAGAGAAGACACAACAAGTGAAAGACAAGGCTGCAAAAATTGGTACATATGTATAGAAACCCTTGATAGATCGTAAATTTTTTTAGTTCTAAGGTTTAAATATGATAATATGTTTTTTAGATTGGGTAAAGGAAAGGGTTTTGATAGGATCCCATAACCTAAAACAATAGAAATAATACATGTGAAAATAAAATCATTTGACATAAGAATGATGTCAAAAATAACTAAAAAAATAGTAATGGTTATATCATAGAGAATATACAATCATCATATGTTTCCTTTAAAGTTATAATGGAATCCTCTAATTTGTCTATGTAGAGAAGAAACAAAGTAGGGGAAATTGGAAAAACATGTTTAATACTAATGATGATATTGATATCTAGTGTAAAACCAATATGAGTTCGGACCTATCCAATCACCTTCTCATCAAGTGTCATCAAAAGAATACTCAAATGCATTGGAATATGTAGATCTCAAATATGTTGGATTATAATCTATTTGGGAATTCATATTGTTGATTTCTTTCCAACAATGATCAACAAAACAACGATAAACCTTACACGTATTTAGTTTTTCTTTTTTGATTTTAATCCTAAGTACCAATATATGGTATATTATATAGCGATTCTACTTAAAACCAATTTTCCTTATTTATCTAAGTTTCTTGAACTTGCCCAAGTAGAAATATTTGAAATTGGATTCAAGTGCATTAATGTTGTGGGGGTCACTTGGTAATAAATGTTCAAAAATTTGTTATCATGGGATTCCAAATATTACCCCTTATTTTACGATTGACCACTACGTCCTATTTTTCTACCAATACTATGATACAAAAGCTATACATAAAAATTATCAAAGCTATACAATTGTACATTGTATGTGTCTTGAAAACAAGGTTAACCCCACTTCCCCACCGGGTGATTAATCTATGGGATATATTTGATAGTCTACCATACCTTTCATTAATTTTCTTTTTAAGATTTACTCTCTAATATTGACCTTCACGTGATAGTATATTTTGAATTTCGAGAGTCATTTTTTAGTTTATATAATTTGTATGTCGTGTATTCAATAATAATTATCTCATATATAGATGTAAATTGACAAAATTTAAATATAACATGTTGTACATGATATGACATTTGAAAATAATTTTTGTTATGAAATTTATTGGGTATAAACGTTGTGGTAGATCTTGGTAGCATTCTAAAGAGGACATCATTTTGAATTGGACAATGCAACTTATGTATTCTTCTACACTCTCTCTTCCCTATTGAGCTCGTAATTAAATTATTAGTGATGTTTACTCAATCTTTTAAATATAGTACAAGATTTTTGGGTTTTATGTGTTGAAAGTTTTTGGTCTAGGTTTGATTTGAAAATTAGATAGCTCTAACACCATATATATATATATATATATATATATATATATATATATATATATATATATATATATATATATATGATTATTTAGTAGATTTCAAGAAGGACCTCATGAAGCTATCTAAATACAATTTTAGCTTGGTCAACTTAATATTATTGTTTACTAGATAGTAAGCTAATTTTTTAGATATTAAAGTGTTTACTAGCTTGGTCATTAATGGTGTAATCACATTTGTATGTTAAATTTTTACAAATTTTGGTGTACTCACATGTGTATGTTTATGGACACAGATCATGATGTGCAACGTTATGCTGAAGTGATAACAAAAGTTATGGAATTACTTCCCAAGAAAAATGTGAAACACTTGGTGAAGATGGATTTACAAAAATTAAAAGAATTTTCCCAACAAGAACCACTATCGCGAAAGAAAACAACAAAAAGTGTAGAGATAGTATATGGTGAATTTGTTAATTTGACTACGATTCTAGAGAAAATTTGTTGGTTACATTCTTGAATTATGTTGATATGAGGGAAACATTAGAATTATTGGGTGTTGATTTTGGACAGAAAAATTCAAAACATGTAGAAGAAGAATTTTTGGGAATGTTTTTAAATGAATAAGTTATTTGGGTACAAAAACTAGGTCGATGATAAGAGTATTTCTCATAGAGCAATATTAACTTCAGTTGTAAGTGAAGATACGAAAAGAATCATCATGTTACCATAGTTTACAAGGCATTGGGTTTATCTAGAAAGACGGTCAATAAGTATTCAAAGAGCGGGAAGACATTGGATGACTCTACTATGGAAGGAAATTGGGCACTAATGTAAAAATCCATGTTATGATAAAATAGAGGATAATATTGTGAAGATAGTTTATAATTTTTGGACTGAGAGGACTCGTCCTTCTCTGAATGTGAGGGATGTTTTAAAACATAGGATAACTTGCAATAACTATGATGAACATATAAAACATTGGCTTGAAATAACTCAACATGAGATGTACATAAAGTTTATAGAAGAAAATCTAGATGTTAAGATTAGACAACGAATGTTTGAAAATTTGAAGCCTTGGTATGTGCAAGCTAATAAATTCCTTGACACATGTTGTTGTCACTATCATGTTGAGTTTGATTATCACTATCAAGTACAAAAAAATTATAGATCATGTATATATATTTTGAGGTGTGCTTTCATTTATATCTATATATTTGAAAAAAATCAATATAATTTTTTGAGATGTGATTTAAAATTAATGAATTTCAAAATCTATGTTTTTTCAGGTGTATAAAAAGTTATGCGAAGAAAATGCCCCACCTACATGTGTCAGTGAATTCATAACTTCAATTCTTTGCAAGATATCTGAAGATCATGTCGATGATCGTATGACTTGCATCAAAGGTGTCTCGTGACAAGTATGGGGACTTGAAATTATTTCTAGAAAAAATGAAGATTTGGACACAATGAAAATGGTTATTTGCAAGAGGTGATTAATATGTGTGTGTTTGTGTGTGTGTGTTTAAATTTGGATGTTAGATTTTATTTTGATTTTTATGTTTATTGCAAATGAATACATGACAATTTGTCCATTATGAATTGATTTTGTAGGTTTAAATACATAAAATATTCAACAAGGTTTGGAAAAGATGCAACCAAGGTTGAATTTGGTAGAAGAGGAAACCCCATTGCTACATTCATGTAAAGTTTCGAAGTTTAATTAGTCCGTACATCAAACATTCTCACTATTCAAAGTGGCGAAAGCTATATAATTCAAGACTAATAGAGACACATTCCCTATTGGTTCCATATTTTCCATGGTTTCTTTTGCTTTGAGAATTACTCATTTTATCATCAAAAAGAATTTTAGACATGGTATTATAATACTTACCAGGTTACTATCATGGTTCAAGTATTTTATAGGCATGCACAATTGGATTTTGATGGGGTTGAAAGTACATATGTGAAGCAAATGATCAAACTGAGTATCACTTCTATATAAGTGATGAAAAGGAACATGACACCCACTTTGTGTAACATTGTTTTGGTTTGTCCTTTCAATATCTTCATCAGTGAGGAATACAAATAGATCAACATTTTTTTTGGTTAGATGGTTGCGCATCACAATTCAAATCCTCTCACCCTTTCTTTGCACTCATTCATTATCATCATCATCACAAAATTCCTCATTTATGGAGTTTTTTTAGAGTGGTCATGGGAAGGGAGAACACTATGGTGCGGGTGCATACATCAAATGTGTTCTAAAGAAATAAAGCTTTGATTATGAGGGATATTGATTGATTGATGCCACACCATTGTTGGATGGTGTAAGAAACATTTTAAAGTTCAGGTTTCAACCTCACAAGCTTCAAAATCACACGCTTCAACCCCACAGGCTTCAACCCCACACAAATTGTTTTGGGAGATAATAGGTACATGCACATTTAAAACATAGATATGTAGATCTTGATGTGATTTATTAAGTGAACTACAAGTTACTAACTTTAAATTTTTTTATTCTTAATTTTTATGTTTGTTTTAAACTTTATTAATCTTTTGAGCATGATTAAATGAAGGTATTGATCGAAGGACAAAGTATGGATGTGAAAGGATTCCCAATTCTAGGTCTTTGCGGTCTTTGATGACTATATCTAGTAATAACTGGACAATCTGCATAAGAGATTATTCATGTTTTTATTATGAATTCATGAACAAATCATATTGAGAGTGCAATAGTCAAAAACATGGGTATGTAGGTGAGTGGAAGCAAGTTCCTTTAGTTGTGGATGACACATATGGATAAGATCATGATGATATTTTTGAAGATGTGCCCTTGATTTCACCTGATTATGACCACATATCTGGATTTGTTAAACAAGGTATGTTTTATTTAAAAGGATTGTATAATTTGATAATTAAATATATATTTATACTATACATGTATCATTGAATGTTTATTTACATTTTGTTGTAGGTGATGTATTTGCAGTCATTTCAGAAGAATACAATATTGAGAAAGTTGAGTACTACTTGTTGTGTTGCATAAAAGAGAGAACAAAGATAACATGTGAAATAACAAGTGAGGAGACAACATTTTATACTGGCTTGGTTGTAGTGCAGGGAACATACTTATAATTAGTGAAATACCTCCCAAGCGGGATTCACTTTTTTATTACAAACCAGAAAAAAGGTGTACCATTACACCCATCACATAATTGCTACAGTTTACAATTACAATGGTGAAGACTAAAACTAGTTAAGCAAAAAAATGAAGACTAGATGTAGAAGACCATGAAAACATTTATAGGTCATTGAACAATGAGTAGAGCCACTCAAGTATTATATAGAAGGACATGGAATATTATATATTCATGTCTTCCAGAATTTAAAATATTTTATCTATTTTATTTGTCATTTGGCATACATAATTGACAACTTTCTTGCTATGATAGTAAGGATGGGTTCATTAATGATGTAATTTTGTTGCCTAGCATCTCCAATTTAATATTATTTCCATTTATATCTATATATAACAAATGAGTTTTAAAAACTTAGTATTATTTTTTCCTCGTTTTAGTTTCTCTTTTCTAGCATCTTTTATAACAATTTGAAACAAGATCTCTTAGTGTCAATAAATCTAACTTGAATCATTTAAAATTTCATGTGAGAAAAATGATAGACAATTAAATTTTGATATAGACAATAAAGAACTACATGACTCTTGTATTAATAAAATATCTAGAGCTTGTATTTATCCAAATATAATCATTACATGTTTATAAGATCTTTATATCAATTATGATTCATATATCATCTTTGCACATAATATATATCTTAAGTAGAATAAAATCCTAGTTTGGATATTACAAAACCCTAGATCCTTACTAGGTTATAACCTAAAAAAGAGTTTAGTCCAATTGGCTTAAGATTCCTCAACCCCCTATGAGACAAGCATCGCCTACATATCTATAATATGAAAATTCCTCACACCTATGCGGTTATCCCTCCCACTAGATGTGTGTGCATATATGCATAAATAATGGTTATGATAAGACCCCAATAAGGCCTCCAACACTTGGTAACAATCCTTGAATTTAGTTATAGTGCATGATTATGTACACTTGTAACTTGTTGGCGTGCTGTAAGGATGTGATTATGTGATATTTTAATTATTAGGGCCTAGGTCCTTAGAGTTCTTTAGAATGAAATCCTTTAGATGTCTAAGGAGTTAAGAGATTCCCTTGATAAATAACATGTATGTGTTTATATACACAAATTATGTGAAATATTTCCCACTCAATTCACCGTAAGATGATTGGTGTAAGGTGTCTATTTGAAAATGTGACCATTGTAAGTGCATGGGTAAAAATTTTAAACCCTGGGTCAAAAACATTGGTAATTTCTACCCTTGTCACTCGATTCTACCTGAGTTTAACTTAGGACCTAATCTCATACATGTGTTGAGTACATATGAGAGTGCAAATGTGTTCATTGTAAGGTAAATTGGTTCCTAAAGTGCTAAACTAAATGAAAAGTGTTGATTTGATGGAATCATAACATAGGAATTGAGCGGGGTGTTTTTATAATTAAGTCAATTTATGTGTAAATGGGAATATGTTGGGGTAGATGCCAAATAATTATTTCCAAGTTCCTTAGGTCCAAATTTTGGGTCCTACATTCTGCTAACAATTGTTTGCATGATTTGGATGTTATGTGAGTCCACATACCTTAAGACAACTCAGGTACATGTACATCATTAAACTAAATATTAACATACCTAATAGGGTCTATGTCACACTGCCATTAAATTTTTAGAAATTTTATTATTTTTGTGAATTATTGTTTTGCATTAATCAAATACCCTTTGGGAAGGTAAGCCATTTATAATGTTCCCTCCTCAACTCTTGTGTCATTTTTGTAAGAGAAATTAATGGAATTTTTTTAGTTCAAAGGCAGAAGAGAAAAAAATTCCATGCCAAAAATTTTCATTAGCTCATGATCATAGCCCTAAAAATATTCTTGATGTTTTACATTTCCTTAAATTAAATAAATTATGCAATTATTTTGACCAACTTACTTTAGTTGAATAATATTTTAGTTGAGTCCCCTTTGAGAGAACCTTCAAATCATGGGTTCATGATGCATGGATTATGCCTCACGGTGTCAAGCTTTATGGAAATAAAATCTTAATCAAGTGTTTCTTTTTGTTCTAACTATAACAATGTTGACCATTGTAGAGATATCATAGCTAATGGACCTTGGTTTATTTGAAACATAATTATGATTTTTCCCATTAGAAATGGTATTTTGTCATCATTGAGAAATCTAATTCATCATTTTCATATATGGTATAAGGTATTTTGTCATCATTGTCATAGGATTTGATGTAGTGCCCACATTTTACACACACAATTACAATAGTAAAATACTAGGATAATTTTTTTTGACTTACATTGCTCACTACACACAACACAACAAGGTCTCCAAAATAGAAACTCGACTCACATACAAAAATTACATAAGTCATCGACTCACATAGGCACAAGAAAACAACATAGGCATGTTGATGCCACACTTTTCCCAATGAATGGTTACTAGTAATGACCCAACCACAAGAAAAAGTACTTCAAGAATGGTGAACCCATAACACATCATTTCTTTAATTGTATTTTAGTTACGATCAACATTCCAAGAACATTATTGTGCAAGGATAACTTTCTCGTTTGTCCACCCACAAATTCTTAAGTTTATTCCATGGTTAAATTACCATTCGACCCTTTTAAACTGACTTTTTATTCTTTACAAAATTTTCTATAACTTGCATACTTATTTGACATAATTCAAATGAATATATAGTACTTAATTATCTTTTCATTATGTTAAGAATATTCTTCTCGAACATATATTCAATGCCTACCTTTTTTACTCTTACAACTCAAGAGGATGTTACTTGGTGTCCATATAGTGAAATTAGGTTTTAACGAAGATTTAGATGTGAGATATATTTTTACCAAAAACATTCCTCGATCACGGGTTAGATATTTCCTTACCATAGTTATTCTAATTTAATGACTTGAGGAACTCTATTTTGATTTATATATGTATTTTGTTTTCACGAAGGTTGATCACACCAAGAACAATTCATATTCTTTGAAAACAATAGAATATATTTAATTGAGTTATAAGGTCTCTAAGGGTGGCATTACTCGGAACCTCAAATATCATTTTTTTTAATCTTATATGCTTTATTTTCTAGGTCACATTATGGTCTAATTATTAGCATTGTCTTGAAAAAGGAGTTATGAAGTGTTTGTTTAACCTCTTGAAGACATAAAAGATTACAAGACTTGAAGCTACACACGAATCCTATGTTAACATCCAAATCAACTGAGGTATAGATTTATTCCAACTTCACCTAAGGGTCTACCCCTCAACTGTATATGAGTTTTAAGTGAGAGGAAAAATTTATGCTAAACCGCCTTCCAGAAAGGACCAAGGTGTTATGTTGATAGGAACCAAGGTAGCACATTTAGCTATGTGGAGCCAAGGGGGTTCATTAACAAGAGTGCAAGACAAAGGGAAACTATATCCCGATCTCCATTTATGTCGTTTGGATCCAATAGAGATTTCATTCGATGAAGAAATCTACTTTTAAATCTATCTTCAGAAAACAAGGTAATCTACTAGGATAAGAAGGAAGGGTTAGTTCTTCTTACTCCAAATGATGTTTAAGCTGTGTCACTTCTATCTACCATGACCGGGTTTATGACAATGTCACTAACCATACCGACTAAGATGATAAACCCATTCTTGGGATCTGCTTACTCAAACCAGGATATTTCCATTTAGTGTAGGGTTTAAGTTCAATTTACGGATTTCAATGTCTTCTACGGTATGGAGTATCACACAAGAAAACAAGTTATGCTCTGATATTGCACAAGGGTAGAGTGTTTTGATTAAGTATCTTTATTACATTTACAAAGTATGAATGGAAAAAATGACTCATTAATCATTCATTAAAAACTAAATATGCACTACAAAATATTACTACAAATTCACTCACCTTATATAAATATCAAACCTTTTTACCATGTGTACTATAAATCAAATTGAACCTATGATTAAATGCACATTTCCTAGATGTCCTTGAAACTAGCATCATCATACATATCAACAAATTATCAAATATAACCTTCTGTAACATGAGACTACATTATACATTTATTCATTTAACAATGAAGTATATAAATTACAATGATAATTAAGGATCAAACATCACCTTTTCACCATCATTATTTCATCTTGTAAAACCACATGAGCATGATATTAGTGATACATCGCTAGCATGGCATCCACCCTAATCTAACATATTTATCATTTTTTAGTTTCCCATTTACATATTATAATAGTTACAATTTTCAATCACAAATCAAAATGTTTAGAGACATGTATTCATTACATTTAATTTTACTTCATTTTGTAACCCAAAAGAGAGAAAAAGAAGGGAAGAAAGAGAAAACCTGTTTTGTCAAAAGTTCTATTTTACACAAGAAGTTACACTATAGAGTTTTAAACAGTTATTTACATGTGTCAAAAGTATTTACAGTGGTTTGGCAACCTAACGAGGGTCCCATAGCTTTCTATTTTAACATTTTCTTATTAGCTACACAAACATTCAAACGGGCTCGGAGGCTAAGAAACCACTTCCAAAAGTTGTCATCCGATGAGAACAGACACCACGATTAAATTTCTACGTGTCCCCATATATACCAAGAGTTCATAGCAACTAAGGTAATTTGGAACTAGCGAATGGTTTACGTTTGGCCATTTACTTCTCCGGGGCCACCGGGTCGTAATTGACCCGATTCTACAAATGAAAAAAAAAATTAGCTCAAGGGATTAGAAAACCACGTCCAAAATTGATGTTTGATGGATTAAAACACAATGAGGAACTTCCTACAAATTTCCCTATATATCAAGAATTCAAAAAAGTTGACAAAACTCAGAACTAAAGAGCATTCTTTGAGCGGTGAAAAATTTATGAAGCCACCAGTCCTAATTGGTCCAGTTTGACCTTGTCAAAAAGTGACCAGAGGCTCATAAATTTGCCATCATCAAACTATCCGAGAAAAGTGTTTTTCCCTATCTTGAAAGTTCTATGCAATTGTCTATTAAAAACACTAGAGGTTTGCAAAGATGGGAAATAATTTCTCTATGTAGGTTTCAAAAGGCGGTTCAAAACGAAAGCCAACTTTCTAGATTTGTGACTTTCTCTACCTGCTGTAAACCAAGTGTAACAAGGCTCCTATAAGAGCGTAAAAAGATCACATATGTTCATTCGGGGTCAATCCAAAGCTCCGGTGAGTCCTCACATAACAAGGTACACGAATGAAGCTTCACATCTCATTTTCAAAGTTACAAAGGGTACTTAATGAGTCTCAAGAAATGTAAAAATATCTATTTAAACCGGAGATGGGATTTTTAATTTTAATTCTTTCATTTTAAAAAAAACTTAAAAGGATAAAGAAGTCTAAAATGACTCATCTCCCCCTTTTTTATATGCTTCTATTTCTTATTTTTATTTTATTTTAAATCCATTCTTCTCATTTTGTGAGAAATCTCGTTACCACATTTACTTTATTTACTAACGTTGTTCTTGTCTAACAAGCGACAGAAAAGGGATTTTCCTCAATTATCTCTTTAATACATTTGAAATGGTAGCAAAAAAAACTCGTGGCAAGGTGAGCTCGCACCACCAAGCTGAACGCCCATGCGATAAGGTGCATGAATTTACCTCTTCCAGGATAATAACTACATCACATTGGTATGAGAACCACCCAACCCACCAAGTTAGGACAAGGTGAGTGAAATTTCACAAGATTCAAGCCCTTGATCAACACAGGTAAGGTAGCTCTGAGTTTTCCATATAAGGTTAGAAGAAACCATTACACCGATTTAATCAGACAATCTTGCAAAAATGTCTAAATAGGAGTTATAACCCACTTGAGGGCCTTCTTACAAGCTTTTCGACAAGACACGACAGAGTCGGGCACCACATCTCCCTCCCCTTATAAGAGCATCGTCCTCGATGTGACACAACACTAAGGGTAGAAAAAGGGATAAGCAATGAAGAAAGCTAATGATGACCAGTTCCATCTAACGAAAAGATCTATTTCAATAGAACGTGACCAAAGGAAGGTCAAGAAATTTTAACAATTTCTTAAACTCTTAATGTTCTGTGAAGATTGGTAGTTCCATTTTACCTTATTACTTAGTTAGCATTTTCTTTTACAATATTTCTTATCTCAAGATTATAATATTCATTGTTTAGAAATTTTCAATTGTCTTATGTTTGTGGGTGCCCAACAATAACTAACATCAAGATGTCACACAAAAATTAACACAACACAAACAACCCATGAGACATCTTGCTACCTACTTTCATGACTGTATCATATCACAAGGTCTTTTAATTCCTCCATGGAATGACAACAAGTAGTCCACATAACAAAGAATTTCCAACAATTACGTCCTAGACATAGATCTAGTACACACATATGACTGAAAAACATAATCATCGCACTGATACATATACAACGAGTATCACAAGACCCAAAGAAAACCATGACTATACCAACATAGTGCCAAGACAATATCCAATAGTCCATACCAACCAAGGGAAGAGTCAAGCCTCAAACATAACAAGGTGTCAAAAAGACTCACACGGGTACACATAACTCACTATACCAATCTCCACACATCTCAAAATATCAAGAAATAACTCCATATATCTCCTGAAGTATCATAAAAAAACTCATTATACCTTCCACGCCATCACCAAATAATCTCCATATACCTCTCATAGAGAAAGAATCATAGTGTCAAAACCAAGTCGGGTCACTCAACCATAGAGCCCCATCAAGAATATCAGGTCACTCAACCATAGAGTGCTATAAAGAATATCAAGTCACTCAACCATAGAGGCTCATCTCCTTTCTCCTTTTAATGAGGCCGGGTCACCCTATTGCCCTAGGCACATAGAGCCCCGTCACCCCCAACCCAAGTGACATAATAACTAGTGGTTCAACAACCCGTTAGTTATCTATAAATCCTCGGGGTGTACCCCATACAACGAAGTGGTCCCATAGGTTCAACCACTCCATGGTTAATCCCATGACCCTATTCCAAAGCACATTACGACATTAGAACCAAAGCATAACAATCCATTCAAAAGCCAAGTGGAAAAATCAAAAGCCTTGGGATAGGCTACAAAACTTTTAAATATGAAAAGAAATTTTTTAAAACTAAGAAAAAAACAAATGGCTAATTAGCCATGGTTAGTGAAACTCAAATGTTAATGCAACAATCAAATAAATTCCCAAAATATAAGAACATGTCAATCAAGAAAACGACTAGTTCTAGCTAAAAGAGATAATGATCAATTTACAAATAAAATACGTATAGAGAAATAGCACATTACAATCACTATGTGGCCTCATACCGCCACCAAAAGGGGTACTTATTGAGTTGTCGACACTCGGACATCGAGCCTCGGCTTGTAAAAAATACATGTAACGAGAAATGAGTATATCAAATAATGTAACTATCATCATCTATGCCTGAATCATTCCTCCACACTCCCACTAGGATCAACACAGTCAAAATCAAATACGATTATTCAATGAATAATCCAATAGGAAAGAGTAGGGAACTCTAGTTACATAAGTTGAGCCTAAGGTGGTGTGCACCCACAATATACTGAGAAAGCTCGAAGTATACTAAACAAATAGAAGTGGGTTTTTCAGTCTATATAATACTCCACTTCCTCACTCGTAGTCAGCTCAAGATTATGAAAACCTAGTCCACACCTCCTCTCTCCACACATACACTCTTGATAGTTTATCCCCTTAGGGTTGTCTAGTGTAAGGTTCACAACATACACATAACTACATAACTAAAACAATGGTGATTCACGCACATTAACCATAACATCTTACGCATGGTATTTATACGGGGTATAACACAATCATTACTTTCACGGGTTATGATACATCACATTACCACATCCTACACCCAAAGTGCAATCACTGTACACTAGGGATCATACTCACCATATGCCCCTAAATCACGACATGAACCATCACATATTACATGAATTATACATATGAGGAACACAATGTCTAACCTTACCACATATAGTCAATTGCAATACAACAGACGAGGCACACCACTCAACACAATACGGTGACGACATCACGATAAAATGTGATTCACTTTACATCAATTTTTTCATGCAATACATCAATACATCTTCACATCACATAAGGTCAAAATGTTTCAACACTCTGCAATTCACAATATCATTCCTTTCACACACAACAAGGCGGTACATCACACATGGATTCCTCATTGAATCCATGAAAAGGAGAGTCAATACTCTCATCACAAGCACATCAACATGACAACAAATATGCACTAAGTGACATGCACCACATGTGCTTCCATAAGGTCACAATTACAACATTGTTCACATTACAACATATATCACATTACTCTTCCAATATCCACCACCATCATGCAGAATCATCACAACTCCAATCCATCCCAGAGGTTTGAGAGCATGAACCTCCTCTCGATACCATATGTAGTGCCCACATTTTACACACTCAATTACAATAGTAAAATACCAAGATACTTTTTTTTTTACTTACATTGCTCACTACACACAACACAACAAGGGCTCCAAAATAGAAACTCGACTCGCATACAACAATTACATAAGTCATCGACTCACATAGGCACAAGAAAACAACATAGGCATGTCGATGCCACACTTTTTCCAATGAATGGTTACTAGTAATGACCCAACCACAAAAAAATGACTTCAGGAATGGAAAACCCACAACACATCATTTCTTTAATTGTATTTTAGTTACGATCAACATTCCAAGAACATTATTGTGCAAGGATAAATTTCTCGTTTGTCCACCCACAGATTCTTAAGTTTATTCCGTGGTTAAATTACCGTTCGACCCTTTTAAACTGACTTCTTATTCTTTACAAAAGTTTCCATAACTTACATACTTATTTGACATAATTCAAATGCATATATAGTACTTAATTATCTTGTCCTTATGTTAAGAATATTCTTCTCGAACATATATTCAATGTCTACCTTTTTACTCTTACAACTCAAGAGGATGTGACTTGGTGTCCATATAGTGAAATTAGGTTTTAACGTAGATTTAGATGTGAGATAGCTTTTTACGAAAATATTCCTCGATCATAGGTTAGTTATTTCCCTACCAAAGTTATTCTTATTTAATGACTTGAGGAACTCCATTTTGATTTATATATGTATTTTTTTCTCGAAGTTTGATCTCACCAAGTATAATTCATATTCTTTGAAAACAATAGAATATATTTAATTGAGTTATAAGGTCCCCAAGGGTGGCATTACTCGAAACTCAAATCTCATTTTTACTCTTATATGCTTTATTTTCTATGTCACAGTATGGTCTAATTATTAGCATTGTCTTGAAAAAGGAGTTATGAAGTGTTTGTCTAACCTCTTGAAGACATAAAATATTAGAAGACTTGAAGCTACACACGAATCCTAAGTTAACATCCGAATCAACTGAGGTATAGATTTATTCCAACTTCACCTAAGGGTCTACCCCTCAACTGTATATGAGTTTTAAGCGAGAGGACAAATTTATGCTAAACCGCCTTCCAGAAAGGACCAAGGTAGCACATTTAGCTATGCAGATCCAAGTGGGTTCATTAACAAGAGTGCAAGGCAAAGAACAACTATATCCCGATCTCCATTTATGTTGTTTGGATCCAACAGGGATTTCATTCGATGAAGAAATTTACTTTTAAATCTATCTTCAAAAAACAAGGTAATCCACTAGGATACGAAGGAAGGGTTAGTTCTTCTTACTCCAAATGAAGTTTGACTATGTCGCTCCTATCTACCAAGTTTATGACAATGTCACTAACCATACTGACTAAGACGATAAACCCATTCTTGGGCTCTGCTTACTCAAACCAGGATATTTACATCGAGTGCATGGTTTTATTTCACTCTATGGCTTTCAAAGTCTTCTATGGTAGGGAGTAACACACAAGAAAACAAGTTATGCTCCGATATTGCACAAGGGTAGAGTGTTTTGATTAAGTATCTTTATTACATTTACAAAGTATGAATGCACAAGATGACTCGTTAATCATTCACCTTTGAACATTAAATATGCACTGCAAAATATTACTACAAATTCATTCACCTTATATAAATATCAAACCTTTTTACCATGTGTACTATAAATCAAATTGAACCTATGATTAAATGCAAATTTCCTAGATGTCCTTGAAACTATCATCATTATACATATCAACAAATTATCAAATATAACCTTTCGTAACATGAGACTACATTATAGATTTATTCATGTAACAATGAAGTATATAAATTACAATGATAATTAAGGATCACACATCACCTTTTCGCCATCATTCTTTCAACCTACAAAACCACATGTGCATGATATCAAATGAAACATCGTTGGCATGGCATCCACCCTAATATGTTTGTTTCCCATTTACATATGTTAATAATTACAATTTACAATTGCAAATTAAAATTTTTAGAGACATGTATTCATTACATTTCATTTTGTAACCCAAGAGAGAGAAAAAGAAGGGAAGAGAGAGAAAACACTATTTTGTCAAAAGTTCTATTTTACACAACAAGTTACACTATATAGTTTTAAATAGTTATTTACATGTGTCAAAAGTATCTACGGTGGTTTGGAAACCTAACGAGGGTCCTACAGTTTTCTATTTTAACATTTTCTTACTAGCTACAAAAACGTTCAAATGGGTGCGAGTCTAAGAAACCGCTTCCAAAAGTTGTCTTCGATGAGAACACACACCACGATTAAATTTCTACGTGTCCACATATATACCAAGATTTCATAGCAACTAATGGAATTTGGAACTAGCGAACGGTTTATGTTTGGTGGCTAGTTTTCCGGGGCCACTCATTATAGTTGACCGATTCTGAAATGGATCAAAATTAGCTTGAGGGCTTAGAAAACCACATCCAAAATTGATGTTTGATGGATGAACGCACAATGAGGAACTTCCTACAAATTTCCCTATATAAGGATAATTCAACAGAGTCGACGAAACTCGAACTGAAAAAGCAGTCTTCAAACGGCACAAATTTACGAAGCCACCAGTCCTAATTGGTCCAATTTGACCTTGTCAAACTGTGACCAAAGGCCTACAAAATGCCATTGTCAAACTATCCAGAAAAGTGTTTTTCCCTAAACTGAAAGTTCCATGAAATTTTCTAGTAAAAAACCTAGAGGTTTGTGAAGACGGAAATAATTTCTCTATCCAGGTTTCAAATGGCGGTTCAAAATGAAAGCCAACTTTCTAGATTTAACAACTTTCTACTATTGTAAAATAGTGTAACAGGGATCCTATAAGAGCGTCAAAAAGATCACATATGTTCATTCGGGGTCAATCCAAAGGTTCAAGGTGAATCCTCACATAAAAAGGTACATGAATGAAGCTTAACATCTCATTTTTAGAGTTACGAAGGGTACTTAATGAGTCTCCAAAAATGCAAAAATTATCTATTTAAACCGGGAGATGATCAATGTTATTACTGGGAAGTCAATTTCATCTCGTCAATAAACCAATATTTTAGTGATCTAGTTGGGTAGGAATTTAATGTTTTAATGCAAACGAGATATTTTGACTTCGTGAGTTACGACACAACATTTCATTGTTTTACAACGAGTTGAAATAAACAATTAAGTGTATTATAATCCTAATATTTTAAAATTATATTATGTTGTAAACAGAAAACTAAAATACGAGAGTTATGAAAGATGAGGAGAGATGGTCCATGCCTGGAAATGATGAGTGAAACAGGTATAAGGGCTCCAAATTCTTTACGCTCACGATCCGTTGAGAACACCGTTGTTTCCACATGATGCCAAATAGTCATGTGAAAAATCCAAGCGATTTGATATGCACCCATGTCTCATCAAAAAACCATTTTGTTTTTTCAAGTAGTCATCCCGATCCATGAGACCGCATTTTCTATGTCAAACAGTTGGCAAGCCATCTGAATGCTTCCACATTTGCATACATGTGTATCAGGGAACTTACAACTATAACATCTGACCAAAAACCATATTCTATTGTTCGTACCCGTTCCAAAACTCTTATTTGTCCATGGGCTGAGATTATGTTGGAAAAGGTGTTTCTTTATCATCATCTCTATAACTGGCTTTGGAATGCAATGAAGTGTAACAACAGTATAAGAAGCAACCCAACCCCAACTTCATCTTCAAAGCATAAATGGGTGTGGGGTATATACTAGACGACACACTGCACTGCAGGGGATAAATATAATGGAATCACAAATGTCATAAAATGGTTGAAACTAGTAGATTCCATATCTGAATTTTGTGGATCTGAAAAGAACAACATCTCCAATGAACAAAACAACAACATGGAAGAAATAGTGTGACTATCTCCTGAGGAAACCCCATGTCTTCTGCACACTGCCGCAATCATACTCCATGTGAAGTTGTCTCATTCTTTCATATGGTCAAACACTGTAACAACGTCCACCAAAGCATTTGCAACTACAAAATCTGATAGAATCCTTCTTTCTTTTATGCTTTGCAGTTGTCCATGTAGGGTTCAGGAGCTCGAGTTTGGCATGGGCTGGAAGTACGTAGGCAAATGTAGACTAATTGGGTTGGAGCCCTATTGGATGACTTCAAACCTTGATAAAGGTGCAACCAACAACTGAGGCACTCCAATATGGGAAAAACACAGTTGGAAGGCGACAAAAAGGGCATGTGTGGCTTTTTCTATGTTTTCCCCTTGCCTTGGTCTTCAAAAGTTGTCCCGCAGGCCTATCAGGGGAACAATAGACCAACAAACCAAATTCTCTTTCAACGCACTCTACTCCATGCCAACACAATCTGCCACGGCTGCAACCATGACACTCCATGAGGTGACATCTAGCGAGGAATTTCTTTGAACAACCAAAAAGAAACCTCACACACATTGATTTGAGGATTTGGTCAACACTCACGTCTTTGAGCATATGCTTCCACATAGGTTCTAAAGCTCCCCTCACACATCCTTCAGCAACTTGGTGGAAAGTATGAAGGGTTCGAAGCTCCCTTCCCATCTTGGCGGTGGTTGCTTGTCTTCATTCAACAATAAGATAGAAAAAAATCCCATAAGGAGCCCCCTTTGCCCTAACCGCCCCAAAAATTCATGGGCTTTTTAATTTTAATTCTTTTATTTAAAAAAAAACTCAAAAAGGATAAAGAACCCTAAAACGACTCATCTCCCCCTTTTTTATTATGCTTCTATTTCTTATTTTAAATCCATTCTTCTCATTTTGTGAGAAATCTCGTTACCGCATTTACTTTATTTACTAGCGTTTTTATTTCCTAATGAGCGACAAAATAGGTATGTTCCTTAATTATCTCTTTAATACTTTTGAAATGGTAGCAAACAAAACTTGTGGCAAGGTGAGCTCACACCACCAAGCTGAATGCCCATGCGATAAGGTGCATGAATTTACCTCTTCTAGGATAATAACTACATCACATTGGTATGAGAACCACCCAACCCACCAAGTTAGGACAAGGTGAGTGAACTTGCACAAGATTCGAGCCCTTGATCAACACAGGGTAAGGTAGCTCTGAGTTTTTCCATATAAGGTTAGAAGAAACCATTACACCGATTTAATCAGAAAATCTTGCAAAAATGTCTGAATAGGAGTTATAACCTGCTTGAGGGCCTTCTTACAAGCTTTTCAACAAGACACGACAGAGCCGAGCACCACATTTGATAAACCTAATTCTATGAGGACCTTAAATTATTATTATCAATTCAATTTAACTAATCCAAAAAAATAATATGATTGATATTAGAAGTAATAAAGAGTTCTGATATAAATTAATGTGTAAACTAAACATTCAAAACACATACATATAATTAATAATAAAAGATGCAAAATACATTTATTACTTGTATTGAAAGATATTTTGACTCAAGGTTAATAATAATACAAATGGTGGTAGAAATGCGAGTGAACAAAGTACAAATGGAGATGAAGACTTATTACTCTTTATGAGGTAGGATGGCATGAGTTTTATCTCCAAAGACTTTGGTTTACAGAGAGGCATTTTACATTAGGTGTTTTAATAGTAAAAATCTCTAAATAAAGTCAAATTTACAATTACATTAAAATAGTATAAATCATGGAAATGTATTGCATTACATTTACTTCATTTTCCATCATTTCGCACACCTGTAATAACACATGAGTTTATATTTCTTGAGTTTAAGAGAGAGGATAGATAAAGAGAGGGAATCTATTATTTTCACAAGCTTTTAAGTTACTATATAGTTTTAGAGAGATAGTTTAATACTAACAATGTATTTTGAAAAGATTTAACAAGTGCATAAGTAAAGAAGAATTCACTAAGCCATGGAAGGTTTAATGTATTATAAAGTATTACTAAAATATCAAAAATCATGTCTAATGAGTATATACATGTCGAAAATATCTAAAAGTATGTCTAAAATGTCAAAAAGTATGTCTAAAATCTCTAAAAGTATGTCTCAAATATCAAAAATTATGTCTAATGAGTATATACATGTCTAAAATGTCTAAAATCTATAAAATATCATTGAAGTCTCCTCTCGTGCACTAGGGAAAGTGCCAGACCCCTCACTACGCTCTGTTGCACCCTACATGTTAAAAAAAGGAATATACACGTCATAAACTATATATAGCATGTACCATATATTATAATATATAAGCAAAATTCTACAACAATTTCTTGATTAATTGAATGAATCATATAACATATATGTATGATTGATTACCTCAGTATCATCCCTAGGTGGGTGTTGGGAGCGTCTACACTATGTGTAGATCTTTGTCCCATAGATCCCTGTGAAACAAAATAAATAAAATGTAAGAAGTTGATATATAAGTTTTTTGAATAAAGTTCATTATTTTCTAAAATTTCAATTTAGATTAAAAATTAATTCTATTAAAACACATGATTCTATACCTCTGCAGAATGTGTCTCCAAATCTATGGGATTGCAACCCATGACCTCAACACCAGCAAATATTTTACCAAGTGAGTCAAGATGACTCAGGCCCGAAACATCAAGATCCATGTTGTGCTCCATCAAGAGATGTGTGTATGTCACGCGGGTAGATGGTGTGGGCTGTGAAGCTCCACACACTGGAGTAGAAGCCTAAACATAGAAGTACATGTTTAATTTTAATATTAATAAATTATAAAGTAATGATGAAATAAAATAAATTTTAATTAAATATTGGGTGTTTAATTTTCACACCGAACATAAATGTGTTGAACATCAGGTGTGACAATCCTAGCAACAAGAAGTTTATCTGTAGTAGTGGCAGTAGTACCCTGACTAGAAGATACACTCCCACTCTGCTCTATAAAATCTAAAACCCCAATAGTGGAATGTTGTAATGTCATGAAATCAACTCATATGCATGCAAAAATTCATCACCATGATGTGTCGTAGCTGATGTGCTTAAGCAAGATTTGTAACTAGCTCAGATTCATCTGGGGAAATCAAAGATACATGAGCGTATACCTCGTTGCGTGCATCACTGCTACTACTAGCACCTCCACTACTAGTATCATGTCTATGAAGGTACTGACCCACATGGTCAGAAGATATCAATTGGGTCTCGCGAGCAATTCCAGCAAGACCCTCGATAGCAACCTCATGTGCAGTCATAACGATAGGTGTTGCGACATCTTGAAAGCTTGATAAGAATGGTTGTGGCCTTGGTACAAGCTATTGTATATCAACAACTGCAGGAGCTCCCTCCTTTCTATATGCCTCCTAGTGGCTAATTCGGCCATGCCCCCACCCCAACTAACTAGGGATGTCTAAATAGTTCACCATTAGGTTTAAGTGGACCTCATCATGTAGCATCCTTATGAAGTATAATGGTAATTGTTCATGATTCGAAATTGGCCTTGAGAGGCTACAAATCTAGGATAAATTAAAGGGTCACATAGGGGACATGAACATTTGTTTAAATAATATGCCCTTATTTTCTTTTTTTTTGCATAAAAACTCCAACAAGACCTCTTAATGACTTCCTTATCAGAAAGTCGTGATGTAATCTCATTATAACCTACATCTCCTGAGACACTTGATTTTAATGAATCCATAAAATTTTTTATTGACTCAGAATCAAATGGGTTATATGTTTTCAAACTTGTCCCTATTTTATGAAGATCAACCAATATTTTTTCACAATGGGCTTTATACTTCCCAACTATAGTTGGATTTAGGAGAATAGATTGAAATTTTGCAATCTCTAAATCAGTCCTCTCAAACAACTTAGGAGCGGAAGAAGCCATGGTCAGTAAAAAAACTGAAACTAAAATTCAATTAATAGTATTTTTAATTAAAAAAAATCTAAGATATTCTCCTATTTTAATGAAAATAGAAACATGATTTTCAAGCTTCAATGCAAATAATTTAGAAAATAAGAAATTACATATAAGAAATTGCATAGATTTAATGGAACTAAAGGAGGAATTATCTAGAATGTAACATCCATTTTTTTAGAATCTAATCAAATGCAAGAAACATATTGCACATATCGTTGAGTTCCTATGTGCAACATCACACAATAAATTTTGGTGCACGTAACTAGGATAGCAAGACATTATATTTTAGGTTTCTTATTAACAGGTTTATTATTAACAAATAAACCAAGACATTATAAATATACATTTCTTATTAAAAATAATCAAATATAAAGCACAATTGAACTAAAATTATCGTCAAGAAGCTGAACTCCTTAGACTCTGTTTAGGGAAGGCCAAAACTCGTCATGATTACAATATGGCCATTTTTAGTCCGATTGAGGAATTCATTGAAAGCAAAGATGTCGAAGTGTCTCCAATCTCAGCGGAGTTCCGGCAACTCTTTGGGGCAATGATAAGGAAAGCAAAAGGACCATTGATCAGCTGGATAAGACTGACGCTGCCCACATGACAACTTTGGGAATGTTCAAATCCTGGAAGAACATCAAAACCAACATCGACAAAGCTGCCAAGAAGTAGTTGTAGGTGCTTTAGCTGCTCTTGATTGTTTTTTTGTTGTTTTTTGCGGTCTCTTTGCTACTTTTTTGCAGAGTTTTTGTTGTTTTGTCTTGATTGGGTAGTTGTTTCTTGGCTACTTTGGGCTTCATTGTCACACTTGGATTCTGATCCTTTTTTTTTCTAGTTTTCATTCCTATTCTGGCTCCTAGGCCCTCTATTGTACACAAGGGTATAGTCCCTTTCAAAAAACTATTTGCCAATAATAATAAATAAAAAAACTAACATTATCATCAAATGTAATAAACCAAGACATTATAAATATTTATAATAAAAGTTCATGACTTTATTTAAATGTTTTCATTTAGAGTTTTTTGGTACTAATTTATGATTTCAAATGTCTATATAAAACTTAATATCATTGTAAAGTAGCTAGTAACCACATTTAAGATATACAACCTCCACCCACAACCTCTTAAAATTAAGGACACAAAAAAGTTTAGAAGAATGTTATTTGACATGATGCCTACAATTGGACACAACCAAAATTCTTATCAAAAGTTAAAAATTAAATGGAATATAAACATGATAACAATCAAAATGAGTAGCTCACATGATCCCTTATTTAAAACAATGAAATGGAAAACTCCTACACAAAATTGGGAAGATTGGAAATGTTAATTTTCCCCCATATGTGTAGTAAAGACAAAGGATTTTAATGATGGGGTGCATAACATTATGTGGACACATTAAGATATGATTTTATAACTCATACTTTGATTTAATTAAGAAGTATTGTGTCAAACCCACATGCTAGTACAAATAAAAATAGAGGTTTAAGCTCATTGGGGTTTAAATATTAATAGGTTACATGGAAGTTATTTATAGGGATTATAATCCAAACATTAAAAATAGATGCTACAAGGTCAAGGACTCGATAAAAAGGAAAATCTAGGTTGGTCGACAAATCGATGCTTTATGCAAAGTGACGGAAACCACAACTTTATGTATAGTTGTGGATGGAAACCACAACTGAAACATGATGATTATTCCAATCAAATGACTCATGAGGTTCTTCAGTGCACATGAGAACATTCCAAACATGTTAAATAGGGGAGTTGGGCTTTGAAGGAGGAATTAATTATCAAAAGAAAAATTACAAATTGTACTTGGTTGTCTTAAGTTAAACCATTTTGATTCGCCATATGAGAGAGTATATTTTGACACTCTTTGCAATAATGAAACCATAAAAATATATTTTGGAACTAATGTGGATTCACCTACATATCATCATGTAAGAATAAATTCCATTTTACATTGAGAGATATCATGCTTATTTGGGGAAAGTGAGTCGTTGTATAGTGATGAAGAGATTATATTGGACCTTTTGGATTCCTTGTGGGGATTGTATCAATATTATTAAATGAAATATGATATTAAAATTGGCATTGGTGAGGCATCCAAAATGTTGAGTTAGGTGTCTCATCGACTCTCATAGAGAAATTTTTTTATATTGGGTTATTAATAAAATATCAAGATATTGTTACGTGGTTATGTGCATATATGTTTAATATGCCTACTTTTATCATGGTGCATAATATTGTTGTGAATTGTGATGTCAAACACACAAAGTAAAAAGATACATCCTAAAGTTGCCTAATAAGAAATCCAAATTTTTATTTCAATTATGATTTTGTTAAACCTATCGATAACTTTGATAGATTTCCCACATTGTCCCAATTGGTAAGTCAACTAGGGGCATTAAGATATATACAAATTTTTGAGATATTAATGAAGTATGCCCCCATCGATGATGTCATCTTTCCCTATACTAATATGATTTTTAATTTCAATGTTAGGCATAAAATTCCTTCTTTCATGGATGGGTTTTATTCGTTACAATAAAATAAAACAATAATACTCTTCAATAAATTTCTCTCCTACTTAAAGTTGGCTCTTTTAAAGATGGTAATACTCATTGAACTAAAATTCACTCAAACCATGATTTTAAAAATTATTGAATAAAGGATATTATACCAAATTATGTACGTAATTATTATGGAAGGATTGAAAACTAGATATTAAAAATAGTATATACTATATATGAAATTAGTGTTCATTGAGTCATGCCTAGAATTACTAGTTGTCTATCTAGTATCATTGTAAGAGATATTTCTATCAAATTATGAACTCCATAAATTAAAATGGAGTTCTCAATAATTACAACATTTCCCTTCCATTTTACTACTCTCATTGAATTCCTCACTTATCAAGATGAATGGATGACTACTATGAAATAGTAAGGACTACTGATATTAGTAATGTCATAAGGGATATTAGATCCTAAAATAAATTTTTAATTATTTCACTTCAAATGTATGTAAGCTACCATATGAAGATAGGTTGGAAAATATGACCTATAATCCCATCAAGGGGATTATTAAGTGTAGGTCATGAATACATTATTTTTCTCTCCTAAAATTCAACTTCTTATTCTTATGAATAATTTATGGAAATAAATCATGTATCCTCCAAGCATCTAAGACTTTTCCTTCTGATGATACATTGGTCCGAATATTTATGGCTATGATTAAATGGATTACACATGAAGTTATGTAGAACTCATGCATTAATTCTAGATTGATCAAGGCCTCATAAGTGTTGTCACTTATACTTTGGTTGCAGTCAATTTATTGAGTCTTGCAAAAAAATATATATATATATTCATGGTAGGCTCACCCATCACTTTTCTTATGAGAGTGATCATATTGAAAATATCTTCATATAAATCATCTCAAGAAAAACTTATTTGGAAATTTATAGGAACCTTTTCTCTACACCTTTATCCAAGATTGTGCCAACATAGTCAAATATGTGTTATTTTCATTTTCACATTCCCCGTAGCATATCTTTTTGTGAGGTTCACTAATATTTTTGTATTTCTTAACCCCGAGACTAAGGCGAGATCAAGTTGATGAAATAAGTAACCGTTAGGAGTCCTGACTTCATGAGTTTATTAATTTTAACATCTCACATAAACAAGGACCAAATCATTGCATTGAATAGACAATGGAAATCCGGTAGCTTAAAATATCCCACTATAGTAAATATGGTATCCTAAAGGAATACATTTTCCTTCAACCATTCGTAAATTCCACGTGCTCAACATTTCTATTACTTATGTTAGGGATGTAAATGACCAAAATAGATATGTACTCGTAGCCAAGTATTTGAACTTCATTTTTCGTCATTCGTCGAAGTTTACTTTTACACTCATTGCTTATATTTAAATGTTCTTTTAGCAAGGAACGTAGATATTTTTAGGTTTTTTCAAGTCTAAGATGAGAAAAAATTCCAAAAAAAACCAATA
Source organism: Taxus wallichiana var. yunnanensis (assembly GCA_018340775.1). Classification (NCBI taxonomy): domain Eukaryota; kingdom Viridiplantae; phylum Streptophyta; class Pinopsida; order Cupressales; family Taxaceae; genus Taxus; species Taxus wallichiana. The sequence goes on from CM031233.1 coordinate 54,184,124, forward strand.
GGACATAACAATGACAAAACAAAATTCAAAATTACTACACCATTGAAATGATGATACAAACAATTTTTCAAGAAAATAGTTGGGTGGAATGAAATATATGATTAAAAATTGGTCTTCAGGGTCACACTAAGATAATGAGGGAATACAAATTTTCTTGGATGAAATGATTTTCAATTGATTTGAATAGTGATTTTAAAGGAACATTATATTATGAATTTCACCTTTATAAGGTGCAAGTAGGGATCGAAAACTAGATTGGGATTTTAAATGGAGTTTAGAAAAAGTTTGTATATAGTCATAATATTTGTGAAATGTTGTGGAAATTATTTTTCTCATGATCTCATCAAGATTCGTGAGTATAGTGGAACAAAGATGAAAATAAACCCTATCACCTCTATCGTCATTTCACAAAATAAAAAACACAAAGGAATTATTCTAAGGTTCCTCAAAACTCATAAGTTCATGATACACTTGAAGGTTCTATTACTTAGTTGAGTCTGAGAGGCTAACTTGGAACCTAATTCAAGTCAAAACCAAATTAGGTGTATTGTAATATTTTGGAACAAAAGAAAATCTAGATTAGTTATTGAGTTCCATGAAAGTACCGATTGCATGATTTCAAGGTAAAATTAAAATTTAGATTTACTAGGTAAGACCCAATTATTTTTTGCAATCAACATGGAACCAAGGAACAAGTTCTTTGTTTCCCTAATATGAATGATGGACTGATAAGATCTAATAATTCCCGAAACTTAGAAAATGAAAAAGAAAAACTTGGTTGTTACACTAAGTGTTTATATTCAATATTTTTATCCCAAGGTTTAGCAACCATAGCCACAATTGAGGGATTTCAAAAAATGTGGTTTTCATATGATAACACTATGCAAATTATTATGCATCGTTTCATTTTTTCTTGTTTTCTTTCTTGACCACCATAGAGATTTGGTGGCATTTTTCTATGTTGAGATTTCAAATAAAAAACTAGGGTTTCATTTATTTTTTGCAATTTGCTAAGGATCCTCCATTTTCACCAAAAAAACAACAAAATGCATACCCGGATGGCCTCCTCACTCCTCAGTGGGCTCATTGGGCATAGTGGGTGCTTGTGGGCTCGGCCTGGTCTTCATTTGTGGGCTCGGCTAGTCTATGTTGTGGGCTCTGGGCGCTTGTGGGATCGGTCTGTGTAAAGTTCGTGCTTTGGCGTGGGCTCGGTCTTTGACTGTGGGCTTGGTCTATGTAAATTTCACGCGAATGGAAGTGGGGTGGAGGAAATTGATTTCCTCTATAGCACCTCCAATATATAAAGGAGGGTGTTTGCATGAACCACCTTCGCGTGAAGGGGGTTCGCATGAACACCCCTTTCACGTGAACCCTATTTAACGCTATACGTGGGAAAAAATAGCCGACGTGTCAGCTCGCACGAACCAAGTTCGCGTGAAAGGGTGTTCATGCGAACCGTTTCTTTTTACCTCCAAAACTTACTCCTCACTCACGTTTTCGGGACAACAAGTGGGACTCAACACCATGCATTGACCCCGGTTTATGTGATAAGGCTACCAAGATTATATCTGCAGAAGTGACTGTGCCATGAGATCAATGGTCTTCTTCATGCATGATGATTCTGGATGGTACCCACGGTTGCAATAGCTGCACTTTGAATTTCCCTTTTTGTCCTTCTTTTCTTTTGAGCCTATAGATCCATCTAGAGGTTTGGGCTTGCCTTCTTTTCTTGGATTTGAATCCTTCTTTGCTTTGCCTTTGAATTGCTGGTTGGATTTGGAATTGTTCTTCTCACTTGCATGCACAACAAGTGCATGAGCTTTGGAATTCTTCAATGTGCCCATTTTTATAAGCTTATCTTGCTCATGTATTAGAGACTCAATGAAGGTATCCAGTGTGGGCATTTTCCAAGTTGCTCCTGTTGTGAGCCTGACTGTGTGGAAAGTAGAGACAAATACTGAATATTCTGGACCCAACTTTGATAGAATAGCAAGGATTAATTTGCCTTCTTCCTTGGATTTTTCAATACCACAACCTTTCAGCTAAAGCAATAAGGCCTTGAATTTTGTGAAGAAATCTTGAATGTTATCAAAACTCCTTGGATCCAATGAGTTGAGCTCATTTTCAAGGATATGACCCCGCATCTCATCTTGCTTTCCAAATAGACCCTCCAATGCAGTCCAAACTTGGTTTGGAGTTGTACATGCCTCAACATGAAACAACAATTCTGGAGAGATGGATAAGCATAGCAGACCAAATGCTTCATCCATGCGGTTGAAGTATTTAGTCTTTTCAACTACAGGATTGGGCTCAACCTCCGTATTCATAACTATCCGATAGAGGCCTCTACTTCTGAGCTGAAGCAGAATCTTTGGCTTCCAATCAAAATAGTTGTATGGTGTGAGAATAGAAGAGGCTGAAAATTCCATTCTTTTCAATAGCTCTGATCTTCAATTACTGCAAAAAAATATATATATCCTTCTTCCCAGCTCCAAACCTGCTCTGGTACCATGTAAAATTTCAGCTAAACCTACAAAAGTCAGCTTAGATCTAGCTGGAAAAGAAGGAAAACATGCAGATTTAAAATAAAAAAGAACAGAGCAATGATCAGAAACAATTTTCTATTAATTGAGCTGATTACAATGCATAAGAATGAATTATTAATAAGAACCACAACAACAAAAAGAGTGCAGTTAAAAGAGGAGTGACAACAAATTAATTTGCAGTTTACACGGTTTAAAATAGACACTCTAGTTTAAAATAGAAATTGTTGTTGCATGAGTTAGCTTAAAGTGTCCGCTGATTGACCATGGATTAAGGAGGAAGAAACAGCTAACACTAACAAAAACAATATCAATTACATACCAAATTTGAAAAAAATATCAAATGTGTAACTCTGTTTAAAATAGGCGTATAAAATCCATAGCTTATATTTTTAGTAAAGTATCAATATACCCTATTTTCAAAGAGAAGTAGTGGAAATGAGGGAAGAAAAAGTGTGACAGCCAATTTTATTATGCCATACGATACATACGGTTGCAACTAGTTACAGAGGCAGCACTTGCAACGGTACGTAGTTAACATCTATCTTAGCTCTTTATTACCCTGAAAAGAAAATGGAGGGATTTCACACGACGATTATCTATCAATCATCTGAAGATTCCATTGCCGTCTTTCTAACAAAGCAAATATTCAAAAGTAGAGAAGAAAAAGATGGAAAATCGTGGATGATGGAAGGTGACTCTTTACAGAAAGCAGGGGTGGGTTACTACAAGGAATATCTCCGTAGCCACCATTAAAGAAGAATTACAAGTACAGGAATAATAAGTTATCCAGCAATATACAGAAATTAATGGCGGAATATATCCGTAGCCCCCAAAGAAGAGTTTTAAGTAAAGACTAACATAGAGAATTGCAGGGTGGAGCATTGATAATTGATATCTTGTGTAATGTACCGCCAGCATACAAATCAAATCAAAAACAGAAATCTTCCATTATTAAAAGCAAACCTATCAATTCTGCAATTTTAAATGCCTCAGAGAACACTCAAGATTTGGTTGAATTGTACAACTTATTATTGAATGATAAAAGCTTTGGATTGAAAAATGCAGCGAAGCCGATAATGTCAATTCATTCCACTTTAAAGTAAATCTGCACCGTTCCATACCTCACTCAATAATGGAAAATTGCCAATATAATTCTGGGCATATTTGCAGGTGTTATATGTACAAATTAATAAAAAAAAGCGAGGCATGTTCGCGGATGTGATATGCTCAAGAAGCGGCCCGCAGATAAAAGGACAAACGGTATTCTAGGGCTCCTCTCAAATTTAATTATTTTTGGATACTTTGAACAAATTAGCAAATAAAACATTAGAATGTAAACAAAATTAATTTTGAAAGTACTGATGAATTTGTTTTCTTGTGTGCGCTGTGTTTTCCAACATCGTTGAAAAACATATTTACCTTTATTTCACCCTTCGTGGGTGTTGAAAAACTACCTTAGTTTTGCCCTTCATGGGATTATACCATGTGACCTCCAAGTTCTCACTACCCAGTTTTACCAATTAAATTGTTGTTGAACGGATGCACCAATAATTTGTGAAAACTATATATTTAAAAAAGTTGATGCGGTGACCCTTATTCATGGGACCGGGCATGCATGGGCATGCATATGATCGTGGGGAAATCTATGGGCAATGGTGCATTCTATCGGGAGCATAACCATCGCCCATTCAAACCATGAATTGATCTAGAAAATTTATTTGTAATATCCGCTATTTTACCACCCAAAAGTAAGCGTAAAATTAGCAAATTTTTTTGTATCATTAATAAATGCAAAACTAAAGACATTAGCCCAACTCACTAGACATAAATAATACCGACTCTTTCCTTTCAAAAACTCATCGTACTCCAAGGTGATTAACTAAAATGTGGAATGTGTGTAGTTAATTTAACTAGGAACATCAGTAAATAACAATACTAAAATGATGTAAATAACAACTAAATAAATATGAAAAATGACTCGAGCTTTTAGACTAATGAAAATAGAAACCCTAATTTGCAAAGAAGGGTTGGAAAGAGCTTAGTTGATTTAGAAAATTTGGACCGTGTCGCAGGAACATGAGGAAAGGAGTGCGTCGAGGTCTAGAAACTTACAGATACGGGCAATCTGAATGGACTAGGGCGCATGGGAGAGGATCAAGGCACCTATGGGCACCCTAGTCCGCGTTCCCGGGATCACGATGCGTGCAAGAGGTCCAAAACTAGATTTATAAGGTCACTAGATGATCGAAGCCTTCACTATCCATTGCACTTATGTAGCCAAACTGCGTTGGATGTCATCGGTAGTCAGTGACGAAGATAACACCCATAAAACCCCAAGACAAGCATCAAACATTTAAAAAAAGATGCATATGAAGGGGTTGGACTATCCTCAACTACCACAATGGTGGACTTACTAACTGAGCGTTGTACTACATCCCAGACTCAATGTAGTTCTATGTACAAGTGTGTGTAATTATGCCCTAGGCTAGTCTTGTGTCAGCTATACTTTTTGAAAGTAGTGAGCAATAACTATGTGTAGAAAATGTAATACAATGGTCGATGAAATAGAATAAACTTCCCTCCTATGCTTGTGTGATGTAGGTGAATCAACCTTGTGCCTTATGATGGAACTGGATCGATGCAAATGAGCTCTTGATGCCTTAGATTGATGCAACTCTAGGTGGATGATACTAGTGACTAGTGTTTGGTCCCTCATTATGGTCACATAACTTTATATTAATATGGTTCTCTTGTTCTAATTTTTTAATTCCCCAAAAATATCGACCACAAGAAAGATAAAGTATTTAAATGACTAGAAAGTTCCCAAAAAGCGAAGGAAAGTAGGAAAAGGTTCAGTGCACCACGACTAGGACCAAGGAACCCGTTAGTGCCCTAGTACTAGCCTGGGCACCCTGCAAGGTTAAAATAATGGAAAATGACGAAAATAGAGTGGGAAAGTATGAGTGAAAGGTCGAAAAAATGACAAAAACAAAGTAGAATGACCAAAAGACAAGGGTTAACTATCAATTTATTCACTCAAAAACTATATGAATAGAAGTATGAGACTAGGACTAAATAGCATCTAAAGTGCATTATTTTGTGTCTACATTTCCCCTTACTTTATGTTGGTGAGCGGAAAGCCCAATAACATAAAGTAGATAGATATGTGTACATGATGTCGATGAAGATTGTAGTAGAAAACATGTCGAAGGACTAGACAAAGTGTGGAATGACAAAAGATGATGGAGAGTGAAAACTAAAGATGAAAAAGTGCAAAAAGTGATGAGAGTGAACCGAGGGTGGAAATGTGTTATGTAGCTATCGATGTGTGTAATGTACCTACATGATTAGTATGGTGTGTGTGTTGCCGCAAAATGTTGTTGCCCCCATTGTTGTGGTTATTTTTGTTGTTTACTGTTTTCTTCTCATACGGTCGAGACTTGGAAGGAGAAGACAATCGAGTGGTCAAATACACATGTATATATGTCAAAAACACATGTAAAAGACGCATGTATATGTAATGAAAATACTGAAATGAAAGTATGAAAAGTGTAAAAGGAACATGTGCACCTGATTTGTGATGAGAGAAAGGGTGTAGAAAGAGCATATCTTGTCCTTAGCTTTTGGGTGTTCGATACCATATACCGAAGAAGTGTAGCAAGAAATCTGCATTATTCTCTAACTTGTAACTACTTCCATCAATATGTGCGAAGAGATCTCTGTACTACCTAGTTTTTTGGGCGATCTGATGCCACTAGCTTAGGTATTGTAGAGAAGAATTCCGTTGTATCCTCTAACATGTATGCTTGCTCCCCGGAATGTTAAGGACTACGATGTCCTATAAAAGCCACTATCTATAGGGTTTGTAGACTAGTCTGAACCCACTCACATTATAACCCACAATTCCAAGGGTAGAAATTGAACTAAACTGCACTGTGCGGTATACAGCTACTCTATATAGTTTGTAAACTCCAAATTATGCCTCCCCTCTTTAGGGGCGTATGTGACGTCAATGATAAGAGAATGCAGATCTAAAGAGAGGACCAACTACATGAACTCTATATTAGTGCGAGAATCATAGCACCCCGAATGCCCCGAGTGTGAGTGGGGCATTCGGTGTGATTACACAACATGGGACCATCTCTCAAGTTGTGGGACTTACAAAAATTGAGATGGAACTCTAGAGAAATTTGGTTGTTGCTTCCTAATCTACTCCGCCACAAGCTCCTCCGGTGCGGGGAAGAGACTAATTTATCCTAATCTAACCATTCCAAGGAGACAAGAAGAGAGAGAGGGTTAAACAACCTACACTAAGCGTTGTTACACTAGAAAAGGAAGTGGCGAGATACTCTGTTGAGGGAGGATGAAATAGGGAAAAGGGGACTGAGAGAGGTCAGACAAAAGTGACACAGACCTAGGTCCAAATCTACCATCGAAACTCCACGAAGAATGACATCTTACACCTTCAAATGTAAATTACATACATAGGGAGAAAACGCGAGATAGAGAGGCACAGAGAAACAACAAAACAATGCCAAGGGTTGAAAGATGCCACAAAATAAGACTTTATTGCTCTATAAGGTGCACAAACTATTACATGGGTGCTCAGAGGCACAAATATGCTCTCCAGGCATAGGATAAGGCCTGCATCTCAAATGGAGTCGAGAAACAACTTTGACTGAGTTTCCCCACACCCAGAATGTCTCCCCTTCTCAAATGAGAATTGTTACAATATATAGACGATGAAAACCAGAAAGACCGAGGAGAAATTCGAATCTGATCTTTAAATCTAAGCACCAACCATCAATTCCAGTCGTGAATCCGCCCATAATCTGTCAAGTCTGGTTCCCTATGTATATTCAGCATGTTGAAGAAGGAAGAATGACGGATTGAATCAAATCATATCTGGTAGTTGAAACAATTAGATTCTGCATTAATGGATTGAAAGATGTTTTCCAATTTTCCACTAACCTAACCTCATCAAAATTAAATTTTCAGGCTCCCATGACATAGACGAGGTCAAGACCTTCCGACGGTGCCAAATTAGTTGAGTTTGGGCACTAGATCGAATGATATGTCCATTTGAATGTTTGAGTCGAGTCCGTACAAAATGGTGAAAACCAGTTAGCAAAATAGGTCCATGGGCCCGAAACTCACTTTGCACCTTTTGGCACCAAAAATAAAAAATAAAAATTTTGCCCCGCAACCCTATAATTCATTTTCTCAAAAAACCATCTTCAAGCCCGCTAGTCTGCATTTTCCATTTGGGGAAAAAATCCTCCCCATGCCCGTCGGCCCACACGCAATTGAGGCTTCACACAAGGCTCCTTGGGCATTAGTGGAGGTGCAACTCATTTTTTAGTTTACACCTTCTCTCGGGCAAAAGCTCAAATTGTCTCCGATGACCCGCCTTCCCACCTTGACTTTTCAACATGGCCACATGGCGAGATGGCACTAATTTGAGGACCTCTTTTGAATTCTTCTTTTGAAGTTACTTTGAAGAGACATGTGGCACCTTCCATGGATTTCTCAATTTTCTTATGTTTTTGGATAAGTTCCTTTTGCTTGGTGGGGCCATAAGTCTGACCTTGGACACGTGGAGGCTTGGTGCTTGTTTGGAAACCTACTCAGGATTTTACCTTAGAAGGAGCATCGTGTCGACACGTGGTGTCATCCGCCGGTTCTCTATACCTAATCGTTTTGATGCCCACTTTGTCCCATTTTTTAATTTGGACTACGTGGCGAGCCCGCACTCATTTGGGTCTCTTCTTTGAGATTTATATTTGAAGTTGCACCGATTTGACACATGGCACCTTTCACCGAGTCGAATACTTTTCAACACTAGCCTAGTGCAACTATTAGAGCTCGGAAACATGGAGGATTGGCGCTTGTTTGAAAACTTGCTCAAGATTTTACTTTTGAAGGAGCGTCGTGCTAACACTTGGCTCCTTCCATTGTCTCCTCCATACTTAGCCAATTTATGCTCACTTTGAATCATTTGTGAAGCCCGAAAGACTTTGAGCCTTTCCCCGTCTTCCTCCTTTAAGCCTCTGGCTTCTTTAACATTGTTTGCCTCCTTAGCCGACCCTGCTTCTCCATTTTGAGCCCATCTGCAACCTGATTGTGAGATTGAAACATGGACTCATGCGACGGAAGTGACCCTTAGATTTCTTCCTAAACATGGTTGTGTTTTCTCAATTTTCCTCCATTTTAGAGTCCCATTGTTACTTGATTATTGGATTTAAATGTGAGTTCTAAAGATAGAGCCAACCCTTAGATTTTCTTCTGTGCGGGGTTGTGTTTGACTAATTTTATCCCGGGGAAAAATTGGGATAACACTATGGAACTCTACCCTACCTGGGGAAGGGAAAACGCTTAGTGGCAACCAAGCCATACACAAACAAGAGGCTAGTAAAAACAAGTGTTAGTAAAAACAAGCATGCATGTATAATACAATGTGTAATCTATGCAAAAACTGTATAAGCTACCAAATTATGCAAAGAATGTAAACACACAAGAAAAAAAGAGTAAGCCACACAAAGGTGGTACAAACATGGGACATGTCACACCCCACAATTTTAGTCTACTTCGTTTAATAGAGTAGGTCATAAATGCAAAATGGGTACATGGATTTCCTACAAGATATATTGTTTTACTTCTATACCTTTAATGAGTAACTATTATGCATATTTCTTTTGAATATGATAGTGGAAATCGAACATGTATAACAACAATAGATATCTTATAGGAAATAATAATTACTTGATCTGATTTTCGTTCTTTGTGATTTATGTTACCTTATTTATTATTTATGGTTATCGGTGATATGATTTAGGGTTACTTTCATACGATCATGAAATGATCGATTTGTTCTTCTTGTATTCGAATAATCATTGCTATGTTTGTTCATGATTATTACCTTTGCATTAAGCGGCAATACTATGCCAAGTTAGCATACTAGTTATGAAGATACTTGGTTATCATTATAAGGACTTAGTGTCTATCGAGTTATTCATTATGGCTATATGTATATACACGGTTGCTAGTATACACACTGTCAAATATTGAATGACCCGTAATGGAAAATAAAATAGGACATTTCACCTTATATGATGTCACAAGTTACGTGTCAATGTTAAGATTAACTCTTTGGCTTGAGCAGTGACAAGAATAACATGGAAGGCTTGATTTAGTGATTACATGTCTAATGGATGTTGAATAGGTTATTAGTGTGGATTAACATTATTCTATTTACAATTGACAAGGTGTATAAATATTTTTTTGATGGGATCTAAGAGTTATAAAGGTGGTAATTGGTTATAAGTGTTCTTAAACCCAAGTTAGGAATGTCGTAAATTGATCATTGTTTTATACTAACTCCATGTACTAGTAAAGATATATGTTTAATTGGTTGTTGTGAATTCTCAATGGATTATTTGAAAATTCAACCCCGTGGACACATGCAAGTTATACTCATTAGATTATTTAAAATTGGGATAAGGCCTTGGACCGGAAAATAGGAATGCATGCACGTTATAACCTTTCTTGCTAAAAGGTTTAAAAGATGCTTAAAACTTCAGTTTGCTAATTTGAAGGAATAGATAACGGTGAGATCAAAAGAGGTGGCGTAGTTTTTAAAGAAACTAATGTGGCCTCCAAGAAATAAAGGGAAATTAATATCTTGAAAAATTAGAAGCTTCCTCGAGAAGCTTCAACATGCAAACGATGGGTTCATTTTTATCTCGTGCATCTCATCTTTGCACTTTACATGAAGTAGAATGGTGAAGCCATGGTGAAATTTGAATGGAGGAACTTGAACTCACCCTTTAAGAGGCCATGCATGCATGAGTTAGTGAGCTATCGAGATCAACCCTTCTTGCATAAAATAAGAATGGTTTGATTGTTTCTTCTTTTATTCTTGAATCGGAAGCATGATTGTTTGACACAGATTGAAGAGGATTCAAACAACTGTTTGACCTGTTTGAGTTTAAGGGAGAATTTGTAGAAAATATTCGATTCACGGGCATGGAATGCAAATTTTCCTTCTTATCTAGTTACTCCATTTAATATTTGTCTAAATGAGCTACTACAATATTGGGTTATGTGATCTAGTTTGAAAGGAAGGAAACATTTTAGAGTTTTGTTTACTTTTCTCGACTCTCTAAAAAATTGTGATGATATTTGTAATTGAAGACTTACTATATGGACAAGTTAATCATGAATATTTATATTTAATTGAATAAATACGTATTTACTTTTATCAAATTTTTTCACTTCAAGCGAAATTGGAAAAACATGAATTCACACAAAGAAAATAGAAGGATCATTTCAAGAATGGGAGCTCACATTTTAGGCTCAAACCAAGCGAGTTGAAGTGATGTGGATTCAAAGTGGAAAAATATTCCAAATTATAGGACTCAAAATGTCGAAGGATATCAAAGTCTGAATTCCTAAATTCAAACTTTGGACATTCGGGTGTTTGGAGTTAGCAGCAGGTTGAGCATGTTTTTGGTCTTCTTGAATTAGTGTTGAAGTGTTGGAGCTCGAACGGTTAAGTTTGGAGACTTCAGGAGAATTTTTAGTCGCTTTCTTTGTGACATTATTGTGCGGTCGTTGTGTCGTTGTTGCAACTTTGCTGTTAACATACATCGTTAATTGGTCATAACATCGGGACTATTTTTCCAACCATGGGAAGTTGAAAGATCGCAACTTTAAAACTTCTAGCTTTGGCTTCAAGACTTCTTAGAAGGATTGTAATCCTATAAATAAAGGTGTTAGGGTATCTTGAAGATATCTTGAGTGTTCAAGAGGTCTTGAGTCTTAATAATCAAGAGGTGATCAAGAGTGATCAAGGTTATGAAATTGGGTGTCAATTGTGGTTTAGATGTGGTTTAGCATCTTTGGAATTCTATTGTGAGTTCATAACTGAGAGAAGACTGTGAGAGTTGCTTTACTCTTGTTGATAATAAAATCTGAGCAAGTTCTTGGTGGACGTAGCCCACATTGGGTGAACCACGTTATATCTTGTCTTGTCTTCTTTTGTGCATTATTCATTTATGCTATTATATTTCTACAAGTATAATTCGTTATATAGGTTCCTACTTGTTGTGGTTTGAGGAATTGTTTCCGCATATTTGTTCTCTAATTTCTAACAATTGGTATCGAGGTTTGGTGGTTTTTTGCTGAAGTTTTAAATCATAAGGAAAGTTTAACTTGAGTGGGAGCTATGGCATATGAGGGCAGATCGAGGGTTGAGAAGTTCAATGGGCAGAAATTTGGTTTGAGGAAGATGAAAATGGAGGACTACTTATATCAAAATGGCCTACATGTTCCTTTTACTGAAAAGAAAAGAAACCTACAGTCATGTCGATGAGGATTGGGAGTTGTTGGATAGAAAGGCACTCGGGAAATTCGTTTATGCCTTGCATCTTTGGTTGGTTTCAAAATATCGCAGAAAAGAACATGGAAGGTCTCATGAGTGTGTTGGGAAGTTATATGAAAAACCATCTCGCCTCTAATAAAATATTTTTGTTGAAAAATTTATTTCATATGAATATTTCGAGAATGGTTCTGTTGTTGATCATTTGAATGAATTTAATATGGTTGTGAGTATGTTAAACTCAGTAAAAATTGAATTTGAGGATGAGGTCAGGGATTTGTTGATTTTTTGCTCCTTGCCAGATAGCTAAGACAACTTGGTTATGGTTGTAAGTAATTCAGTCTCTAATAACTCAAAGCTGAAGTTTGAGGATGTAATAGGTGTGATCCTAAGTGAGGAAATGCAAAGGAAGAGCATTGGAGATTCTTCTACTTCTAGAAATGCTTTGATAGTGGAGAGTAGAGGGAGACAAAAGAATAGAGGGAAAGGTAACCATGGGAAGTTGAATGATCACGGAAGGTCAAAGTCCAAGAGTAAGTTAGAATGTTGGCATTGTGGGAAGGTTGGTCATGCTAAGAAAGATTGCTGGGCTCTTCAGGATAAGAAGAACAAGGAGGAGGAAACTAAAGAAATAAATATGGTAGCGAGGTTATGTTTGTCAAGATGCCTTAATTCTTTCTTTAGATAATATTATGAATCTTGGGTGCTAGATTTAGGGGCTTCTTTCCATGCCACCCCACATAGACATTAATTTATTGATTTTGTTCAAGGTGATTTTTGACATTTATATATTGGTGATGATGAACCATGCAGCATAGTAGGGAAAGGTTGTGTTCGGGTGAAAATGTAGAATGGGAACACATGGCTACTTAAGGACGTCAAGCATGTGCCTAAGTTGAGATGAAACTTGATATCAGCGGGGGACAATTTGGCGGTGATGGTTGTACGGTTAGTTTTACAACGGATTCTCGGAAGGTTACCAAGGAGATCTTCTTGTTGTAAGAGGTAAGAAAATTGGTACCTTGTATTTAACCGGTGGTGCTGATTATTGTAGTTTAATTGCTACTGGATGGAGATGAAACTTTTTGGCACCAAAGACTAGCTCATATGAGTCATAAGGGCATGCAAATTATAAAGGATAGGTTGCTCGATTAAAGGAGTTAGATATAGACTTCGTGAGGATTGTATTTATGGGAAATAGAAGCGGGTGAGATTCCGAAGGTTAGACCTACGGGAAGGAGGGTAAGTTGGAGTTAGTGCATATAGATGTATGGGGGCCAGCTAAGGTAAACTCTATTGGTAGTTCATGTTATTATGTCACTTTCATTGATGATGCAACTAGAAAAGTATGGGTGTATTACATTAGAAAGAAATCGATGCATTTAAAACTTTCAAAAGATGGAAAGCTTTGGTTGAGAATGAAACAGGTCTCAAGCTTAAATTTCTCAGGTCGGATAATGGAGGGGAATATTGCAGCAATGAATTTATTGATTACTATTCAGTAAATGGGATCCATAGGAAAAGAACGGTTCCAAATACTCCACAGGAAAATGGAGTGTTAGAGAGAATGAACAGGACAATCATGGAGCATGCTAGGTGCATGAGGTTACATGTGGGGCTGCCACTCATGTTTTGGGTGGAAGCGGTAAGCACAACTATTTATCTTATTAACAGAGGACCCTCTATGGCTTTGGATGGAGGTATACCTGAGGAGGCTTGGTTTGGTAAGAAAATTGATTACTCATTTCTTAGAGTATTTGGATGTGAGGTATTTGTTCACATTGATAAAGATGATAGGACCAAGTTAGAGGCTAAGTCTAAGAAATGCACCTTTGTTGGATATGGTGAAGATGACTTTGGTTTCCATGTTTGGAGTCTTAAAGACAAGAAAATATTTTGTTCTAGAGATATTGTCTTTAATGAAAAAATCATTTATAAATATCGATTGCATAGAACAAAACGAGGAATCAAAGAAAGAATACGCGGTGTTAGAGGACATTGCGGACAACAAGGTGTCCAAGGAGCTAGTTCAAGTACATCATGTTTTGGCACAGCCAGTTCAGGTACCTACTCATCAAGAACCCCAAACTCCTGAGGTGAGAAGGTCTTCTAGGGTAAGAAGGGAACTTGAAAAATTTACTCTACCTTTGAATTATTTATTTCTCACCGGGCAAGTGGAGAGCCGAGTGCTTTGAGGAAGTAGTATAGGTGGGTAATAGGAAGAAGTGGGAGCGAGCCATGGATGAAGAGCATAGATCTCTTATGGAAAACAAGACTTTGGATTTGGTGGAGCTGCCGAGCGCAAGAGAGCATTGTAGAACAAGTGGGTGTATAGAATCAAAGAGGAAAATGGAGGCAGGAAATGATATAGGGCTTGGTTGGTGGTCAACGGATTTTCATATAAGCAAGATAGAGACTTTGATGAAATTTTTCTCGGTTGTTAAAATGACTTCTATTAGGACTCTTCTGGTTTAGTTACACAGAAGACCTACACTTAGAACAGTTGGATGTGAAGACTGCATTTCTTCATGGTGGGTTGGTGGAGGAATTGTACATGCAACACCCACAGTGGTTATGAGGTCAAGGGAAGGAGAGGTTAGTGTCCAAATTGAAGAAGAGCTTGTATGGCCTCGAAACAAGCTCCACGGAAATGGTACATGAAGTTTGTGATTTTATGTAGGAGCAGGGTTACTCCAAATGTCACTCGAGACCATTGTGTGTACATCAAGAAGTTTCTTGATGGTAGTTATATTATTTTTGCCTCGTATGTAGATTATATGGTTGTTGTAGGGAAGAACATGCATGAAATAAAGATACTCAATAAGCAACTAGGTGACTCCTTTCTATATGAAGGATTTAGGGGTAGAAAACAAATCCTTGGTATGAGAATAACTTGGAACAGGAAGGAGAGGAAGCTGGTATTATCTCAAGAAGGGTACATAATGAAGGTCTTGGAGAGGTTTAGTATGCAGGATGCTAAACCGGTTTGTAATCCTTTGGCAAGTCACTTTAAATTATCAAAGGAGCAGAGTCCCAAGACTGAGGAGGATAGAATCTAGATGTCTAGGGTACCATACTCATCAATGGTTGGTATCTTGATGTATGTTATGGTATGTACTAGGCATGACATTTCCCATGTAGTGAGAGTAGTGAGAAGGTTTATGAGTGATCCAGGTAGAGAGCACTGATAGGCAGTAAAGTGGATCCTTCAGTATTTGAGAGGGAACATTGGAGCAACATTGTGTTTTGGTGGATCAGACACTACATTATGTGGATATGTAGATTCGGACATGGAAAGAGATTTGGACAACACGAGGAGAACGACAGTTATGTATTTACGGTTGGCGATACAGTGGTGAGTTGGATTTCATGGTTACAAAAGGTTGTGACTTTGTCAACCACAGAGGCTGAGTATGTTGTTGCCACAGAGGAAAGGCACAAGGAGATGATTTGGCAAGCAAGGAGATGATTGGGGCTACGGTGATTTGGCTACACTTGATGAGTTGGGTCATAAGAAGGAAGTTGGGAGACTACACAGTGATAGTCAGAGCGCTATTCATTTGGCGAAGAACTCCACTTTCCACTCTAGGACAAAGCACATTCAGCTGAGATATCATTTCATTAGGAAAGCTTTGGAAGAAGATAAGTTGAAGCTAGAAAAGATTCATACCAATCAGAATCCTATGGATATGATGACCAAGGTGGTCACAAGGGAGAAGTTGAAGTTGTGTTCAACTTTGATTGGCCTTTATGGTTGATAATGAAGGGTTAAGAACTTTGCTCAATGGAAACAGTCTCCAAGTGGGAGATTGTTGGAATGTGGAGCCTATTTTTGTCTTCTTGAATCAGTGTTGAAGTGTTGGAGCTCGAATGGTTAAGTTTGGAGACTTCAGGAGCATTCTACTATCGTTTGTTGTGATGTTGTTGTGCGCAATATGTGTCGTCGCGCCGCAACGTTCTTTGTTAATTGGTCGTTAATGTTGAGATTGTTTTTCCAGCCATGGGAAGTTGAAAGATTGCAACTTTCAAACTTCCATGGTTAGCTTTACGGCTTCTTAGAAGGATTGTAATCCTATAACTAGAGGTGTTAGGGTATCTCGAAGATATCTTAAGTGTTCAAGAGGTCTTGAGTTTTAATGATCAAGAGGTGATCAAGAGTGATCAAGGTTATGCAATTGGGTGTCAATTGTGGTTTAGATGTGGTTTAGCATCTTTGAAATTATGTTGTGAGTTCATAATCGAGAGAAGACTATGAGATTTGTATTACTCTTGTTGATAATAAAAAATCGAGCAAGTTCTTGGTGGACGTAGCCCACATTGGGTGAACCACATTAAATTTTGTCTTATCTTCTTTTATGCATTATTCATTTATGTTGTTATATTTCGCAAGTATAATTCTGCTATATAGTTTCCTACTGCTTTGTGGTTTGAGGAATTATTTCCAGATATTTGTTCTCTAATTCATAACAGAGTAATGAACAATGTCATGCGGGTGAAAAAGAAGTCTCCAAATTCACACATCAGATTTCAAAAATTTTGAGATATGCGATTTACCGATGGATGAACACCCATAAAATCCAGAAACCTAAACCCCTAAAACATGAACCCCTAAAAACAAAAAAGCACAAAGGTCTGAAACCTGAAGTATGAATTTTGGAGTTCGGGATTTCAGAACTTTGGAACTCTCTAGCTAGTTTGTCGGATGAACAAAGTGGTGACGATCTCTGAAGTCGAAATACTCAAAGTTCTAAATCCCAAATTTTTGAAATTTCATATTTCAGAGAGTGTGATGTTGGTTTGGAGTCCGAAAAGGTAGATTAACCACTCACATTTATTGAGGTATGGCACCCTCATCTTAAGATGCCCATAAATTTTGATTGGGAGCTTAGATTTGCACAAAATCAGACTTTTTGGAAAGATCTCAGTGTCCTCTAAAAAATAGGACTTTTGGAAAGATCTCACTACTTTATTAATTTTAATGAGACTATGTATTTTAAAATGAGGAAATACAATCAACCATTTTAGAGGAATGTCTCCATATTTCTCACTTACAAAAATAATGATGGTATAAGCATCATTTCTTCCCCAACAAGCAAGGTACAATGGAGTATGAGCTTGGAATATTTTCCCATCACTCCTATAAGGAAAATGAAGTATTTTTTCGGGTTTTCTTCCCTCTCTATCCTCATTTTTCTTCCTCTATAAAATGTAAGGGGTTTGCATGTGCAAAAGTTTGGTCATTTTCTCTCCTCCCATGCACCCCATTCTTCTTGGGGCTTCAAGCCTTCCTCTCAAGATATGTAATGGCTTCATGCCTCTTTCTGCTACAATAATGTATTATGTATATCCATATGGAGCAATAATATTATGTCTGTGTTGATCTCTTTAACCTCTCATGGTTTATTTTCTTCATCTTACCTTTCATTGTGCTTACTTAATCTATGCATTTCCTTTGTTATTACATTATTTTTCATGTTTTGTTCATTCGGGAATGATGTATTGGATGTAATTTATTTTGTGGTACAGGTCCACCCTTTCTAGGTTCATCTATTCCATTGTTTTGTAGGTTGGGGGAAGTGATCATAACTCCTTTCTTGGTGTATCACCGCTCGTAGTGTAGGTTTCTTTCATGCAATCCTTCTTTCCATGTCCCCTTAGAAGCATTAGATTAGGATTAGTCAAGTATTTTTTCCTACATTAGGAGTAGTTATTAGCATGTAGGTTATGAGCAGGAACCATCCTTCTCCGGAGAGCTATCCTATTTTGCAATGTCCCACACACAGGATAACTCATTGTTATGTAATCACACTAAATGCCCCATCTCAATTTAAACCATTCGAGGGTGTTGTGGTTTCTCCATAACATTTACTATTTATGGTTATGCTATTTCACTAAGAGAAACATTATTGTTGATGTTTTGCTATGAAAATTGTTTAAGAGTGTGGATATTCTATGGATTTTTATTTTGAAAATGGTAGTAGGGTTTATTCGTTTGACTTGTACATGGTCAAATTTTGTACCCTATTCTAAGGCACTATTAACTAAAAACCCATTTTGAGCCTCAAGTGTTGTGAGACTCTTTATATATCATTATGGTTTCAACCCTTGTTTAAACTATAGTGAGAAGGAACTATTGTATGTTTTATTGAATTAAATCTCTATAAAAATTATTTTTGTGGGTTTCGAGCAAGCTATTTATATACTGGAATAACACGAGAAGATGTAGGTAAATCCATGGGAAATTGCTTCATGAAATTGTTTCCTATTAAATTATAGATGATTACGGTGATAATATATCTAGTGGCTATGATATTCATCTGTTTGATAATTGTTTGACTTTTCCTTTATTAGTCCACATGGATAGGGTAGAGTTCCATTCTTTGTACCGATTGGTAAGGAGCTAAAACATATTATAAGCATGATTACACCGCATAAAATTCTTGATGGGTATATGTGGATGGGTTGTGATTATAACTCGACATAGGTTTGGTCCTTTGGGAGAAGTTAGAAATTCATTTTCTTTGGTAGCATTGAGATATGTTAAGGTAAAAGTACGTCACCTTAATCATGTCGAGATTGAGGATAATTCCAATTGGTAGGATACAATATTTATAGTTATCAAGTGATACCTTTTTGATGGTCAATAGGACTATGAGAGAATATATGAAATCGTTAACAATTTATATGTATATTTGGACCGTGTCACCTCAAACCTTAGAATAATTACATCACTAATTGGTTTTGAATATGAAGGGAATCCATGAGTTGAATCTTAACTCGTTTCTAAAAGTATCATTTGATACTTCTATGTAATATAAGTCTTATAAGGGTTAAGATATATATATATATATATATATATATATATATATATATATATATATATATATATATATATATATATATATATATATATATATATATATATATATACTTCGATATTTATATAATTTTGTCATTAATCAAATAATATTGTTCTGAAATTATTACATGTAAGATTGCTTTTGAGTATGAAGGGATTTTTTTGAATTAAGTTCTAACATTTGGGTAATTCAAGCTTTATAGCATTTAATAAGAATGTTGTTATAGTCACTTTGAATGCAAATAAAGTTACCTTGAGAAATAGCATATAGATTTAGATTGTTATATGTTGTTTTAAAAGTTTTAATATTGCAACATTTCCTTTATTTAAATATTAAATGACTTAAGATGTAAGAAGGGAATAGACTTTCCATACCAATACTTGTGGACTCTGACCATGTTTATACATGTTGTTGTGCCTTCTAATTTACAGCAATAAATAAGTACCCTAAAGGATAAGGATAGTGATTGGTTCATCGGAAATGAATATTTTTGTAATGAATCTTACAAAATGAAATAAATGCATATATAATTGAACAACGTGAATTATTTCTTTGGAAAGTTTTCAAGGCGTATGAGCCGGATGTACGATTGATTGTTAAAATTATTGATTTGATACTTGTTGTTTTTTTCTTGATCGTTGATTATCCTCGAAAAGTTTAATATGAGTTAACCCTCATAATATTTTAATATCATTTGAGAATTAGAAATTTTAATGAGATTAAATGTGAAATTAATTAATAAATGAACACCTTATATCATGTGGAAATCATGATTTTATAAGCGGGAAAAATATACCGTTATTTAGACAATATAATTCCAATTAATTAATTAAGTTAAGGAATGGTGAAGATATCCTAGTTAAGGATAAATGACTATAAACCTATTACACATGTCCCTTCCATAATCTCTTTATTGGCTATGAGAAATTATTAAATCATAAGATGCTTATATAATCTGAAGTATCGTTTAGTTTTGCATGGTAATATTTTGGAAAAATGTTGTTAGTTATCATGTGTTGTATAAGGTAACTTAGGAAGTGTAGATTACCTAACAAAAAAATGAATAATGTGTAATGGAAAAGTCTTGTATGAGAAAGGAAAGTCATGTAGTACCAAGAATCAGAATAAGGGTACTCTATTTAATGAAATAGATGCAAGGATTGTGTGTTGAGTAATATGTTTTATTGGTGAGTGAATGAATATAACATATTAGATGAAAATAATATGAATAAATGTGTTCTAACTACTATTTATGGAAAGAATATAACATATTTGATGTTATTTTACTCAAATAGTTATGTGTTTCCAATAAGAGAACTTCTTGAGAATAATACTATGCTTGAATAAATAGACAATGCTACGTTGGAAAAGTTAATGCAAGAAGCAAATTTAGATCTGCAACTAGGCAATAAAAGGAGTGTGAAGTACAGTAATGAACTACATTCAAAATATTGGGTTATCTTGATATAGGACCTTAGGTACGATTCATTTGTGGTAAAGTATCGTGAGATCTAGGGTAACCTGTCGTGATTTAATTAATTACTTTGAAACAATTAAGTTATGATGTTCCAATTTAAGACACTAGGTGGGACAAATCACTAGGGATGCTACATAGTTGCATCCATTTAATGAATAGGGTGATTAATTGGATACCGATACTTATCAAGTATATTTAGTTTCCTCGTCAAGTCCCTCAAATTGTGATAGTCGTAATGCATTTAAGAACAAGCTTCGTTAAAGTTACAAAAGTGGATTAAACCTCATGGATACGTACCTTGATGCAAATTTATGATGGCTACAGAAAGAAATTGGTCTAGTAATGATGCAAATCATTACGGAGAAACTTACTTTCCCATAGGTATCCTAAGATGACATTGTGGCATTTTCTTATGCATGTTGATCTAAATTGGTACCTTGTATGCAACTTGTAACTATCTAGTCCTAATCTAGATAACAAAAATTAATAAGGTGATGGACAAGTTCCTAACAACGAGTGTGCCATCATGGAACCGAGCATGGCATACATGTCTTTGAAACTTTGGCCAAAGTAGTGTAAGTTGTTGATTACACTGTCTAGAGTCACCAAGGATCTAAGTGTAGGATGTTGGATGGGATTCAATGATGGATACCCATGTAGACACTTAGAATG
Source organism: Taxus wallichiana var. yunnanensis (assembly GCA_018340775.1). NCBI lineage: Eukaryota > Viridiplantae > Streptophyta > Pinopsida > Cupressales > Taxaceae > Taxus > Taxus wallichiana. Next base: position 54,205,058 of record CM031233.1, read on the forward strand.
CAATATTTGACTATCCTTGATAGATGAACGAAACCATTAGTATACTTTGTATCCAAAAACCAAATGATACACTTGGTGTAATCACTCGTAAAGAGTAAACACACTCATAAAGAGTGTTGAGTGGAATCAAGTAGGATCTGTATACTCTCATGCAAAATACATGGTTCATCATTGTTATAGAGTGGATTGAGTGAAATGATGTTAGTTATAAATCATGAGAATTTAGAAATTTCTCGATTTGCATTTCAAAGACAACAACACAAGATCTATTAGAGGACCTCGTGACCATGACAGAGTAGGGATACCCGAAAATCCCTATAAATGGCCTCACATATGTTGATAGAAGAAATGACAAGGCTCGAGAGCATGGACGATTTGTTGGTAGGTTGTTCCAATTTCTCATCCGTGGGGATCTATTACTTTTGAGGCAGAGTGTTCATGATAACAATGGTGCCAAGGAATCGAGGTGCACCCTATTACTCCTAAGATAGATGTAATCTTGTAGTGTTCTGTAATGCCCTTGGTGATTTCAAAAATAGACACTTTTTTTCCTTGAGTAATGATCCCTATTTGGTAAACCTAGCTCACTCCATGGTATCAATTGGAAGGCTCAAGGAATAGTCATTGATAATGGTACGTTGGATGTAGTGCCCTCATCAAAACTAAATAAATAACATAACATAAATTAAATGTGGTGGGTGAATGGATGGGGTTTGGTGATAACAAGATTGGATGGGAGGTGGCATGTGGAAGGGGGCTGACAGGGAACATGGGTAGCCCGGACATCAATCAAACCCGTAAGTTTCCTTGCTTCATAATACAAACTATTTGTTTTGAAATCTATAGCATAAATGTAGTAGTATTGGGAAAGATGCAGCAATAGAAGAAGACGTGGCTTTCATCACGGAAGCAAATTTGTTCTCCTACGCATCAAACAGTTCTCCAACTAGATTAGATACATTTTCTTTCTTACTCCCATTCTATGTCAACACGTGAGCCTAAAAATGCCATGGACATCCATCACAACAGAAAAGACATAATTTTTTTGTGAGATATTGTTGTTGCAAATGCTTTGGTAAACATGTAAACAGATGCTTCAGGGAGCTATGCTAAACATGGATCTGGAAAATATCCATCCCTAAAATCAGTCCAATATGGGTTAGACCAGTGTTACACCCAAAGATTATGGAAAAATTTTGGATAACATTATTCATTATTGAATCTCTTGGTCTTCATATTTCTCACCATGGTCCATTATCTGGGTTTTCTCTTTTTTGTGAACTTGTGTTACCTTCTAGTTCATTATAGTGGTTGTATGGCTCGCTGTGAGCTCTTGGTTGTATGCATTTTCTTGGGTCGCCATTTGTTTTTTATCATGTTCGAGCTTGACACTATAGATCTTGGTTCATTTCTTTGGCTCAATAAAGCTCACGAGCTCATGGCCACTCATCACTATAAAATTTGAGTATGGCTAGTTTTGTTAGTGACATGAGCTCTTCCTCGTTTCACAACTCAGCCTCATGCATATTATGATTTGCATTGTTCACTCGCTATGGATTTAATCTCTCGTATGCTTTGTTTGTGCCATGATTCTATAATATGTTGGTTCAAGCATACTAGGTTCTATGCATGTTTGGAGAAGATACTTCTAAAGGATATTTTTGGTTCATTGGAATCTGCACCTAGTTTTTAAAGTGGGAAGGTCCCATGGTCAAATCCTATGAACTCTTATGATTGTAGAAGAGAGGATGTTGAGAGTGACAGTGATGAGCTGCATGATGAATAGTCAGATCCAACAGTTGAAGAGGAACCTCTTTCCCTATGCACTACAGATGTGGGAGCATTCACATGGCACATGAATTATATGATTGAATGCCCCAAAGAAATACGTTTCATGGATTGCTTCATTTTGGGGATGTGCATAAATGGTTTTATTAAAGAAGCTTTAGAGACGTTTGAGAAAAGGAAAGTAGATGGGTGTTCCGGTGCATGAAAACCATTTGGTGGAATGACTGGAAGATGGATGATGTCTTGTAGAATGTGGGTGAACCCACCTGGAGCACCTCTTGCCATGCAGACACAAATATCTTCCAGGAATGGTTAATCTCTCCTCATCTTTCATAATTTTTATTTTCTAGTTGTTCTTTACAACGGAATAAAATTTAGAACTGAAGGATTTTCCTATATTTGATTGTATTAAATAAACTTGTTTAAAACAATAAAGTGTTATAACATAACTTACAAGATCCAATATCTCTTGGTAGACAATGGACTGAAACTCTCACCATGTGATGATCTATAAAAATCCCCATCCAAACCGGATTACTATAGTACTCCTTTTTTATTGACAGGTTGAAGTTGAGTTTCTGTAAATGAGTTGACCACTCCTATGTTAAAATAGATAAATTGTGATTTTTGAGACTCGCAAAACAACCTTCATAACTTTGGAAAGGAGATGTTAAGTTTCCTATGTGTAGCTTGTTATGTAAGGAGTCACTTCATTCCTTGAATCATCCCTGAATGAACAGTTGTGACCTTTTTGACGCCCTTATAGGAGCCTTGTTACATTGTTTTACAGCGGTAAGAAGTTGTTAAATCTGAAAAGTTGGGTTTTGTTTTGAACCGCCATTTGAAACCTGGATAGAGAAATTATTATCCATCTTCACAAACCTCTAGTAGTTTTTACTAGACAATTGCATGGAACCTTCAGTTTAGGGAAAAACACTTTTCTGTATAGTTTGGAAAATCCATTTTGTAGGCCTCTGGTCATAGTTTGATGAGGTCAAACCGGACCAATTACGACTTGTCACTCCTAGAAAACATGTTGCCTTTTGAAAACATTTTCTAGTTCTGAGTTTCCGTCAACTTTGATGAATTATCCATATATGGGGGAACTTGTAGGACTTTTATCTTGGCACGTACATCCATCAAACGTTAGTTTTGGATGTGGTTTACTGATCCCTTGAACTAAATTTTAATCATTTGCAACTAGGCCAATTATGATCGATGGCCCCAGGAAACTAGTCGTCGATCACAAACCGTTCATTAGTTCCATATTCTATTAGTTCATATGAACTCTTGGTATATAAGTGGACATATAGAAGTTTAACTGTGTTATGTTTTCTCATCGGAAGACAACATTTGAAAGTGGATTCTTACCCTTTGAGACTATTTTGAATGTTTTTGTAGCTAGCAGGAAAATGTAAATATGAAGTTATAGGACCTCGTGGGGTTGCAAACCATCGTGGAACTTTTGACACATGTAAATAACTCTTTGAAAACTCTATAGTGTAACTTGTTTTTTGAAATAGAACTTCGAAAAAATGGTGCTTTCTCTCTTCTTTTATCCTTCTCTTTCCTTGGTTATGAAGTGAAGTGAAATGAAATGAACTGAATACATGTTTCTAAACCTTTTCTTTTGAGTGCAAATTTTAGCTATTATTACATGTAAATGGGAAACTAAAGACATTAATTATGTTAGATTAGGGTGGATTCCATGCTAGCAATTTATCACTGATTTCATGCTCACATGGTTTTGCAGGATGCAAGAAAGATGGCGAAAGGGTGATGTGTAATTCATTAATTATTATTGTAATTTTTATAGGTCATTGTAAAATGAATATATGTATAATGTATTCTTATGCTACATAAATGTTATATTTTAAATTTGCTAATATGTATGGGATGCTAGTTTTAGGGATATCTTAGGAAATGTGCATTTAATCATAGGTTCAATTTGATTCATAGTTGCGTATGGTAAAAGGGTTTGATATATATATATATAATGAATTTGAAGTTAATACATTGTGGGGCATTTTTCAGTGTTCAATAAATGATTAATTAATTATTGTGTTGTATTCTTACCTTGTAAATGTAATAAAGAGATTTAATCGAAACACTCAACCCTAGTATAAGATCTATGCATAACTTGTCTTAATGTGTGTGATCCTTCATATCATAGACTATAATTAAACCTTGTACTCAATGACGTCTCCTAGGTTAGGTAAATAAAAACCCTAGTTGAAGTTTACCGTCATAGTCATTATGTTTAGTGACATTTTCGTGAACCCATCTTTTAGGAATGACATGGTCCGAAGTATGTGGTTTCCTTCTAGTTTTGGTAACCGCGGGGATAATGTCCTCTCTTCAGGCCCGACACCATGTTGAGTGGTCAAGACCGCCTTGGAAGTCACCTTATGAGTCCTTGTTCGAAGCAATGACTATGCAGTGTAACCTTACCATCTGTGGGGTAAGTAGAGCTAATACTCCCTTAGTATCCTTTTGATTGCCAAGTCTTACGTGATTAGATCTAGAAATTAACTTCATCAGTGAATGAAGTCCCTGTTGGATCTAGACGACATAATTGGAGATCGTGAAATACTTGTTCTAGGTCTTAAACTCTTGTTAATGAACTCCTTAGTTCCTCTCAGTTAAATGTGTTACCTTGGTTTCTATCAACATATCACCTTGGTCTTTCTTGAAGGTGGTTTAGCATAAATATTTCCTCTTGCCTTAAACTCATATATAGTTGAGGCGTTGATCATTAGGTGCAATTGGAATTAAACCAAACCTCAGTTGATTAGGAGGTTAACTTGGGATTCATGTGTAGTTATAATGCTTCCAATCATATACTTATCATAACTCTTTATGTTATAAAGTGACACCCAAAAAAAAAGAGACCTAGCAAACATTGTAAATGAAATGAGAAACAATAGTATGTGTGATAATGGTTTAGGAACAAAAATTCACTTGAAGTCCTTATGGATGATTTAGGCATTGAAGTTTTGTTAATAATGGATACAAATTGATTCTTGGTGGGACTAGGCCTTTGAGCCAGTTTAGAGTCCACTAAAAATAAGATAAAATAAAATTATGTCTTGTAAATGCTTAACTGAATCAAACTAAGATTGATACTAAAACAACCATAGTACGAAAACAAATGTGCTTCGAATGGAAGGAAGTTTATAGGAAAGAGAAACTTGAACCTTCACCTCCTTTGATGTGTATTATTTTTTCCTCAACAACTTCTGGTTGGTCCCCTTGCATAATGAGGGTAAAATTAAATGTCAACTAAACATATTTTGAGAAAAAAACCTTTAGCATAAGAACGAGAGAATTAGGAACTTTGTAGGTAATTGGAAATATGGAATTTAATTATGTAAGTTATGGAGATTTTCATAAGGGATAAAGAGAAAACTTAAATGGTCAAACAATAAGTTGAATGTGAAATGAATTGCAGAATCTGTATGTGGAAAATGGATAAAATCATCCTTGTATAAAAATGTTCCTGGAATGTTAATCATAACTAAGATGTAATCATGGAAATGATGTGTTGTGGGGTTCCAATCCTTGAGTCCCTTTTCTTGTGGTTGGGTTATTACTAGCATTCGTTCATTGGGGAAGGTGTGGCATCGACATGTATATGGTGTTTTCATGTGTCTATGTGGGTCGATGGCTTATGTAAGTGTCGTATGTGTTATGGAGTTTTCCTTACTTGGAGCCTTTGTGGCATTGTGTAGTGAGAAATGTAAGTCAAAAAAATATATTCCTAGTATTTTACTATTGTATTTGTGTGTATAAAATGTGGGCATTACACTTGGTATCAAAGTGGAGGTTCATGCTCTCGAACCTCTAGGGCATATTGGATTTGTGATGGTGTTACATGATGGTGGTGGATATTGGAAGAGTAATGTGATATAAGCGTGATGTGAACTATGTCGTAATTGTGAAATTGTGAACACACATGTTGTGTATGTCACTTAGTGCATTTTTTTATCATGTTGATGTGCTTTTGATGAGAGTATTCTCTCTCCTTTTCATGGATTCTATGAAGAGTTCACGTGTGATGTACCACCTTATTTTGTGTGACAAAATAATGTTATTGTGGATTGTGAAGTGTTGGAGCATTTTTTCATTATGTGATATGTAGGTGTATTGATGTATTGCATGACAAAATTGGTGTAAAGAGAATTAGATTTTATCATGATGTCGTCACTGTATTGTGATGAATCGTGTGCATCACCATGTTGTATTGCAATTGACTATATGTTGTAAAGTTAGACATTGTGTTCCTCATATGTATAATTCATGTAATATGTGATGGTTCATGTCGTGATTTAGGGGCATATGGTGAGCATATGATCCCTATTGTATAGTGATTGCACTTTGGGTGTAGAATGTGGTAATGTGATGTATCATAACCTCGTGAAGGTAATGATTTTATTTTACCCGTATATATATACCATACATAATACGCTATGGTTAATTTGTGTGAATCGCCATTGTGTTATTGATGTAGTTATGTGTTATGTTGTGGACCCTACACTAACCGACCCTAAGGAGATCGGGGAAAGGATTATGTTTGGAGTGAGGAAATGTGTACCATTGACCATTCACTTGAGCCAAGTATGAGATAGGAAGTGGAGCCTTACATAGGCTGAAAACCCATTTTTGTTCTTTTTGTATGTGTGGCACTTGCTCAACGAGTATCATGCATATTGTGTTTCACGGACACCTTAGGCTCAATATATGGTGACTTGTACTCCTTTCTCTCTCCCGATATGGTTATCGTATGGATTCAACCTATGTGATTTTGACTATGTTGAGCCTTGTCGAAGTGGTGGCAGGGTGATTCATATAGTGATGATGACAGTTGTATTATTGATATGATATTTTACGAGTTGAGGCTCGATGTTTCCAAGTGCCAAAAATCATTGAGAACCCCCTTTGATGGTCAGTATAAGGCCATATAGATATTATAATTTGCTATTCCTATACATATATTTTATTTGTAAATGGAACACTTTCCCTTTTCTTGCTAGAACCAGCAGCTTTCTTGACTAATAGGTTCTTGTATTTAGGGCATTTATTTGGTTGTTGCACTAAAATTCAGATTTTTCACTAGTGATGGCTAATTAGCCATTTGCTTTTCTCATTTTTAAATTGCATATCAAGTTTTTTTAAAAATTATAGCCTAGCCCAAGGCTTGGGATTGTTGCCACTTGGCATTTGATATGGATTGTTATGCCGGTTCTAATGTTGTAATATGTTCATGGGATTCACCATGGAGTGGTGGAACCTATGGACCTGCTTCATTGTATGGGGGTATGCCCCAAGGAGTTACAGATAACTAGCGGGTTGTTGAACCACGAGTTATTATGTCACTTGGGTTAGAGGTATCTGGACTCTATGTGCCTAGGGCCATAGGGTGACTAACCTCTTTTGGGGAGTGAAAAGGAAAATTTATCTTTATTTTATTTCTTGAGGGAGGCATAAGAGACTTGAGGGAGACATAAGAGACTTGAGGGAGGCATAAGAGATTTGTGTGGGTGTGATTGATGCTTTGGGAGGTATATGGAGTTGTTCTGTGATTCTTGGGAGGTATATGTATTGTTTTGTGATTCTTTGAGAGGTATATGTATTGTTTTCTGATGCTTTGGGAGGCATATGGATTTGTTTCATGATTCTTGGGAGGTATATGTATTTGTTTTGTGATGCTTTGGGAGATATATGGATTTTGTTTCATGATGTCTTGTGATATGTGAAGTTGGTATATTGAGTTATGAGTACTCTTATGAATCTTGTTACACATTATTATGATTAACGCTTGACACTCCCCTTGGGAGCTATGGAATATTGGATACTTTCTTAGCACTATGTTGATACGCTTATGGTTTTGGGTCATGTGATACTGTGTATATGTATCGTGATGAATCTATTTTTCGATTACATGTGTGTACTTGATCTATGTATATGACATAATTGTTGGAAATTATTTGTTATGTGAATTACTTGTTGTCTTTTCATGGTTGAAATAAAAGCCTTGAGGAGTGATATAGCCATGACAGTATGTGGAAAGATTTTTCATGGTTCATTGTGTTGTGTTGAGTTTTGTGTGATAGCCTGCGTCTAATTACTGTTAGGCACCCATGAACATAAAATAAGATCTTAAACAATGAAATATTGAGATTTGAGATTAATACATACTTTAAATGAAAAGACTGAGTAATAAATAAAGATATAACTGCCAATCTTCATAGAACATTAAAATTTAAGATATTGCCAAATTTAGTCTACTTCCTTGTGGTCAACTTTGTACCGATGAGTTATTTTTCTAGAGACATGTGTCATTATTGAATTTATTTCTTACATATTCCTCAAGCATCGGTGTTGTGTCGCATCGAGGATGATGCTATTATAAGGGGAGGGAAATGTAGTGCCCGCAACAAAACTAACTAAATAAATAACATAACATAAATTATTTGTAGTGGGTGAATGGACGGGGTTTGGTGATGACAGAGTGGATGGGAGGTGGTGTGTGGCAAGGGGTTGACATGGCACATGGGAAGCCCAGTGTCGATGAAACTCGTCGTTTCCTTTCTTAATAATACGAGACTACTTTTTTTTAGATTTGTAGTATAAAGTTAGTAGTATTTGGAAAGATGCAGTGATAGCGAGAAGACATGGATTTTATCACAGAAGCAAATTTGTTCTCCTAGACATCAAATAGTTCTCTAACCAGATCAGTTACATTTTCTTTCTTACTCCCATTCTATGTCAACACGTGAGCCTAAAACAGGTATAGATGTCCATCACAAAAATTTGTCAGATATTGTATTTGCAAATGCTCTAGTAGGCGTGTACATGGATGCTTCAGGGAGTTGTGCTAAAACTGGATTTTTCAAACAACCGTCCCTAAAATCAGTCCAATATGGGTTAGGCAAAGGCTGCACTGCACGGAGATTATGGAAAAATGTTGGCTTACATTATTCATTATTGAATCTCTAGTCTTCATATTTCTCGCCATGGTCCATTATCTGGGTTTTCTCTTTTCTATGAACTCGTGTTACCTTCCAGTTCATCATAGTGGTTGTATGGCTCTCTGTGAGATCTTAGGTTTGTATGAATTTTATTGGGTCACCATTTTTTTATTATGTTCGAGCTTGACACTATAGACCTCTGTTCATTTCTTTGGCTCAGTAAAGCTCACGAGCTCATGGCCACTCATCACTATCAAATTTGGGTATGGCTAGTTTTGGTAGTGACATGAGCTCTGCCTCATTTCACAACTCGGCCTCATGCATAACACAAGGTGTGCATTGTTAGCTCGCTATGGCCTTGATCTCTCTGTAATGCTTTGTTTGAGCCATGATTATGTAATATGTTGGTTCAAGCATACTAGGTTCTATGCATGTTTGGAGAAGATGCTTCTAAAGGAAGTTTTCGGCTCATTGGCATCTGCACATATTTTTTCAAGTGGGAAGGTCCCATGGTCAAATCCTATGAACTCTTATGATTGAAGAAGAAAGGATGTTGAGGGTAAAAATGATGAGCTACATGATGAATAGTCAGATCCAACAATTGAAGAGGAACCTCTTTCCATACGCACTGCAGATTTGGGAGCATTCACATGGCACATGAATTGTATGACTAAATGCCCCAAAGAAATATGTTTCATGGAATACTTCATTTTGGGGATGTGCGTAAATAGTTTTATTTAAGAATCTTTAGAGATGTTTGAGAAAAGGAAAGTAGATGGGTGTTCCGGGTGCACGAAAAACATTTGGCCAAATGACCTGGAAAATAGATGATGTCTTCTAGAATGTCGGTGAACCCACCGGAGCACCTCTTCCCATGCAAACACAAATATCTTCTGCATGGTTAATCTCTCCTTATCTTTCATAATTTTTGTTCTTTAGTTGTTCTTTTGCAATGGAATAAAATTTAGAACCGAAGGATTTTCCTATATTTGATTGTATTAAATAAACTTTTTAAAACAATAAATCATTATAATGTAACTTAAAAGATCCAATACCTCTTGGTAGACAATAGACTTAAACTCTCACCATGTGATGATCTACCAAACTCCCCAGCCAAACCGGATTACTATAGTACCCATTTTTATTGATAGGTTGAAGTTGATTTTCCCGTAAATGATGTTAGTGTGAGTTATTCTATGTGTCCTCCTCTCATATTGGAGGGTCATCTCACATGGGTTAGGTTTAGGGTTTCATGTTTGTCATGCACTAGGGTTACTCAGCACCCTATATGTACCCTTTTACTATTCATTTATGAGCATGCCAAGACACTCCACTATCTTTCCTCTATATGCAAGATTTGTTTCTATTGAGCAAGTTCTTCCATTATTGATCAATTCTTTCTTGCAATTACACTGGAGCTATCACGATTCCCTGGAGTGCAAGTACTTCATTGTGCCTCGTTTCTGATTTGATTCTCACAAACTATTTTCATGGTATCAGAGCTGAGATCGGGTAAACGTGCACTCGTTATTTTTTAGTTGCGATTACTCTTTCTTGGTTTCATTTTTTTTACTCTGCATGCAAGTTTTTTTATCACTATTTTCTGGAATTATTTTGCTAATCTCTCTAACAAGTTTTCAAAAATTTGTGTCAGGTTTTGTGCCTATTTTCGTACTTGCAGGTGTATTGTTGGAGGTTTTAGGGTATTTACAGCCACATTTAGCTATCTACAGCTAAATCTAGCTTTTTAGCCAAAATAGAGATTATTTCATTGTTTTAAATAAAAATTTTAAAATAGAAGTGAATTTTTTTAGATCTTTGTGGTTTTGGCTCTCTATTTTCCTGGTATTTTGTAGAATACAAGTTTTTGTGGCTTGGAGTTCATTTGAAAGGTTTTTCCACCTCCCGAGCTCGTGTTCTTCTCTGGCCATTTATTCATTTTGTGTGGGAGGTCGTTTTTGATGTTTGCTTTTTGGAAGGTAGTCTTTGCAGTGTTTTAGGTGGAAGGAGCTTGTTTTTTTCTGTTGTGGCATTTTTGCTGCCTTCCGTGCATTTTTTGCTGCCTACCATGCCCGAGGGCTTAACACGGCCTCCTTCCCAACACATGGCTGCCTTTCTTCACATGGCTACTCCTCCCATGGCTGCCCCTCCTCCCACGGCTACTCCTACACACGGCCTCCCCTTCTACACATGGCCTCCCTTTCATGCACACGGCTACCCTAACAAACAAACAACCGCTCCAACAGATGTGTGGTAAGTTTTTTTTTTTAAGTCTATTGGTAATTTTTTTAACAAAACATGGTTCTTTAGGTAATTTCTTTCAAAAAAGTGGATTTTTAAAAATAGCGGTTTCTAAAACTTCTTTGGTAAGTATTTTAAAAATCTTTATGTTTTTTGGTAAAGTTTCTTTTAAAATACATAAGCTTTTTTGGTTCGTATTTTTTAAAAATACTTTCCTTTTTTTTACGTCACTAAGTTTTAAAAACAAAAATCTTTTTAAAAGCTTTTTTAGATCTTTATGTTTTTTAAAACCGTAGGCTTTTAAAAGGTAAGTTTTTAAATTTACCTCTTTTTTTGAAAAATCTTTTTAAATAAGATTTTTTTTAATAGATCTTGAATAATTTTTAAATTTGATTTCTTTTAAAAAGGGAAAGTCTTTTTAAATTAATTAGGATTTAATTTTTTATCAGATCTTAATTAGTTTTTTTTTAATTAATTAGATTTAATTTAATTAAGTCTAGTTTATTAATTTCTAAAATTCCTTTATCACGATCAAGTAAATATTAATTATCGGCATCTAAATAACCCTTTTTATCATCTTTTTAAAACTCCAATAGCTCTAAAAATAGTAAAATTGGGCATTTCCAAATGGTAAAATTTAGGTGTTCTTGTCAAAAAAATTCACTAATCGTGTGCTCAAGTGTGCAGCATCACTCTGAGCACTTTTTTTCCTTTCGAGTTCTTTTCCGGCATTCTGAAGACTCTCTGAACTCCTTGAGTTCATTTAAAACCTTGTATTTCACCCTTATTATTGCTTGTGACTAGTGAGCACGTCCGCCACAGTCTGCAACAAGGGGGTTTCCTTTTATGATGTGAGATGTTTTTTCTCACCACTAGGGTTGGCTTTCGCCTCCTTTCTTGTTTTTGCTTGTGCTTTTTTATGGTGTCCTATTTTTTGCGCTCCATGAAACACTGTTGTGGTCTCCTCTCTTGCGCGTTATTACACTGATTGCAAGACGAGTTACCAAGTGTTTTCAACCGCATGCACAGACCCGATTGTAATCAATGCACTAAACTATAAAGTGCCGAAAGAAGAGGGTTTGTTATTGTCCCGGTGATTGTGTTTCTTTTTTCGCATTTCTTTCTCTCTCTCACTATGGATGCTCTTTCAATTCCTTTTCTTACGTCGTTCAACTTTTTTGAATGGAGATCCAAAATAATAATGAAACTAAGGGTAAAGGGTTATTCCGCATCACCATGGGAACTCGAGTCTCAACCAGATTTACGAACCTACAAAATCTAAGTGGTTAAACCATAGTGATGAAGCTTTAGGTCTTCTCTACATGTCCATTTCTCCTAACTTTCTCTTCCACATTGAGGTGTCTCAAACACCTAAATTTGCATGGAAAACACTTGATGCGATGTTTAGACAACTAAATGACATGAGAGTGGATGAGTTGGAAAACGAACTACTAGGGTTAAATCCTAGTGACTTTGAAAACCTACAAGCCTTCTTCTTGAAATTTTTCCACATTAGATTATTGTTAAAAGGATGTCAAGTAGAAAAGAAAGATTCTCAACTGATCTTGTCAATTCTCTCTAAGCTAGGTCTCGAATATTCTATCTTTGTGTCAAATTTCTACGCTACAAAAGCTGCTTTGGGTGATACTTGGACTATGCCCTCCTTTGACTATTTTTTGTCCCAACTCATTCGAGAACATGAAAACTCATTCAAATGGGGTCTCTCAAGTCCAAGTCACATGCCCTTGTAGCAATTACTAGCAAGGGAAATAAGACTGAAAAGAATAAAGAAACAAAGGATTAACCTAAGAAAGAAACCAAGATCAAACCTAAAAATGACACAAACACTTCGACTTCTGAGCCTAAGGCACATAAAAGAAAGTATTTGTGTTCCTATTGCAAGAAGTCTGGTCATGAAGAGAAACACTATTATCGAAATGCATTGATCACTTATCTCATTTACTTGAGAAGAAAAAAATAAGTGTTCCCGAATCCATAAAACAAAGTGCTCAGAAGGCCGAGTCTCTCGCTACAAAAGGTGCTAAAAATGATAAGAAGAAAGGAAAGGCCTTGTAGCGAGTTGCTCCTTTATCGACATGGATTATAGATTCTAGTGCCTTGCACCACATGGTTTCTTCACATGTTGAGTTTTCCAACATCGAACCTTGTGGAATGTCCCAAATCACGATGGGTAATGACATGACAAAGTTGTCGGGTTGCAGTAGTGGATCGGTAGAGATGGATGGGGAAACATTTAACCAACTGTTGAGTGTTCCTGATCTCTCTACCAATCCCATATCAGTTTACCAAATTACTCAACTTGGTGAAGGAATGCGAGTTAAATTTGGTCCTAACTCGGTGATTATTCGTGAGATTAATGATGACACTACAGTGGCTGAGGGAAAGGTAGATCACCATTCACGGTTGTACACCTTCTCCCACTTTACTTCTGATTCTACGCCCACTACCTTGTTCACTCATGGAAATGAGGTTAGTAAGCTATGGCATTAGTGTTTCAGACATCTAAATTATTGCTACCTTGAACAGTTTCACCAAAATGAAATGGTCAATGGGTTGCCTCGTGTCAATTTTTGTAAGGGTATTTGTGAGGGTTGCACTCTTGGAAAGCATCCTGAAAAGAACTTTGACAAAGTAAAATCTTGGAGAGCCATTCATCCTTTAGATCTTGTTCACCGTGATGTTTCTAGTCCATTTCCTTTTCCTTCGTTTACTAGAGCTCTTTATGTGCTAACCTTCATTGATGACTATTCACGATATACTTGGGTATATTTTCTTAAGCTTAAGTCTGAAGTCTTTGAACATTTTCAGGACTTTAAGGCTCTTGCTGAGAAACAGAGAACGGTCTATCAAGGTTCTTCAAATCGACAATGGAGGTGAATATGTAAACAATAGGTTCATGGATTTCTATACTTCTGAAGGGATCTCTTTATAGCATATAATTTCTTATAGCCCTTTGTAGAATGGAGTCGCAGAAAGAAAGAACTATACTCTTAAGGAGATGGCCACTTGTATGATTCACTCAAAGTCTCTTCCTCCATAGTATTGGGCCGAAGTAGTGAATTGTGTAAATTACATTCAAAACTATGTTCCACACAAGGTAGTAAGAGGGATGACACCCTTTGAAGCCTAGTTTGGATGTAATCCTGATGTTGAGGACTTTCAAGTCTTTGGATCCAAGGCTATGGCTTAGATTCCCAAGAAGAAACGCAAGGCCTTGGAACCACAATCCAAACCTTGTATCTTTATAGGGTATCCTGATGGCATGACGGGATATCGATTAATGAATCCTACTTCTCATGAGCTGTATATTGAGAGAAGTGTTAAGTTCAATGAGTCTTCTTCGAATTCTACTTTTCCACCTATTAAGGTTCTTAGCGCATTGATTGATTTTCGACTCATCGATGATGATCTTGTTAAGCGTGCTCCTCTTTCAAATCCTCCTGACCATCAAACCTTTGAGTCTTCTAATTTTGATAAGTAGTGATGATGAGGAATATTTCCCTTCTCACTCAAGTGAAGAATCTCCTGACTCTGAGCCTGATCCTCCTAGTCCCCTTTGGGCCAAGAAAACTTTGCAAAGTGCTAGAGATTTAGTTGGAGATACTTCGGATATGAGACATACTCACTCAGATTTAATTGGACCCCACTCTTTCTTCACCTCTGATTCTAATCCATAGTCTTTCTGGGAGGCTTCTAGTATTCCTGAGTGGAATTCTTCCATGGATGAAGAGTATTCCTCTCTCATGAAGAATGATACTTGGGATCTCACCACACTTCCAAAAGGAAGCAAAACCGTTCGGTGTAAGTGGGTGTTCAACAAAGTATGGAGTAGATGGAGAATTCGAAAAGTTTAAAGTAGGATTAGTAGCTAAGGGATTCTCCTAGATAGCTGGGGTTGACTATAATGAAACATTTTCTCCGATTGCTGAAGATGACTTCTATTTAATCGACCCTAGCCATTGTATAGCAAAGCAGATGGAAAGTCCATCAAATGGATGTTAAGAGTGCCTTCCTTCATGGTGACCTAGAGGAAGAGATCTATATGGAACAACCTCTGGGTTATGTCAAAGATCCCTCCCTCGTCCGTAAGTTAAACAAGTCTCTTTATGGCATTAAACAAGCCCCTCGGGCTTGGTATTCCAAGATGGACTCCTTTTTACTTACATCAAGGTTTACTAGGTGTCACTCTAATCCAAATGTTTATATTCTATAGAAAGATGACTCCATACTCATTCTTGTTCTATATGTTGATGACTTGTTGATCACAGGAAGCTCTTCCTCTATTATTGATTCTGTGAAGATTGCCTTAGCTGACAATTATTCCATGACTGACTTAGTTCTGCTTCATTACTTCCTTGGGATCGATATTTCTCAATCGACTCAGAATCTTGATTTCACAACCTATGCTCTTGACTTGCTAGCTCATTTTCAGATGTCTGATTGCAAGTCTTCTCCTACTCCTCTTCTTTCTAGGGTTAAGTTAGTTCCAGATTTCTCTACTCCTTTGGTTGATGGTACTCTTTATCGACAGTTGGTGGGGAGCTTGATTTACTTGACTCACACTCGACTAGATTTATCGTATGATGTTGGGATCATGTCCAGATTCATGCAGGAGCCACATGAGCTGCATTGGAAAGTAGCTAAATAGATCCTTCATTATGTTCACGGAACTTATGCTGATGGCATTCACTATCATGGAGGGGTAGATATTGAATTGATTGGGTTCACATATTTTGATTGGACCGGTGACTTAGATCATCGGAAATCTAGTTTTGGATACAGTTTCTCTCTTGGTTCGGGTCCTATTAGTTGGTCTAGCAAGAAGCGTAAAGCAATTGCGATATCATCTACTGAGAGGCATAATACAGAGGAGTAGTTAATGATACCACATAAGCTATTTGGCTACAAGGTATTCTGACAGAGTTTGGCATCCACTTTTGGTTGCCTACCATTATCTACTATGATAACATGAGCACAATCTGTATTTTAAGAAATCCGATTCAACATCACGGTGATGAAGTACATTGAGATCCATATGCACTTCATACGGAGCTTATTCATGATGGTATCATCAATATTCAATACATTCAGAGACATACCTTATTAGATTGTAGATTTATTCACCAAGCCCTTCACTAAGATGAAGTTTCTTCACTTACGGTCTCCTCTTGCGGTGAGGTATTCTCAGCAGCGTACTCATCTTCTTCGGGCTATATAGTCCTTTTCTTCTTCTCATTCTAGGAAGATTATGTTTGTATATGGGTACCTTATCGGGCCTTTAGTTGCTCGGCCCCGAGAACACATCTTTCTTAGTTTTTGGGGTGTCTTCCTTTTCCGTCGACTCATCCTTTCTACTACCCCATCTTTGATGAAGGGGGTGCTATTGTGAGTTATACTATGTGTGCTCCTCTAATATTGGAGGGTCATCTCACGTGGGTTAGGTTTAGGGTTAGGTTTAGGGTTTCATGTGTGTTATACACTAGGGTTACTTAGCACCCTACATGTACCCTTTTACTATTCATTTATGAACATGCCAAGACACTCTGTTGTCTTTCCTCTATATGCAAGCTTTGTTTCTGTTGAGCAAGTTCTTCCATTACCGATCAATTCTTTCTTGCAATTACGCTAGAGCTATCACAATTTTATTAGAGTGCAACTACTTCGTGGTGCCTCGTTTCTGATTCGATTCTTGTAAACTCTTTTCAAATGAGTTGATCACTCCCATGTTAAAAAAAATAAATTGTGATTTTCGTAGACTCACAAAACAGCCTTCATAACTTTGGAAAGGATATGTTAAGTTTCGTATGTGTACCTTGTTATGTGAGGAGTCACTTCATTCCTTGAATCAACCCCCAATGAACATTTGTGACCTTTTTGATGCCCTTATAGGAGCCTTGTTACATTGTTTTGTAGTGGTAGGAGACTGTTAAATCTAAAATTTTGGGTTGTTTTTTTAACCGCCATTTGAAACATGGATAGAGAAATTATTATCCGTCTTCACAAACATATAGTATTTTTACTAGAAATTTGCATGGAACCTTCAGTTTAGGGAAAAACACTTTTCTGTATAGTTTGGAAAATCCATTTTGTAGGCCTTTGGTCATAGTTTGACGAGGTCAAACTAGACCAATTACGACTTGTCACTCCAGAAAACATGTTGCCTTTTGAAAATAGTTTTCTAGTTCGATTTTTATCGACTTTGATGAATTATCCATATATGGGGGAACTTGTAGGAATTTTATCTTGGCACGTACATCCATCAAATGTTAGTTTTGGATGTGGTTTACTGATCCTTGAACTAACTTTTAATCATTTACAACTAGGCCAATTACGATCGATGGCCCCAGGAAACTAGCTGTTGATCGCAAACCGTTCGCTAGTTCTGAATTCATCTAGTTCCTATGAACTCTTGGTATATAAGTGGACACATAGAAATTTAACCATGGTGTGTTTTCTCATCAGAAGACAACATTTGAAAGTGGATTCTTAGCCTCGAGCCTATTTTGAACATTTTTGTAGCTAGTAGGAAAATGTAAAAATAAAGTTGTAGGACCCTGTCAGTTGCCAAACCATTGTGGAACTTTTGACACATGTAAATAACTATTTGAAAACTCTATAGTGTAACTTGTTTTGTGAAATAGAACTTTGACAAAATGGTGTTTCTCTCTCTTCCTTTCTCTTTCTCTTTCCTTGGTTATGAAGTGAAGTGAAATGAAATGAACTGAATACATGTTTCTAAACCTTTTCTTTCGAGTGAAAATTTTAATTATTATTACATGTAAATGGGAAACTAAAGAAATTAATTATGTTAGATTAGGGTGGATTCCATGCCAGTAATTTATCATTGATTTCATGCTCACGTGGTTTTGCAGGATGCAATAAAGATGGCAAAAGAGGGATGTTTAATTCATTAATTATTACTGTAATTTTTATATGTCATTGTAAAATGAATATATGTATAATGTAGTCTCATGCTACAGAAATTTTATATTTGAAATTTGCTAATATGTATGGGATGCTAATTTTAGGGATATCTTAGGAAATGTGCATTTAATCACAGGTTCAATTTGATTCATAGTTGCATATGGTAAAAGGGTTTGATATATATATAGTAAATGAATTTGAAGTTAATACATTGTGGGGCATTTTTCAGTGTTCAATAAACGATTAATTATTTATTGTGTTGTATTCTTACCTTGTAAATGTAATAAAGAGATTTAATCGAAACACTCAACCCTAGTATAAGATCTGTGCATAACTTGTCTTAATGTGTGTGATCCTTCATAGCGTAGAAAAAAATTGAAACCATAGAATAAACTTAAACCTTGTACTCGATGGCACCTCCTAGGTTAGGTAAATAAAACCCCTAGTTGAAGTTTACTATCATAGTCGTTATGTTTAGTGACATTTTCGTGAACCCATCTTTTAGGAATGACATGGTCCAACTTTATCTGGAGTATGTGGTTTCCTTCTAGTTTTTGTAACCGCAAGGAGAATGTCCTCTCTTTAGGCCTAACACCATGTTGAGTGGTCAAGACCGCCTTGGAAGTCACCTTATGAGTCCTTTTTTGAAGCAACGACTATGCAATGTAACCTTACCATCTGTGGGGTAAATAGAGCTAATACTCCCTTAGTATCCTTTTTGATTGCCAGGTCTTATGTGATTAGATCTAGAAATTAACTTCATCAGTGAATGAAGTCCCCTGTTTGATCTAGATGACATAATTGGAGATCATGAAATACTTGTTCTAGGTCTTAAACTCTTGTTAATGAACTCCTTAGTTCCTCTCAGTTAAATGTGTTACCTTGGTTTCTATCAACATATCACCTTGGTCTTTTCTTGAAGGTGGTTTAGCATAAATATGTCCTCTTTCCTTAAACTCATATATAGTTGAGGCGTTGATCATTAGGTGTAGTTGGAATTAAACCAAACCTCAATTGATTAGGAGGTTAACTTGGGATTCATGTGTAGTTATAATGCTTCTAATCATATACTTATTCAAAATGGTAAATAAGTACTTTCATAACTCTTTATGTTATAAAGTAACACCAAAAAAGGAGACGTAGCAAACATTGTAAATGAAGTGAGAAACAATAGTATGGGTTATAATGGTTTAGGAACAAAAACTTTACTAGAAGTCCTTATCGATGTTGTACACATTGAAATTTTGTTAATAATGGATAGAAATTGATTCTTGGTGGCACTATACCTTTGAGCTAGTTTAGAGTCCACTAAACATAAGGTAAAATAAAATTATGTCTTGTAAATGCTTAACTGAATCAGACGAAGATTGATACTAAAACAACCATAGTACGAAAACAAATGTACCTCGAATGGATGGAAGTTTATAGAAATGAGAAACTTAAACCTTTACCTCCTTTGATGTGTATTATGTTTCCTTGACAACTTCTAGTTGGTCCCCTTGCATAATGAGGGTAAAATTAAATGTCAACTAAACATATTTTGAGAAAACAAACCTTTAGCATAAGAATGAGAGAATTAGGAACTTTGTAGGTAATTGGAAATATGGAATTTAATTATGTAAGTTATGGAGATTGTCATAAGGGATAAAGATAAATCTTAAATGGTCGTAAAATAAGTTGAATGTGAAATGAAATTTTGCAAAATATGGATGCGGAAAATGGACAAAATCATCCTTGTATAAAAATGTTCCTGGAATGTTAATCATAACTAAGATGTAATCATGGAAATGATGTGTTGTGGGGTTTCCAATCCTTGAGTCCCTTTTCTTGTGGTTGGGTTATTACTAGCATTTATTCATTGGGGAAGGTGTGCCATCGACATGTATATGGTGTTGTCATGTGTCTATGTGGGTCGATGGCTTATGTAAGTGTCGTATGTGTTATGGATTTTTCCTTACTTGGAGCCTTTGTGGCGTTGTGTAGTGAGCAATGTAAGTAAAAAAATATATTCCTAGTATTTTACTATTGTATTTGTGTGTATAAAATGTGGGCATTACATGGAGGGGACCAGATAAATGCATTCGAGCAGCATATATCCAAATATATACCTCCGAAACCTATGGTGAAAACCCTACCTTAGCAAGTGAACGATCTCCTACAAAATAATAAAAATATTTCCTGGATGTGGTATAGAAGAGCTCCACTTTCATGCACATAACCTTTGACTCTACCACATTGTGTGTGAATTTCAGAGAGGATGTGATCAAATATGAGTCTTACCTCCACGAGCATCGTTTGATTTGAAAATTTAGTGGATGGTGGAGCACACTTCCATATCTACATGTGTGGATTTTGAAATGATGGCTTCCCGATCGATCGGAGGTCAAGTATACATTTATCCTTGGGCCAAACGAATTTTTATCATTTTTTTCAATGATATTAGTGATAATAATATAATAACCGATACCATTTTGGTCAAGCAACATCATTATCTCGATTTTGAAACCCTGGTTCCCATCTTTCAACCCAATTATGGAATTATTCTCAATCAAGCTAGTATGGATTAGAATTCCACATTATCCACTTCAATTTTGGGTGTCAAATTGTCTTGTTACCATTGGTAAATATTTAGGTGAGATCATTTTTATTGATGAAGATACCAGGTTCTATACCATACAAATTTTGTCAAGATCCTTGTTGAAATTGACACTTAAAAAGAACTTGTAGAAAATGTCAATCCTAAAGTCCAAGAAATAACTTGGACTCACCCATCGGATTATGAAGGGATGTCCTTCGGATAAAGGAAGTGCTTTGCTTTGGGGCATAGTCTTTGTAGATTTTCATCTAGAAAACTCGAAACATGTGATATCTAATTGGTGGAAAGATTCCCGCACATGTCATATTGTGATCAATGAAAATATAGTAAGTGATCCCTACTCTTATTTTGATTTGGAAGATGATATTCCAGAAACTCCTGATGGGGTAATAATGTCAAGTGGGTTATTTACCACCTTTGTAGTGTATGCCCTAATATTATTTTAAAAGTTTGTGTATCAAAATTTATTATAAATATCTTCCAAAAAGATATTATACATTTAAGATTGAATCAACTCGACTAATCCACCCACCGTATTGATTAGGGTGAACCCTCTTGCGATTGACTATAACCAATAAATGCATTCGCACTGCAGTTAGATGACAACTAGATAGTAATATCAGACTGGGGTCAATCTGTGATGAATATTGTTTTGAATGAATCCAAGGAATAGCTCTGAAATCATTCTAAAAAATACTAAGGAGAAAAATGGAAGTGCTAGGTCAGAGTCTTGTGAATTCTTAAATCCACACAATACTTTATTTAGTGGGGTTTTTTCTCCTTCAGGTTTCCCCACTTAAATTTGGTGTTCTCTATCTCTGTCTTTGACTCTATTATTTTCTTTCAATTATTTCTATTGCATTTTGTAATATGCACAAAATAATCTATCATCTTCTTCATTTATTTTGTGGATTTATAATAGAGTGATTATGCTTTCCTTACAAATCCTAAAATATCCCATAAGGGATCCTATGGCACCTCCAAAAGCACCAATCCTCAATGAAGTAGAAAAGGAGAATGCACCTCCTACTTATCCCAACATTGATAACTCATATATATATTGATCAAGTCTTTTGAAGTTCTTCTTCCGGTTGAGAATGACACCAAGGATTGGAAATTCATACACAACAAAAGAAAAAATCATAGAAAATCCATTGTTCCATAGTTGTTCGTCTTCTCCTTGTGTTGGAAGAATTTTTTTGTTGTTTTGTTTCATGTCTTGATTATCATAATATCTAGGATCTCAGGCCTTCTATATTATAACAAGGTAGGGTCCCTAGAAAAACCCTCCCTTTACCAATTATCAAAAAACATTTCCGCATGTTTTCATTGTTCGAGGTGTGCAACAACACAGTTCATTTAAATTTTAAAGGAGATTTATTCCACAAGCTATTTAAAAAGAGGCTTGAATCCTTACTTAGGATTATGAAAGTACTATCCATTAATCCTTAAGGTGTCATCATCACCTAATATTCTTTGCAACCTTACAAACTTTACCTTGTTTGATCCCTCCCAAAGTGTGGCATAACAATTTCCTTTGGATGGTACACATATTAGGTATCTAAAACCATTTGCTACTATAGTCACAATTAAACCCATTAGTTAGATTCCTTAATGGAGAAATTTTCACAAGCACCTATGCATTTCATACATTCATTGAACTAAAGTGAAGGCAATAAGCACAACCTCAAAGAAGAGGGAGATGAGGTATTCCAACCATAACTATGCACCTATTTCATGAATAACATTTTATTCTTCTAATCCATTGGTAAATAACATGGGTTAATGATAACCAAGGTTCATGAGCACATTCATTCCATGAATGAGGTAAACTTATCAACCAAAATCACTCATATGAGCATAATCTAATACAAGTAAAAAGGACTACAAGAAGGAAAGATTGAGTTCTTAACAATCATTCACATAGGTCTCAAGATTTAGATATTTTTACATTAGATTTCCTTGTGTTAACACACCATGTTGTCCCACTTATAATGATCATCAAACCATCCACCATCATTTATAATTTACGAGTTTCCTCATTTTTGCATTAGTTTATCAAGAGTAATTTCCTTTAATTTTATTTGTATTGCATTCATGTTTGCGTTTTATTCACTAGATAACATTAGGGTGCTTATGTTCTAAGAGACCATACATTTTCGAGGTTCTTCTCTTTAACTTGTATTATTTCTACCTTTACATTATGTAGTCAAGTCACCCATTAACATTGTCTAATAGAAAAATGCAAAGTGATGAAGCTTTAGTTTCACACTTAGAGATTTAGGAGCTCTAAATGATCTGAAAACGTGTGTTGTATTTTTTTCACTTTTAAAAGTTTCCAAAGATCATGATTTTCTTAATCAATTTTAAGTATTCTAAGCTCCAAAAATTGATTAAATTATGATTATTATGCATCCATAGAAGTGCAGAAAACTTGGGTAACAAATAAATAATCAGAACTGAAAACACTCAGATAACAAACAAGATTGTTTACGGGGTTCGGAAATTCCTACGTCCCCGGGTTCGGATTGAACCGATCCATTAATAATATTGAAATGTAAGTACAATAACTCTTAAAAACAACCAATAATGAATCAAAACCTGCAAATGAGCTGATCAATGTCCCAAGAACTCTAAAAAATAGCAGAAACTATCCCAAGAATGATCTGTGGCTCCTACAGTGTTTTCACAATGTAATCTCCCTGCAAATTTGTTAGAAAAACACCTACAAATGGAGATTTAAAAATATTATATGAAAAAAATCATATATATGAGATCATCTCTGAATTTGAACACTTTTTGTGTTTACACCAAGTCACTTTTCAAAGCTAGAAGTGCATTGAAATTCGTGTTTTCCAAATAGCTGTCTTGTAGATCCTGTTAAAAACTGCATTCAAAGCTTCCAAAAAAAGGTTAAAACTCAAGAAAAATATCAAATCTTACATCGTTGGAATCATCTCAGAATTTACTTCATTTTATCTTTTTACCCCGAGTTCCCACTCTGAGTGCAAGGCCTTCAAAAATGGCACTTTCTGAAAACTACCTCCTTATGCTGCTTTGCACAGACCTGCCCCCTTGTATAAATTGCAGCGACCCATTTTATATCCAAGTGACCCTCTTTGGTGAGTTGGTTAGTGGATTGGCTTTAGACCTATGAGGTCGAGGGATCAAATCCCGCCTCCTACCATTTTTCCGTGGATTTTGCTTTAATTCCATATTTTAATGCTAAAGCGGTGGAGGTGGTTGGAGTTTTATTGTTTTCTAAGCCATTTTGAATGTCGTGGGTTTAGTGGATGAGTATTTGACCCAAATTTGACAAATGCGTGGGGTTTGGGTAAATGTCAAATAATGTGCCAAATAATTACAAAGTAATATGAAATTTGACCCAAATGAAATATGATAAAAGACCACCTTCATTTTTCCCTTTTTCTCCTTTTGCCATGTGTCACAATGGTATTGGTCCAATATTGACCTGTTGACCAAAGTTGACTTCCTTGTTGACTAAACTTTGACCAGGCATATCTTGAGCTCGCAGTGGCATGTTTTTCATGTTCTTACAGTCGTTGGAAAGCTCTTTGATGTCTCTATTGCACTTGCATGGTTTATGGAAGTTTAGGCAACATTTTACACTAAAAATTTTCCCCTGATAACTCCTCCCTACTGAGAAGGCTTTTTGTCCACAAAAAGTTGTGTATCAACCCACAAAAACATGTTATCTCTTCCTGCATTGCACAAACACACACAAGATCCTGAAATAACATTATAGGTTAAATAAATGCAAATATTTGATTAGCTAGTCACATAACCGATTAGATAATAACACCCAATTAAGCTAGTGTTCAACTGAAACGCTGCAACCCTATCAACTTTGCGCACAACTACGAATTTTTATACCCCACTATAATTCCATCACAAATAATTGACTAGATAATAACACCCATTCTATTACGGAATGCTATTGTTCAAATGTCACTTTGTGATACAGCTGATTACCAAAAATTACAATTCCATAACACAGATCAGTATACAAGACATCTAAACTACCCACAATTAGGCTAGTGCCCACTGCCCATCTGAAACTGTAACAACTACAAGTATTCACTATCAGAATATAATAGACTATCAATGCCCAAAAATAGCTATAGTCAACAACTGAACCCACATGAAGCTACCAAAACATTGTATTGCCATCACAAATAATAACTCAGATAATAACACCCATCTATAATGGAAGCTAGTGTTCAACTGACACTTTGTGATTATTCTCATTACAATTGCAAGTTTCAAATTTAGACATACTACTGATGCATATCCCTACATACTATTTTCAACAATGGAACTACTAACGAATATGAGAAACCAAAATATGAGTATGATGAACCTATCACTCAAATATTCTCTTCAGCTTGTTTCCATTCATTTTCAAAGCTTAAATATCAACTTAGGAACAAATCCTTATCAATCAACAGGAATCCCTAAAATATAGGTCTATTTTTTTGCTTGCCTACTATCAACAATTTACTATAGTGCAAATATAAAGTTGAGGAGTGTTTTTCCCAACCAATCACTTGGGTTTTTCCGTTTTGGTTGTTTTACCTTCTCAGTACCAAAATGAGTTTTAGTTAGGTTTAGCACTATTGGTTTTACAATATTGTTCTTTTTAACAACTTTCCAATTTTGTTGTTTAGGAACAAACCAACAAACCTTAACATCATGACCATTCCTATTACAATGGGAACAAAATTTAACTTCCTTGTTTTTAGGAGTCTTACCCATTTTACCATTCTCAGAACTCTATCTATGAGAATGATTTCCTTGTTTAGGAGAGGTAACATTCTTGCCATTTCTCACATTTCCTTGGTGAGATTGGTCTCTAGCACCTGCCTTATCATTCACAAAAGGCATTAACTTCTTATTCAAATTTTTCTTCTTCCAACAATATGCAACAGAATGATTAGTACCTTCACAAAATGTACAAGGGAAAGCATATTTCTGCCTACCAAAGCTATATTGTTCCAACTGAAAGAGTGTATTAGAAGTTTTAGGATTTGATTTTCCCTTAGTGTTATTTTTAGTGTAAGTGGAAAGAGATGGAATCTTATTACCTCTTTTACCTATTTTCTTACACCTTTCATTGTTCCTCTTGATGGTCGAATCTTGCAATTCTAGTGGTGTAGATCCTTGGCTGTTGGAATCTTGTCTTCCTTCAACTGCTTTGGAACTTTCTCCAATTTCCATTTTCCCACTAGAATAACCCAAACCTACAAACCGAGGCTGATCCTCTACCTATACTAGGTTAGCATCACCTTGTCCATTTTTACCAAGGCCCTTTCATTAAATCCCATCTTAACCATTAGTTTAGACCCAATTCCCTTAGTGTGTTTTTCAAACTAACCCAAAGGAATATCTGAAACTGAATGAGAGGAAGAATTAAAATGTGAACAACTTACAGTGCATTTTATAGTACCTGCATCTACTTTGGAAGGCATTTCCTTCTTGTGTTCACCTTGTTGCAGCTTTTCCAAGAGGGCATCCTTGGTCCGTATTTCTTCCTGCAACTCTTTAACAAAGCCCATCAACTTCTTGCTCTCTTCAAGCATCTTGTTAACATACTCCTCTTTCTTGGTTATAGAGGATTGTGGCTTGGATTTTAACCACACTATTTCCTCTTCTAAAGAATAAAAATGATCTCTCAAGAAAGAGTTTTCTTCTTGGAGTTGGCATTTTATGGCTTCAAAGTCATCCAGTTGCTCTGTTTGGATGAGTTGCCCATGATTCTGGTTCCTGCAAACACAACCTCTACTTCCAAAACTGCACACTACAAAAGAATATTAACAAGCCCCAAAATTTCTGCACACTGAAGACTGAAATCAATATTGAAACTGAATCCAAATTTCCAAACACAATTAGAAGCTAATCCGGCAACCTAACTGCTCTGATACCAAACTTGATCTAAAAACGTGTGTTGTATTTTTTTCACTTTTAAAAGTTTCCAAAGATCATGATTTTCTTAATCAATTTTAAGTATTCTAAGCTCCAAAAATTGATTAAATTCTTATTATTATGCATCCATAGAAGTGCAGAAAACTTGGGTAACAAATAAATAATCGGAATCGAAAACACTCGATAACAAACAAGATTGTTTACTGGGTTGAAATTCTTATGTCCCCGGGTTCGGATTGAACCGATACATTAATAATATTGAAATGTAAGTACAATAACTCTTACAAACAACAAATAATGAATCACAACCTTCAAATGATTTGATAAATGTCGCAAGAACTATGAAAAATAGCAGTAAACTGTCCCAAGAATGATCCGTGGCTCCTACGGTGTTTTCACAATGTGATCTCCCGCAATATTTGTGTTAGAAAAACACCTACAAATGGAAATTTAAAAATATTCTATGAAAAAAAATCATATATCTGAGATCATATCTTAATTCTGAACACTTTTTGTGTTTACACCAAGTCACTTTTTGGACGAGAAGTGCATTGAAATTCATGTTTTCCAAATAGTTGTCTTGTAGATCCCTATTAAAAATGCATTCAAAGCTTCGAAAAACAGGTTAAAACTCAACAAAATATCAAATCTTACATCATTGGAATCATCTTATAATTTACTTCATTTCATCTTTTTACTCCGAGTTCCCAATCTAAGTGCAAGGCCTTCAAAATGACACTTTCAAAACTTCCTCCTTATGTTGCTTTACATGCAGACATGCCCCTCAGTATAAGTTGCAGCGACCCATTTTATATCCAAGTGACCCTCTTTGGCAAGTTGGTTAGTGGATTTGATTTATACCTATGAGGTTGGGGGATCAAATCCCACCTCCTACCATTTTGCCGCGGATTTTGCTTTAATTCCATATTTTAATGCTAAAGCGGTGGAGGTGGTTGGAGTTTTATTGTTTTCTAAGCCATTTTGAATGCCGTGGGTTTAGTGGATGGGTATTTGACCCAAATTTGGTGCTTTGATCATGATGGATGTGGCATGTAGGATATAATGCATGGAGGGATAAGGGTTTGCATTAATGTTTGGAGATTAATATGCCAAAAATATTATCCTTAGACAAATGTGTGGGGGTTTGGATAAATGTCAAATAATGTGCCAAATAATTACAAAGTAATATGAAATTTGACCCAAATGAAATATGATAAAATACCACCTTCATTTTTCCCTTTTTCTCCTTTTGCCACGTGTCACAATGGTATTGTTCCAATATTGACTTGTTGACCAAAGTTGACTTCCTTGTTGACTAAACTTTGACCGGGCATATCTTGAGCTCAGAGTGTCCGTTTTTCACATTCTTACAAATGCGAAATATATTTGAAGGCTCTACTGCAATTTCATGTTTTAGGAAGTTTAGGAAAGTTTTTACACTAAAACATTTCCCTAATCACTATTTAGGGCATAGTCCCAAGTTGACCATATCATTCCCTTGTGTTTTATATGGTGTCACACTCACATTTGACTCAAACTCAAGACACCACCATCCCATCGACAGAGGTTAGTGAAACAAACTGACTTCTCCAAGCCCTCTCTGTTAAGTCTCCGTGTCTCCCACTTCCACTTCTTGGTAAGCACAAACCAACAATATTTTACATCTCCCACTTATTGTGGAATTTGAATATCTGCCAACTACGAAATAAATACTTTCCCCCCAAACCTAGATTTAATCTTATCTAGCTCCTATTTCAATTCATATTATTTATACCACATGTTTCAAGAACTGAATTCTATAGTTGAATAGTGGTATGTAACATGTTATTTAGTCGATCCGGAAATAGGATTTGGCAGAGATATATGAGATTGAGTTCGGGAAGTATCTTCGATGATCTCATAATATATGAAGTAAAGTAAGGAGCTCTGAAATTTCTTCTCAAATTATTAGGCCGATAGGCCGATATAACTTCACTCAGTGATTTTTAACACTGCAGCTCTTTCCCACACAATGGTTGACAACTGTTTTGTTTGATAATTGACAAGTGTCTTTTATTCATTTAATAATTAGTAAATTAAAAAAATCCAAAATTTAACCGTGATAAAGATAAAAATATATCCTAAATGAAATATTAGTAAATAAAAAACTGTTCAAAATTTAACGGTGATAAAGATAAATATATTCTAAATGAATAAATGAAAAATAATAATGGAAAACAGTTCAACCATTTGCTGCTCATTTGGGTACCTGAAACAGGACTAGTATGATTATTTGTTTTCAATTTTTTTCCCTGACTTGTAGGTTGGTTTATTCCATTTCTTATTCAGTGAATTCTTCTTTCAATCAATGGTGGAATCAATCAGAAGTTTAATGTTTATAATAACATTTGTCTGGTTGTGATCTAGCATTACAGAAGTACAATTATCATTAACGTGATCACAAATGACCTAAAGGCATCACAGGGTTGGAGTCTCTTTTTTAATGCTTTTTGCATTTCTTATTCCATTTGTATAGTCTTTGCAATCAATAATATCATGCGCAGGTTAAGAAATTTTAAAGATTATTTATGAATATTATTTTATTTTTAAAATTTATTATATATCGGATGGATTGAATCTAAATTTCGATTAATTTTGATTATCATATAGTCAAATTATGTGAATCGAACTTTACGGATTATGTAATATCAACTAATTTTTTTGATTAAATTTCCTATTTGACAGATTATCTATGAATATTATTTTTTAAAAATTACAATATTTTTGAATAATCTGAATCCTCCACCTGTTCTAAATTCTTATTTTGAGGAGGCCAACAAATCAAATAAAATTTATTTATTTTAGTTTTGTCAAGCATAATATGCAAATTCAATTTTTATAATCTTATAATCAGGTTCCTGAGCAAAATGTTTTTTAGATTATTATATTTTGAATTTTGCGCAAAACAGAAAGAGCTATTGTGTTATGCAGCCGAGTGGGAGAGGAGTCCAGGTGCACATGAAGATGTGGTCTCCCGTTCACTTTTAGAAGCACATAATGAGCTCTTTCGAAAAGAGTTTTGAACAGAGCAGGCCATCATGGAAGAAGTGTTGTTCATCTTGCACCTTTTGATGGGAAATCTGAGTTTTTAAATTCCATTGTAATGAAATATACGATAAACAAGGAATCCACCTTGGGAGAAAATGTTTTCATTATGCAACAAAAGATACATAAGGATACCACATGTATGATGATTTGTAAGATTTAGTTGTCTCCAAAGAATCAAAAAGGAATGTATCCGCTGTAATCGGCGATATGCCAGGGGAATGAGGTAATTGTCAGGTTATTACTCTGGCATGGATCATTTTGAAGAAGACATTTGCTAGAATTAACGTTTGGAACCTTAATGTAAATTTGATGTATTAATTCTTATTTCTTCAATATGGAAGAAAATGAATGGAGGCTAATTAGTTTTTCTATTAATTGGAATTGAAAAAGTAATTATAATTAGTTGACCAAACAAACACTTGTAGTTTTATTTAGTGAATAATAGTTAGAATCAAATACCTTTCTTTAAAAAAGAAAAAATATGGAAAAATTGTAACATGTAATGTCTAGCAAACCTGTTTTTTTTTTTTTTTTGGGATACATTATGTTTTTTTCTTTAAATTTAGATATTTGCTAATCAATATTTGGTTGAATAGATTTTTAAAATTTAATGTTTTCATTGTGTTTTAAATACATTATTATTGTATAATTTTATATTCCAATTGATTTGTTAAATTTCTTGATATTCATATAAATATTTAATATTTCTACACTACCAAATACACTAAAATAATAACACATTACAAGTAGATCTAATTGAATATAAATCAACAATACAAACTTAATTTGCATAAATAACTATCTAATCTAGACGATAATAATGAGAATGACGATGATGATCATGTTAATGATAGTGGCGATGGAGATGATGCCAAAAAGATCATGATAACCATGAAAATGAAATATATTTTCTATATTAATTATAAATTTTAATTAATTTTCTATATTTCTTGGTAGAAGAATAAAAGAAATACATAAATACCAAAAAATACGAAACTAAATCCAATCCCTACACTTTCTTACAATGTCATCTTGAAATTCAAATTTTTAAGATTTTGTTGTCATGGATGCAAGACCACCATAAAAGTTAAAGCATATACTAGCCATTGAACAAATGAATATGCAACTAATGCCAAGTGAGTGACATTCTTAGGTTTATTTTGAGTATTATTGACAATTCATATACTATTACAAGAACTTGATTTCTGAATTATGATACTTTTCTTTATTAGGGGTTTTTCATATTTTTACTATTTATTTTTTTACATTAATTGATCTTAGTTTGTATTTAATTAATTTATATATCTTTTTCATGTACTATGAGGATGATGATGATGATGGCGATGGCGATGGTGATATTTTTGGTGGTTGTAATCATGATGAGGATGATGATGATGATGATCAATGATGATGATGATGATGACTATGATTACAAAGAAAATGACAAAGATGACCTTAAAGAGGCTAAAAATGATGATGATGACAATAACAATGATGATAAAAATATTGAAAAAGATAACGATGACGGTCAAAATGATGATGGAGATAATGATGATGATTTTAACACCCATTTAAAACTCCCACTCGAGACCCAAGAACAACCTAGGTTTAGTTAGGAAAATTATGGAATAATTTTTTTCTTAAGGGTGTGCCTGCATAAAGGCTTCAAAACTACATTTGTTACAACAAGGTTCCAAGGACAATCAAACTTAATAAATGAAATTTCTTTTCAATAAATATTAAAATTCACAAGGTCTAAACCATTATCAAGGTCTGAAAACTTAGGGTTAGAATAACTCATTTAAATTGATAGGTTAAATTCTCACTAACCCACTCTCAAACTGAATTATGTGATTCAACCTGATTTTCACCATATTTAGCATACCTAAAACTTCCAAAAAACATTACCATTAGATAGGAAATTTCCTCCCCTTTCTAATGATATAAAGAAGTCCTCCTAACTCCTCATATTTCTCATGTTATGGCTTGACGAGCCTTGGGGTGAAAATTTTCCCAAAACTGGGCCTGCAGGCCTGGGGAAGAAATTTTGCCCAAAGGAAAAAAAAATGAAGGCCGGCGGAGTGGGGAAGATAACTTGGCGCTTAGCCCTTTAGAAAAATTACAATTTACCTCCACGCGCCCGCGAGCCCGTGGCGTGGCTCCGGGCCACAAGAAGACAATTAAAGCACAGGCTGCAAGGGGACACGTGACACATTTCTAGCCACTCGCGGAAAGGTGGGTTACCAGAGAAAATGTAGATTTTAGCTTCTTCGGAGGAAAATAGTTTTTTTTTAGGAGGACCGCACCTCTATCGGTGCCTCGTTACACCACATGTAATGCCCAGATTTGAGGGGGGAATATGGACCTGTGAGAAACTTTACAAAATTAAGACTTTTGTGTTGAAAAGCGCAAAGGTTAAAAATAACTCACACCTCCGCCAATGCCTAACGATGCAATGTGTCAAGGTCTCATTGGTTTTAGGTCGGCGGGCCATCGGAGCGACTTAGAAAATTTTGACTTAAGAATGAAGAAAAAGTTTTAAAGGTTTGTAAGGCTTCGTGTCTCCGCCTACGCCTAAGACTGCCACGTGTCAGCCAACCAAGGGTTGTGGGCGATAGGGCGGCGGGAAAAATTTAAAAAAATTTGCCCAATTTTTTTGAAAACTTTAAACTTTAATATCTAACATCCTGCGAAATCAAAACTATAATAATATCCATAATATATTCAACAATTGTCATAATCAATATCAAAAGGTGTCGAAGGGAAGTGGGCACTACAATGATGGAAATGATGATGAGGAGGAGATGATGATGATGATGATGACAATAATAATAATAATGATACTAAATTTTAATAATAATATTAATATTAACATTAGTAATACAACATGGACATGCCTGCAAGGTATGATGAGTTTCATTACGAAAAATCCAGGATGACTTTTCTTTTTTATTTTATTTTCACTTACCCTTAATTGTGGATGGTGTATTTTGTGACCCATAACAACTAAGACTCAGAATATTTATTATTTGTTAAAAAGAAATGCGAGTTTAATATCAGAGATTATTGCTAACATTCTCCATAGTAATTATATTATCAGAGTGATAAGGCTTCCATTTATCTAAAGATGGTGGTGATGATAATGATGATGATAATGATCAATGATTGTGGTGATGATAATGACAATGACAATGATCAATGATGGTGGTGATGATAATGATGATGATAATGATCAACGATGGTGGTGATGATAATGATGATGATAATGATTGATGATGGTGGTGATGATCATGACAATGAAAATGGTTAATGATGGTGGTGATGATAATGATGATGAGAGTGATTATGAAGACAATGATGATGATGATGAGGATGATTAAAATAATGGTAAAAACATTGATGGGGATGAGAATGATGATGTTGGTGATGAGATTTGATGGAATTAAAATGAGAAATTAAAATATATTGATGATGAGAATGATGATGTTGATGATGAAATTAATAATATATTATTATGATGATAATGATAATGATGATGAAAATGATCAATAATGGTGGTGATGATAATAACAAAGAAAATGATCGAGAATGGTGGTGATGATAATGACAAAGATAATGATCAATAATGGTGGTGATGATCTAATGATGATGAAAATGATCGACGATGGTGATGATGATTATGACGACAACTATGATTAATGATGGTGGTGATGATAACGACGACAACAATGATCAATGATGGTGGTGGTGATAATTTGATGATGACAATGATTACAAAGATAATGATGAAGATGATGATGATGACAATGATGATGATGAAAATAACCATAAAAATTTGATAGGGATGGGAATGATGATGTTGATGATGACAATTTGATGGATATGATGACGTGAAAGTTATGATGATTGATGATTATGAATAACAATGATGATGATGATGACAATGATCAATGATAGTGGTGATGATAATGATGACAACAATGATCGAAAATGATGGTTATGATAATTATGACGAAAATGATTGATGATAGTGGTGATGATAATGATGATGACAATGATCGACGATGGTGGTAATGATCATGATGATGATAATGATCAATGTTGGGGGTGATAATAATGATGATTACAGTGGTTATGAAGACAATGATGATGATGATGATGAGGATGATTAAAATAAAGGTAAAAACATTGATGAGGATGAGAATGATGATTTCGATAATGATAGTCGGAAAGACAACAATGATGATGAAAATTATCAACGATGGTGGTGATGATAATGATGATGACAATAATCAACGATAGTGGTGATGATAATGATGAAAAAATGGTTGATGATAATGGTGATGATAATGACAATGATAATGATCAATGATGGTGGTGATGCTAATGATGAAAACATGATGATCGATGGTGGTGGTGACGATAATGACAATGAAAATGATCAATGATGGTGGTGATGATAATTATTACGAAAAGAAACATGATAACTATGATTTTGATGATGTGGATGATGTAAATAATGGTAAAAACATTGATGGGGATGAGAATGATGATGTTCATGATGAAAAATTGATGGAGATGATGATGAGAATAATTATGAGGATGACAATGATGATGATTTATTATTATGAAGACAACATTGATGATGATAATGACAATGAAAATGATCAATGATGGTGGTGATGATAATGATGATGACAACTGCAATGGTATGATGATTAATGACGACAATGATCAACAATGGTGGTGAT
Source organism: Taxus wallichiana var. yunnanensis (assembly GCA_018340775.1). Lineage (NCBI taxonomy): Eukaryota > Viridiplantae > Streptophyta > Pinopsida > Cupressales > Taxaceae > Taxus > Taxus wallichiana. The sequence continues at coordinate 54,239,380 of CM031233.1, forward strand.
GATAATGATGATGATGATTATGATGGTGGTGATGATAATGACGGGATAAAGATCCACAATGGTATTGATTATCATGATGATGAAAATGATCAACAATGGTGGTGATCATGGTGATGATGATATGATTATGTAAGATAATGATGATTATGATGGTGATGATGATGATGAGGACAATGAAAATAATGGTAAAAATATTGATGGTGATGAGAATGATGATGTTGATAATGATGATGGGGATTGATAAAAAATGATGATGAAAAAGATGATGAAAATGATCATGATGATGGTGGTGATGATTAAAATGATGATAAAAATGATCAATGATGATGGTGATATGATAATGAAATGACAATAATGATGATGAAAAATCGAATGATGATGGTGGTGATGATAATATGATAATTATGATGAAAATGATGATAAAAATGATTGATGATGGTGGTGATGATAATGATGATGACAATGATCGAAGATGGTGGTAATGATCACAATCATGATAATGATGAATGTTGGTGATAATAAAAATGAAAATGATGATGATTGGTGATGATGATTATGAAGACAAACATGATGATGATGATGATGAGGATGATTAAAATAATGGTAAAAACATGATGAGGATGAGAATGATGATGATGATAATGATAATGGGAAAATAAAAATGATGATGAAAATGATCAACGATGGTGGTGATGATAATGATGATGAAAATAAATGATGGTGGTGATGAAAATGATGATGAAAATGATTGATGATAGTGGTGATGATAATGATGATGACAATGATCGATGATGGTGGTGATGATAATGATGACGATAATGATCGATGATGCTAGTGACGATAATGACAACGAAAATGATCAATGATGGTGGTGATCATGATGATGATGATAGTGATTATGAAGACAATGATTATGATGATGATGAGATGATGAAAATAATGGTAAAAACATTGATGGGGATGAGAATGATGATGGGGATAAAAAATGATGATGATAATGATCAATGATGGTTGTGATGATAATGATGATGACAATGATCAATGATGATGGTGGTGATGATGATGATGATAATGGTCGATGATGGTGGTGATGATGAAATGATCAATGATGATGAAAATGATCGATGATGAAATGTGATGATAATGATCAATGATGATGGTGATGATAATAATGCGGTGATGATAACGATGACAATGATTGTAAAGAGAACAATGATGACGATGATATTGATGATGAGGATGAGTAAAATAACGGTAAAAACATTGATGGGGATGAGAATGATGATGTTGATGATGAAATTTGATTTGAGATGATAATGAGATGATGATGACAAGAATAATAATATATTATTATGATGATAATTATAATGATGATGATAATGATCAACAATAGTGGTGGTGATGATAAATGATAAAAATGATCCACGATGGTGGTGATGATGATGACGATGATAATGATCAATGATGGTGGTGATGATCTAATAATGGTGACAATGATCAATGATGGTGGTGATGATTATGAGAATGAAAATGATCAACGATGGTGGTTATGATAATGACGATGAAAATGATTAATGATGGTGGAAATGATAATGATGATGACAATGATTATGAAGATAAAAAAGATGATGATGATGATGACGACGATAATCGATGCATGACAATAAAATGAAAATAATGGTAAAAAATTAATGAGGATGAGAATGATGATGTCGATGATAACCATTTGATGGAGATGATGATGACGATGACAATCATGATGATTGATGATTATGAACACAATAATGATGATAATGATGATGACAATGATCAATGATGGTGGTGATGATAATGAAAACAATGATTGATGATGGTGGTGGTGATAAGTATGACGATAATTATGATGATGATGATGGTGGTGATGATAATGATCGATTTGATGGTGATGATGATGAGATTAATAATAATAACATATTATTAGTATTGTTGTTAAATTCTAACTATAATATTAATATTAGTAATAATATTTATATTGTTGATAATATGATGATGATGATGATGATGATGATAGAAAATGAGGATAATGAATATGAATATGATGAATATGATGATGATTGATGATTGAAGATGATGATGGGTATGACATAGAGGAAAATGATTACGATGATAAAATGAAAACAATTACAACAATGACAACGATGATGATTATGATAATGGTCATGATGGTGATGACAATGAGATGATGATGAAAATGATAATGATGTTAATGATGGCGATGAAAAAATAGAGATGGTGATGATGATCACGATGAGGATAATCACAATGATGATGATGATTATGATGAAGACGAGGATGATGATTTGTATGACGGCGATGATGCTGATAATGATATGATGATGATGATGATGATGATGCCGATGGTCACAACTAAAAGTAAAATGACCATGAAAATGATCACAATGAAAATGTAGATAACATTATGGTGGTGTTGGTGGTGCTTGTGGTGAGGGTGGTGATAATAATGATGAGGATAATGATGATAAAGATGATGATCATGATTATTGACGATGATAATTAATGATGACGAAATTTATTTTAATGATGATAAAGGAGACAATATAGATGATGATGATGATGATAAGTATAATGAAAATGATGATAAATATAAAAAATATAAATCTCTACACATGAGTGATGTGAGTAACTATTTTCCTCCAAAATGAACCTGAAAAACATGAACCCATCCATGGTAAGAATATTCAATAAAACTAAAAAGTGATGAAGACACTGATAAGGAGAAATGCACCACCATGAGCAAAACCATAGATAGTGTTGATGGTGGTGGTGGTTTTGATGATGGTGGTGATAATAATATGAGGATAATAATGATAAAATGATGATCGTGATTATTGATGATGATTATTAATGTTGACAAAAATGATGTTAATGATGATGAAGACAACAATAGAGATGATGATGATGATGATGATGATGATGACCATGATGATAGAGCACAACCATTGATGGTGATGATGGTGGTGGTGGTGGTGGTTTTGATGATGGTGGTGATAATAAAGATGAGGATAATGATGATAAAAATGATGATCATGATTATTGACGATGACAATGATGTTAATGATGATGATGATGAAAAAAGAGATGGCAATGATGATCATGATGACGAGGATGATGGGAATAATGACAATGATGATGATGGTTACGATGATAATTAAGATGATGATTTGTATTATTGATGGTGATGATGTTGAAAATGATAACAATGATGATGATCACAAATAAAAGTAAAATTATAATGAAAATGATGAAAATGACGATGAATATGGCATTGTGGTGGTGGTGGTGATAATGATGATGATAAAAATAATGATCATGATTACCACAACTAGAACGACCATGATGATGATAATTAACAATGATGACAATCATTTTAATGTTTTCCACTATTTTTTATGAAGAAGATCCAAGATTTGGTAACTACAGAATAATATATGATGATGATCACTCACCATGACGATGATGAAGATTATGATGACGAAGATCTCATGATGGTTTTGGGGGAGGATGATGTTGATAATGATAATTAATTTGATGATAATTTGGATGTGATTATGATTATTGAGATTTTTTTATTTTTTATTTTTATGATTTTTTAATAATTTATATTATTTTATGAGGATTTATTAATTTTTAACAATTTTTAATTTTAATTAATTCCTTATTTCTATTTTATTATTATTTTAATAAATTTATAGATTTATTTTCTTTGAATTTTTAATTTTTATTTGTAAATTTATTATTTTTAATTTTAATTAATTCCTTATTTTTATTTATTATTTTCAATTATTTTTAATTTTGATTAATTCCTTATTTTTATTTTTATATGTATAATTTTTAATTTTTTACTTCTATTATTTTTTATTTTTTAATAATTTATCGTTTATTAAATTTTTAAAAAAATTTAAATCAAATTTTTAATTTTAATTAATTCTTAATTTTTATGTTCTATTAAATTTTATTTTTTAAATTAATTTTAAGATGTAAATTTATATTGTATTGAATTTTTAGTTTTTAATTAATTTTTTATTTTTATCCATTTTTTATTTTTTATTTATTTTTATTTTTAATTTTAACTAATTTTTCTATTGATTTTAATTTTTGTTAATTTAAAACTTTACTTAATTTTTTTCAATTTTTAATTTTTTTTTTATATTTATTATTCATTGACTTTAATTAATATTTATTAATTTAATTTTTTTTTAATTTTCATTGATTATAATTTTAATATTAATTATTTTTTAATTTTAATTACGCATTTAAATTCTTAATTTTTTATATTTTATTAATTTAACTATTTTGTTTTTTATTTTCAACAATATATATATATATATATATATATATATATATATATATATATATATATATATATATTCTTACTTTTAATGTTTATTTATTTTAATTATTAATTTTCATCAATTTTTAAATATAATTGAATTTTAATTATGAATAGGCCTATCGGCTGTTAATATCACCAAAGGTGATATTGCTAGTTTTAATGCAATGAGTGTAATATCAATGTTTGCCAAGAGAGCAACAACGATGAGGCGGATGGTGTTGTCAACCATTGTAGAGAAGAACAACGAGTGATGAGGCTATGGAGTTGGGGTTTTTACCTTCCCTTTCTTCTGTTTTGCATTAGGGAAGCATTTGAAAGTTGAAACAAACATAAACGTTACAGGTTTGTATGTTTTTATTGTGAACATTAATGTGCTAAAAATTGTCATGAAACCAGTCCCCATTTGGCGGGAAAGAGAGTTGATTAGAATACAACCTCGAAAGTTAGGAGATATTTTTGGGTTATGATTATTGTTCTATTTTATTTAGATTACTATATTTTCTCTACAAAATTCTCGAAATGCTACATCACTACATTAAAATTAATTTAAAGAAAATATTTGTGAGGATTGTTGCAATTCTAGGAAAAAATCTATTCTAGCACATTATTTAGAAATAATTTATTCCAAACTCAATATGATCTCATTTAAATTAGGTTTCTCTTAAGAAGGCTACATATACTAAGCTAAAACCCCTATTTTGTAAGGAGGGTTCTTATATGTGTGTGGAAAAAGAATGAATTATGGTAATGTGGGTGAAGAATATAAGTGTCATTATATTTAATGGTGATACAATATTTTTAGTCTATAATACTTTAGTATATTTGACGGCAATCATAGGTGAAATGTACAACAAAAATGCCAAAGGGGATATTTGAAGGAGTCAAATTGGAGGGAGAGAAACAATTAGAGAGGAAGAGGGGAGAAGAAGAAGGGGTTAGAGGGAGGAGAAGTGCGAGGGTGGAAAAAATGGAAAGGGGAAACAATGTGAAACTCACATGCTTAACAACCCAATGAAATTTATGTCATTAGTTCATGTAACGTAAAAATGTAAAAAGGTGGGGGGTGGGGGACGAGGCGCATTTAGTATGATTTTTTTCCATCTTTCCACACAAATGTTAAGAAGACATATGTGTATTCTTATAAACTCTTACCCGACATAACAAGTGGTTTGTATCAAAACAATAATTTTTGAATATATCATTGAGCTATTTTGTGGAGGAATTGGCGGTCACCTGGTCTCGACAAACCACTTGTGCTTCAAGCCTTGCCCTAGTTTGTTATGATTATTTTGTTTTCTTCAAATCTTGGTTCTCTAAGATACTTCACACGCTAAAAAATTCCACACTTTACACGCTTTTAATCAACCATCAAAAACACTTGTCACACACCCATAATATCTATAGCTTGTTGTTGGTTGGAGCTTAGATTCATGTGAACCAGTTTAAGCTTCAATTTTAAACTTTCAAGGCTAATGGCCCACCGAGACTTCAAGATTTTTCAACACATTTCATGCTAATGGATTGGTTAAATCTAATATCTTTCATCTCACATGATTTTCTTACAATGATCATAATCCATAATTTTTTAACTTCGCAACTAGACACAAAAACAAGTTCCCTAGAGTGATAAATGTTAACATAAAAACCAAAATATCAATGACATAAATAAGCACATAGGACATGAAATTTTCACAAAGTTATTGGAGTTATTTTTATTGTTGATAATGATGTTAAATACAAACATTCAGTGGGAAATGATATAAAATCATTGTACCAGAGTTTGAATATGTGTGTTGCATCAAAAATAGTTCAGTGATCCCTCAAAGATACTTTACAATCGGTAAAAGGTGTCAAAGATACTTGACATTCGGTAAAAGGTGCTAAGGAAGGTAAACATTATTCATAATATGAAATGAAAAGAAGGGATACATTAATTCAAAAAAACAATGACCAAAGTAGTAAAATGTTCTCCACCTCAATGAAAATACAATATTATATACAAAATTTCTCCACCATTTACAATACTCGAGTTCTTCACTATGATATATAATATTCCATAAAAGTACAATAATGACTACTTGGCTTCCTAGACCACTTGGAAGAGATACCTCAAGCCACAACCTAATTATGTGAAACAGTTCCTTGTGTGTATGTATATGTAGAGAGAGTGGGTTATGGATTTTGGGGGACCTACCTTGGTAGAGAAGCAGGTTGTAGAGGTGTCTATGTCTTTCCCTTAGTGGGTGAATGTGATCCATGAGTATTGTGTTGAAACCTATTCCATTACATAATAAAAATTATAAATGCCAAAGGTCTAAATGGGTGTAAAATTTAACCTCTTCTTTGGGGTAAGTATATTGAACCCTATATTCTAGACCGTACGATTCAAAATGTCGGGGCCATCTGATTTTACGACTATACGGCTACACGGCCATGTCAAATCCAAGTGAAACCTCTCCTCTTTTTTATGTGAAATGAAATACGCATCGGTGTAATTATACAATTGAGTTATTATAGTTTAATGTATTCATAAAATGAATTATTAGGGTGTAATGAATTAAAATGAATGAAAAAGCATGTGGATGAATACAAACAACTATTATTGTTTCGTTTTATGGGGTTGTGATAATTTTTACTAGGAATCAAGTGAAAATGAATAAGAAGTTTTAAAGTAGGTGCATGAATTTTTGGATAGTAAGGCATGTATTTAGATATTATTGAAAAAAAAATCATTATTTTTAAGTCAGAAAGAAGAAGAGGGGAAGATTGAGAAAGAAAACGTATTAATATCACAATCAATAAAACATTATGTTAGTTTGAGGGCCACTTTCGATGTACCATTATCCCCATTGACATAAGGATAATGATATATTGGGGTTTATATAGTATTGCAGACCAATCCATGAAATCTTGGTCACAATTTGTATCAACTAAGCAAATAATTGGAATGCCAAAAAATTTCATTCCCAAATGGTGGTCGATTCTCCTTTTGATTGACAATTATTACAATATTAGGTAGTTTTTTCATGTATTTAATCTCACATTTAACCAATTAGTGTGGAATTAAGTTTTTGATTAATGATCTTTTTTTTCATAAAAGCGATGTGAAGGCATCTAAAGAGAAGGGATTGGCATGAGAAACTTGATGTCAAAAGAGCTTTTGGTTTTGATAAAATAAATATCGATGAACATAGAAAAAACTTGGCACTCTTCTTGGAGTTTAAACAATAAAAACCTTCATCCTCAAGAATATTAATAAGGAGGTTGTTATGGTATGGACTTAAAAATACCACCCTCCTAAGTAGCATACAATGAGTTTATCTAACTTTTTTAGTGTGAAGGAAAATATTCCATGGATATATAACCCTTACAGAACACACCCCACAATTGGATGTAGGGAGAAGCTAATAATAATTTGTGGCTTCCCTTCCTTTGTCAACTGTATAGTTAAGCATTAAAAACATGGAAAACCCCCTAGCCACTTTCCCATGGTCGACTATTATTGAAATTTGTTTACATTTTTGCTCCTAGTATTTGGCCCTTATACCTATCATTTTTTACTTTTGTAGCTTAATCGACCCTCTTTTGTGCATGATATTTATGTAATATGACCATGGTATTATTTAATATAAGCGGTTTTGACAGATTTGCCTAAATTTACTTGTCATTTTTGTCCAGGAGTATGGGAAACACTTTATGTGTGTTGTATTTGGATTTCCAAATGTAAATATAAGTGCAAATTTATTATGAAATACACGAGACATGTTCCTCTAAATTTTTTAGAAAAATATCGAGTACTTAGAAAAAATATCAATCTCATTTTAATTTGATTATGCAAAATCTATTGTAGATTGTGTAATAAATGAATCTTATTGGGTAAAAAAATTTAATTAACATTCATATGTCATCTTTGTCAATGAAATGATTTTTTTGGTGATTTCCTATAACCTTTTTTAAGGTAGGGTGTGCATAATCCTTATGGTGTTGGAAAACCATCTAAGACTGCACTCCCTTGTGATGTCTGGTTTGCTTACGCCAAGGGGGTTATGATAATGTCATATATGTGGATGGAATTAGATGAAGATGTGAAAGAATGCTTCATATTTTCCTTGGAATCAATATTTTCAGTGTTTCAATATGTTTAGTGCATGTATTTAGAAGTTAATAAATTCATCTTTGTATAAATATAAGGTGATAACTTGCTAAAGTACTTCAAAATTTCATCTTACTCCATGAGGTCCTCACATAAGTGCACAACATAGTTAGGGAGCTCATTGATGTATTATTTCACCTACTTATCTTTACAATTTTTAATGTAATATATTTTCAGGTACACGTATTCCTTGTGTTTTAGTGCATATAATTCCTTTTATAAAGTGCTACCAAAATCATCTTATGTATAAATGGGATATTATGCTTTTTGCATTTTGTGTAAAATATTTTAAAATGTGGCAACATCAAATTTTCCTTCTAACACTTGGATGTTAAGATCCACATAGAACTTTAAAAAGGTATGACGTCAAAACTAATGATGATTAGGCTACATGAAATAGGAGATTGTGCTCTTTAGGTTGAGCTCAAACATCAACTCCTACAATTGGCCATATATTTTTTGTCATGATTCGAGGACATCCTTAAGTATTTTTAGTTATTTTCGGATGCATTAAGTATCTTTTGGGAATCATCGATCATGTTATTGTTTATACATTATTTATGATGAGTTGATATATACACAATTTGTTATCCTTTTTCTCTCATCAAGCTTATATGTTTACATTCATTAGAAAGTGTTATCTTTTGAAACATATGATTTGGAACATGTCCAAGAAACACTTAACCTATTTAATTACCAAGCACATTCAAATGTGGTCATTTGATATGCATAAATCAAATTTCTATTTAATATAAGGTATAAGGTTTACGATGAACCAATATTAATGTTAATAGTGAAAGCTAATGTAATGGTAAGGAGAATCATTCCTTGATGGTGTTCCTAGAATGATTAAAGAATATAGAACTATATATGTGTTTATAGTTATATTCTCGAGAAAAGAATAAATATTACCATATTTGTTTTGTGTGTGTATTCACTCCACTTCAAGAATACTTGAATTAAATTTGAATAGGTTATCTTGTGAATGTGTATTTACAAAGTACATAAATATACATGTATGATTACATTATGGGCTTCCAACAAAAAATGGATTGAAAAACTAAATATGGTCAATACTAAAAATATAGGGAACCCAAGGACAAGTCAAAGAATACCACATAAAAAGGCTCCAAATATATATAATTATGGTTTTAGCAAAGACTATACCAATATAAGTTTGGGGGAGCAAAAACTATAATTGTAAAGTTTTAAATAAAACTAAAGAAAAAATAAATGAGGAAAAAATGGATTAAAATATAAAAAACATAACACAAGACCACCTCATTAATTTTTTAAAAAAATAAAAATAAAAACAAATAATCTAAACCAACAATTAACAAACATAAAAATGTAATAGCTAAATTAGTAACCAAAGCTATTTCTTTATTGCTTCTCTATATCAAGAAGTTCATATTAAAAATAAATGAAGTCATCAACCATAAAATTTTGCAATGATAGGTATTTGAAGGTGAAGATTATTTTATCCTCCTTTGAATGCTAATGAAAAATACTTTGAAATCTTTGTTAATGATTCAAGTGATAGATGCAAGATGGGACTTTTCATGAAGAAACAAAAGTTCATCCAAAAACATTTACATCCATTTTGGGTAGAAGGTTAAAAAAGCAGTGTTAAGGCATGTGCAATATATGCCAAATGGTTCTCGATCCCTTCAAAATCTTCTTTTTCGTATCTAATAAAAAACATATGTCAAATGGTTTTTTGTTTTAGTTCAAGGGCATCTGGACTAAGTATTTATATGTATGGGGATGTGAATTTCTCTTCTATAATTTCATAGTTAATGGGAAAAATGAATTAAAATATGAAGCACGAGTGAAATGCAAAATTGGTTGTTCACCACAAGCTTCATTTTTGATTGAATCATTTTTGATTTCTATGAAAACACCTAAAAAATAAAGGGCATTGAAACATAGAAGCCACACTTTAAATTATGAATTGGTGGTTCACCACATGCTAGGTTTATAATTGACACATTGAGATGTTTTTAGAAATAAATTTAAACATTGACATGATTCCCTTAAGATATATTATTTAATAATTTACATCCCTTCTAACACACTTTTTAACTCATGTGAAATTATTAGTTTTAAATTTTTCTATTATTTTTTCTTGTTACACTTAGATTGTGTATTAGAGATATTTAGATAATGCAATTTGTTTCCTTTTCAATGGACATGAATGTTAATATTAAAATATAAGAGCAAGAGTATGTATGAGTTTATAAATAATTATGTGGCATGGGTGCAAACTTTATAACACCTATATAATTGAATGTGAATTGAATAATTTTTATTCTCATGTGACTACCTACAAAAAAATTATATTATTATTTTCTAGCATCACGATTCGAATATAGAAAAATTTCACCCCATTCACATTATCACCAAATAGAAGCTTCAATTTTACATCCATTTGGTCATGCATGGTTAGTTCACGCTTTTATATACGGGGATACCTTATTAAAAATGGGGTATGTGTAACACCCGCTAAAAACGACCACTCGAGACCCAAGAACAACCTAGGTTTAGATAGGAAAAATTATGGAATAATTTTTTTTTAAAAGCGTGACCACTACCAGGCTTCAAGCAACAATTGTCACAACAAAGATTCAAAGTCAATTATAATTTAATAAATGAAATTTCCCGTTATAACAAATATTAGATCCACATTAAAAAATTAATGAGTGTAATTAATCAAAATATAGTTAAATTTCTCTTAGGTGTTAATTTAATAAATAATTAAATTAACACTATAGTTAAATATTCCTTAATTAATTTTAGAGGGTCAAAGGGGCCAAAACAATTAAATGCCCAAGGTTTTTAATTTCACTAGGTCTAAACAATAACCAAGGTTCTTATTTACTTGGGTTAGAAAAACATTCTCTTATCCCATAATGTGAGCCCTTGAAAAGGTCAACCCATGCTTTAGAGTTACACATTTAAGTTAAAAAGGGGTAATTTCCACTTACCCACTCTCAGACTCATCTTTGCACTTCAACCTGATTTTTCACATATTTAACACACTTAAGGTTTCCGAAAACATTTCCATTAGATAGGAAATTTCTTTCCCTTTCCAATGATATAAAGAATTCCTCCTAACTCCTCATATTTCTTAAGTTACAGGCCGGCGGGCCTTGGGAGGAAATTTTTCCCATAGGGCCTCTCTTGGCTGGAGAAGAAATTTTTCCCAAAGGCGGGCCTGCAGGCCCAGGGAATACTTTTTGCTTGGGGAAGGTTTCAGACCGATAGACTTGGGGAGACATTTGGCACTTTGCGCCATTGGAAAAAAGCACAAGTTACGCCTACACTCCTGCGAGCCCGCGGCAGGCATTGCGCAAAAGAAAAAAAATTCCACAAGCCGCAAGGGACACATGGTACGTTTTTAAGCCAACGCGGGAAGGCAAGTTGACAAAGGCATTTAGGATTTTTAACTTTTTTTTTGAAGGGGAATTTTTTTAAAATGAGTCGCACTTCCGTGGACATCCGGAGACACCACGTGTCATGCCCAAAAATTCAAGTGGGGAAGCGGACCTTCAGGAAAAACTTAGAAATGTTGGCTTTTGTGTTAAAAAGCGCAAAGGCTTAAAACAACTCGTGCATCCACCATCACCTAAAGAAGCTATGTGTCAGTCCAATAGTGACCTGTTGGAAGGCCAGCCAGTGGGGAAACTTAAGAATTTTCATCAATCATTTCCAAAAGTGATAATTTCTAAAACCATCCATGCCTCCGATGATACCTAAAGAAGCCACTTGGAAGACCCTCATTGGCTACGGGGTGGAGGGTCATCACGGATACTTAGAAATTTTTTCCCTGTTTCTTTTCAAAAGGTATAGTTTGAAAGTGCGGGTCTGTGAACTCGCGGAAGTATTTTTTTTTCAAAAAGTGAAGGATGTAGGGTTGTGCGGCCACGAAGGAACTTGTGACTTTTTGTAGTTTTGAAAAAAGTGCCCTAAGTAAATTTTTGGCTCGCGGATCCGTTTTACAAAAAATTCCTTTTTGACATTTAATTTTTTTAAAACCAACCAAAGTAAAAAATTCATAAGGCCATAACTGTCAACTGGAAGCTCAAATTTGGGAAAATAAGGACTTTTTGGTAAGGAATCAAATTCCTCTTTTCATAAGAAGCACAAAATCTTATTTTAAACAAACTTAGATGGGTGAAATTTAAGAAAACATCTTTCCTGCCATAAAAATGTGAACTAAACTTTTCAACTACCAGATTTAATTTGATCCGCTATTCTTCCTTCTCCAACATTCCAAACCGACATGGAGAATCACACTTGAAGGATTTCAAATGGATTGTAAGGATAAAATATTAATGGTTGAGTATTCAAAATGAATTTCCTTTCTTTTGTGAAATTACATTATTTTTCCTCTTGCCCGATTAAAGATGAACTATGTAAATTGCAAGGGAAATACAAACTATTTTGGAATGTGTTTTGATCATCCTTAGTTTTTTTAATATTTTATCTTGTCTTTCATTGTTGTAGGGTACTCTTTATGTTTTTCTGATATCTATTTGCAGGTCTTATAGTGAGTCTAAATGAAATCTACATGTTTACAAGTTAGAATTGATCTCCTTCATTTTCCATAATCTAAATAGTTAAGTTCATTCGATTCTACATTTATAATGTTCAACTTTCCTATAATCAATGTGTGAAGAGCAAGAATGTAGTTCTATTTTCAAAACGCGTCTTTCAAATAATACAAAGGAATGTAATATTTCCTAACAAAGACTTTTCCATCCTTAAAACAAAGAGTTTTCAAAATTATTTTAATCAACAAATTTCCAAACAGAGCAAGTCCGTTTTGTAAAAAGGTAATTCAAATTCTATTAAACTGAAATAATTTCCTTTACAACTTATTTTCTATTCAAGAAAAGACAACTTACAAAATAAATCTTTCTCATCGAATGTAACTTTCACATCCAAAAATAGAGCAACTTTTCACCACAAATAATATTACAATGACATCCACTTTAAGTGGGAATGTTTTTTATAATAAGGAATCCAAAGTGGACTACAAAATTGTCTTCATACACAGCTCCAAGAAACAACAACAAGAGAGATCCTCTAGATTTACCTTAGTCACAACAAACATAAGGGGAGAGGCAACGCTCTCCACCCAACCAAGAATTCCAATGAAGAGGAGAATTCGTCCTCCTCATTGGCCCCCAAGCCCCAACCACATTACAATAGGAAATGGATTCAACTCATGGCAACAAGATAAGCTTCCACAACACAAAACAGATTTCACAATCATATCACAGTCCAAAATAAAATGTAGTTACAGTCACAAGAAGGATAGTAACAAAATATACAAGGCCTCATCACACAAAGGCCAAAAGAGAAAGATCTATGGGGAAGCTGCTTATACCTCCCAATGGGGAATGGGTGACCACCTTAAAAACCCACCAAAATATTCATCTCAAACCCCTACATACTCTTATGCCTCCCCCAAGTACCTCTTATGCCTCCCCATTCTCTTATGCCTCCCCCAAAAGTAAGAAATGCAAGTTATTTCTTGTCCAAGGTGGAACACCCAACCCAAACTCCCTCCACAAATAACTCTTATGCCTCCCCACAAAATATCCCCATAGTCTTCTCCTACACCACACCTAGGCAATCTACCCAACCAACCAACAAACATACCAAACATTCAAAAACATTCACATAAGCACAATACAGAAAGAAAACCTTTTTACAAGAGTCAAGATCCTACCTCTCCATGATAGAGCTTGATCCACAAGTTCAACAAAAAGATTTTTTTCAATTCAAATAGTCCAAAAGCACCAAAAAATCCACAAGCATCCAAAATCCTCTAACTCTCTCTAATTGCAAGAGCACCAAACCAACATGAAGTAACCCCCAAAACAGAAAAATAATTTGAATAAATAGAAAAGGGAGAGAGGAGGATGAGGTGGCTCCATGTAGGATGCCACATCACTCATCCTCAACTCCACCTCATAAGTCAACTTCAAACTCCAAGGCACAATTAATAAGTGGGTGAATAAATGACATTTTACTTACACACACAATCCAAGCCCACAACCCTTAAGGACCAAAATTAATTTCATGTAAGAAGGTGCAATAAGAACTTACAACTTGTCTTCCCAAAATACATAATAAGGCATAATTTTGACTTCCCAATCCCATATGTAGGGTTGGTATAGAAATTTACGAGTTGTGGGACAGTTTAAATTGTCCCACAAGCCTCCAAATTTAGTCCCTAAGGACAGATCCGAATTTCAAAAGGAACATGGAGTGTTTCACACCCAAGGTTACTTACACATCACTTAAAACACATAAACCAAGAGCCAAAAATCTAATAAATGCATTCTTTTAACCCATTTTAATTTATTTAACAACATGATTACTCACTAATCTAGACACAAATAAAATAAATAATAAAGGGGAAAATACATCACTAAAATCCACATACTAAAATTTAAACAAAAGAAACTAAATAAAAGAATACACATAACCCCTTGGTCACATTCGAAGGTGATCCCCCCATGGGAACCCCTAACAACAATACAAACACACACACATAAAAATACACATTGCCATGGTGACCCTTGTTGAATTCATCTAGGATTCCAATGTGGTTGGTCTCCAATCCCCCGATGTTTGTTGTGACATGTTTACCTACAAAACATAAATACCTCCTTTGGCCTCGTGGCCGCATCAAAACATCCAAAATAAATATATATATATATATATATATATATATATATATATATATATATATATATAACTTCCAAAATCATCTATATATGAATCACAACATCATCTAGGCAAGTAACAATATCATTTACAATTTCATCAATAACCATATGATCACAAGATTAGTTCAATTTTCTAGGTTTACTCAATATGACAAAATATCACATGTACGAAAAACATATATATAACCATGCCAAGCAGTGTATCAATATCAATATAAAATGTTTCTAATAATCCACATGCATCATATATGAATCAAAATCAACCACAGTCCATGATCTCTAATGTCTAACATCATACCAACTCAAAAGCTACAAAGTAATGTCCATAAGTATAGTCAACAAGTATCATAATTAATAACAAATTGTGTCTAACAAGTGGGCACTACATCCCCCTCCCCTTAGACCCAAATTCCTCTTGGAAGTAATCAAACAGTACTTAAGCTGGACTCGTAGAAAAGTAGCATCCTCCCATGTAGCCGCAGTCTCATCATATCTATCCCACTGCACCCAAACCTGGTCAATCTCTTTGTCTCGAAGGCCCAAGGTCATACGCTCTATAATGTGAACAGGATCCACCATCACCTGCCTCTAATCCTGCACTGCAATGAGGTCCAATCTAGCACATGAGAAGAGTCTGCAATATATCTCCTAAGTACTGAAGCATGAAACACATCATGGATGTGAGACAAGCTAGGTGGCAATGTTATACGGTAGGTAAAAATACTGATACGCTCCAAGATCTCAAAGGAGCCTACGAATCTAATATCTAAATTAGAACCTTTTCTATATGAGATAGAGCTCTTATGTGGCTTGACATGAAATAAAACATTAATGCCCACATCAAAACTATGTTCGGTCCTATGCTGATCTGTATACTTCTTTTGTCTATTATGTGCCTCTTGCAGTCTCTATCTGATCATAACCACCTACTGCTCCATGTCCTACAATAAAGTTAGCCCAAGAGAAACCCTGTCCTCTAACCTGTCCTAACTAAGAGGTGTCTTGCACTCTCTACCATAAAGTTCTGGAAAATAGCCATGCCTATCGAACTCTAAAAACTATTATTGTAGGCAAACTCCACCAAGTACAAATACTCCTCCCATCTCGATTGGTGATCCATAAAATACATCCTAAGCATGTCCTCTAATATCTTATTCACCCGCTCAGTCTATCCATTTGTCTCATGGTGATACACAGTGCTGAAATTGATCTTTGTTCCAAGGGCATGTTGCATGGTAGTCTAAAAGTGGGAAGTATACAAAGGATCGTGGTCAAAAATGATCTTCCACAGAATCCCATGCAATCTAACAATCTCATCTAGATATACCTGTGTCAGTGCATTAGATGTATAGGTCGTCTTCACTGGAGAAAAACAGGCCACTTTCATCAATTTATCCACCATGACCATGATAGTGTCATGGTGGTATCTCGACATTGGTAGCCCAAAAATGAAGTCCATGGAAATGGTGTCACATTTCCACTCCATTATAACATGAGGAAAGAAAAGCTCAGCTAGATTTTTATGCTTGGCCTTCACTTTCTGACACTCTAAACAACTTTGGTGGATGAAAATGACCATGATTACAATTTATTGGATTGAAAAATTAAATATTTGGTCGGGAAATGTTTCATACGATTAAGGTTCCAATATGAAGGTTGTTTATTAGCTCCCAATGTATATGATTTGTATTTTCATCCTAGAAAAATGTAATCCTAATAATATAATTTGTGATTAAAATAAAAATGGAAAAAGATAAAACGAGAGTGTGATTTTAAATGATAAATGTAACAAACACATTGACCAAAATATCTGTGCTTAATGTCTAGAAGATTGACTAAAATTGGAGCCCACCTTGCCACGCGTTTGTAAAAACCGAGAATGCACCAGCAAGATAAAGCATTCCTCGTGAAGGTCGGTTGACGTGGAACCGTAGAATAGCAATAACCCTCAGCAATAGGGAAATCTTATTATTGTTATGGCAAAGTAGGGGAACAATGTGACGTGAAAGAGTGGGTTCAAAAATCACCGCATGATTTGGGCTAGTGGCATGTTGTTCTTCACTCACAATTGAGATTTGATGTCATGACATGTTGTTATTCACTCACAATCTGCATTTTTGAACTCTATACAATAATAAAACTACATTGAATACATCTACCACCAATTAATAAAAATTTAAGAAAACATATTAATACCAATCTAGAAATAAAGAACCCCTCAAAACATATTTATCTTAATATTTTAAAACTAAATATATTTACAAAAATTGTGTAATTTCAAAAACTATAATATATTACACATTATTTTAATAAATTAAAAAATTTCCCAACAATGTAAAACAAAATTAAAATAAGACAACTAATACTACTTAGGACCAAATCCTTTTTCTAAACATAAATATTTATTTCTCCTTATATGAAAGCCAATTTTTATTAATCATGTTCCATAAATTTAAAAGTATGATGCCCTCCTTAAAGGCACAAGCATGCTATGTCATTCTATGTATGTATCACAAGCCTTTAATATTTTGTTCCCCACTGAGTCGTATCACTTTACCTTGAAAATATGTAATGATATTTTTGAAAGTTAATGGCGTTAAATGGTTTTCATCATGAACAATTTGGAATTTTTGATGCATTTAATGGATTCCACAACCATGTTTTAGTGCTCACTCCTCTTTAACACTATTTCCATTATAATGATATTCTTGTTGGATTGATACTTATAAATTTTGATCTTTATATCTTGATCAAGTACATGATAGACTATGAAGATATTTGGACTATTGACATGGTTTGATTCACATTTTTACTATGATGCACTAGATGAGGATGACAGACAAATATATATTTTGCTTTATTGTATTTTGATTTTATACTAACATGGCATATTCTCGATGCATAGCCTATGTTGGATATTTTGAGTAGAATTATGATTTTATGGATGTTAAAATAGAATTAAATTTTAGGATGATAGATGATAAAATTGCTAATTTTGGATGATGATCATTTATTTCTATATGTATATTATTCTTGATGTTGTTGATACGGACACAAGTCCAAAGATGTATTTTATTTGTATTGCAGGGACATTTTATCACATACATCAAAGGGGGATAGGGGACCAACCACAAAAGGATGTCCGGTGTTGTGCAACATGGCAAAAATTTTACAACTTGTGTATAATGATAACTTGTTATGGAGCACGCTATGTTATGAGGTCCCATGGGTGGTAACCTCATTGATGTGGCCATGGTGTAATGTGTTTCCTTTATTTTAATTTTTAATTATTTGAATTTATTGTGCATGTTTTTAATTATTAAGGAAATATTGTTACTTTATTAACACTTGCTAATGTGTCTAAATTAATTAGTTTAGATTAAATTTGAATTAAAAGGGAATATATGACATGTTAGCAATAAATTAGGTAGATAGTCCTTTTTTCTAGAAAGATGTGAATTGAATAAAATGCATTTTGGTGGTGTGTACTCCACCATCCTTCCCAAATTTGAATTTGGCCTTGTTGCCACTTTTGGAGACTTGAGGGACAAGTTAACCTTATCCCTCACATCTCAAACTCTCCTACCGAACCCTACTCATGAAGTATGGGACATATTTTGACAATTTTAATCCATTTTAGAGTGTAAAATGGGTAAATAATGCACTTGTTACTTACCACATTTAAGTTTTTACTTAATGAACATGGTGTGCAAGTTGGAGTTTGATGTTAGCATGTCATAATTCTTACATTTGCATTTAATTGCTTTTGGCTTGGTGTTTAACATGTGTTTTGGAATGGAGGGATGATGAAGTGTCATCCTAAATGGAGCCACCTCATCATCCTCACATCCATTTTCTATTTATTGGATGATTTTGAAAGATTTTGGGTTACTTTCCTTATTTTCTTCTCTTGCACTTTTAAAAATTGGTCTTGTTTTTCATACTTCAATTTTTGTTTCGGAGTTGCATCTTGGATTCATCTTGGTGTGAAGGATTCTAATGCTTGTTGAGAAAAGAAATTGGAAACTTGATGGAGAGGTAGGATCTCCTCCTTTTGTATTTTTGTATGAATGTATTTTGATGTGGAAATTGTGTTTGTTTATATATTGTATGATTGTTATGATTATGTTTAATTGTGAATGGGTAGCTTGCCTTAAGTTGTGTGTGGGAGACAGATTTATGGGACCATTGGGGAGGGAAGATGGAGATGTGAGACATGTGTTTGGGAGGGAGTGTAAGTTTTTAGTTCCACCTATGGGGAGTGAAAATGATAACATGGATATATTTTGCATTTTGAAAGTGTATAAATAAATATTTGATAATGGTTTTACTTGTGTTGATGGAGGATTTTGGGTGGAAATCCTACATCACTGCAGCGAAAAAAAAGGAGGTGGTGCCCGCATACCATTACTCCTTGTTGTCTTGTTGTAGTCAAGCCTTAGTGATTTTAGGGAAAGTTCTAATATAGTTTGAGTATATTTTTTTAGTGTATTTTTTGAATGTGATATTTGAATGTGTTATTTTGTGGAATGCTTATTGTGGAATCCTCTTCTAGAAGTTGTCAAATGTTGCATAATATCTCATCTTATTCTTTGTTTCAGGCGTTCAGGGGAAAATAAGGGGATGGCTTCTCCTCTTATTGGATTATAGGTTGGGTAGTGATTGTTGCCTATACCCCCTTTTTTATGGTGATTCAAGTTTTGAAGAGTTGAAGGATGCAAGTTGAAAGCTATAAAGTTGGGAGATGACTTGAAAAGAAGACTTTTTTACCTTGTTGGAATAATTTTCCATGTCGTAAAATTTATTATTCTTCCCACTTAGAGTGGAAGATTGTAACTTTTGTATGTTTGAAAGAAAGCCTTGTATACTTCATTTATTCTAAGTTGTAGAAATTTAGTTGAATGTACAAAAATAAAAATTCATATACCTTGTTAGAAATGACTAATTATATTGTAAGAAAAGGGATTTGAAATTTTGTATTACAAAAGAATGTTATCAGAACTTGTAATTATCATATTTGTATTGTATGGTTGGATAGAGAAATTCCAAAGTATGTTTAATAAAAAAGGACTTACATTTCAAACTATTGAAGGTTGTATGTTTAAATGTAAAATCTATGCATTTGGTAATTTTAATTCATGAAATGAAGATATGATATAAACCTAGAAAATAATGAATTGTAGATAGTTTAATTAAGGGTAATGTTTCCTTAGAAACCAACCTAAGTAGAAAACTGTTTGAAAAATGTTTTAATTTAAGGTCTGTTTTTCAAGAAAAAAGCAACCCCCATGTCTTGCAATAAAGATTTCCCAAGAGAAACCCTATCCTCTAACTTGTCCAAACTAAGAGGTGTCCTAGAAAGGATCCATGCCTATCAAACTCTGAAAACTATTATTGTAGGAAAACTCCAACAAGTATAGATACTCCTCCCATCTCGACTAGTGATCCATAAAATACATCCTAACCATGTCCTCTAATATTTGATTCACCCGCTCAATCTGTCCATCTATCTCAGGGTGATACATAGTGCTGAAATTTATCTTCGTTCCGAGGGCATGCTGCATGGTAGTCCAAAAGTGGGAAGTATACAGAGGAATCGCAGTCACAAATGATCTTTCGTGGAATCTCGTGTAATCATACAATCTCATCTAGATATACCTATGCCACTGCACTAGATTTATAAGTGGTCTTCACCAGAGAAAAATGATCCACTTTCATCAATTTATCCACCGTGACCATAATAGCGTCGTGGTGGTATCTCAACATCGGTAGCCCAATAATGAAGTCCATGGAAATGGTGTCCCATTTCCACTCTGGTATAACATGAGGAAAGAGAAGGCCAGTTGGATGCTAATGCTCAACCTTCACTTTCGACACACATGTAAACATGTGACACAAACTAAGTCACATATCACAAAGTCACATCCAATGGTACAACTATCTTAAGGTGGCGTGCATATTCTTCACCTTAGCATGGGCTGAATAGGTACATGAGGTGCCTCTATCAGAATTTCCCGCCTCAAGCCTCCTTCCCTACGAACATAAATTTTTCCTTTGTGCCTAAGGAGGCCATCTTCCTCCAAAGAAAAACCATCTAACTTCCCCTCAAGGGGGTCTACGATACTCTATCTTTGCACTTGCTACAATGTAGAAGCGGTCGTGAGAAAGCTATTGTATAATCCTACTCCACAAATCAGACTCAAAGAGTGGCCATAACCACATGTCTCCTCCCCGCTAAGATCATCTGCAACCACATTCTCATTCCCATTCACATGCTCTATCTTCATGTCATACTCACAAAAAAACTCCATCCAACACTACCGATGAGAATTGAGATTGGGTCGGGAAGAGGTGGCGAAGACTTAAGTGATCAATCTTGAGTGTGAATATCTAACCAAGAAGGAAGTGTCTCCAATGAACCAAGGCATGCACAACTTCTACAAGCTCAGGATCATGAGTCAGATAATTGAGCTCATACTCTTTGATGTTATGAAACTCAAAAGCAACAAATTTTCCCTCTTGCCTCAACACACCTCCTTCTCCTTCCAAAGAAGCATCCGTGCATACGAAAAACTCACCTTGCAGATCTGGCACTACAAGAATAGGCACTATCATGAGGCATTCCTTCAGTGTCCTGAAGGCCTTCTCACATCTGTTTGACAAAACAAACTTCTTCCCTTTCCGCTGAAGGGAAGTTATGGGGTGCATAACCCGAGAGAATTCTTGAACAAATCTCATGTAATAACCTATTAAACGCATGAAGCTGTGCACCTCTGTCACATTAGTGGGTGTTGGCCAATCCATAACAGCTCAAATATTGGAAGGATCGATTGCGATACCTTCCCTAAAAATGATGTGGCCCATATACTACACCTCTATCTAAAAGAACGTACACTTCTCCAAGTTCCTGTAAAGCTGCTACTCGTGAAGACAATGAAGAACCTAGTGAAGGTGCCCCTCATGCTCGTCACGCATACGTGAGTAAATAAAAATTTCATCAATGAAGATGAGCATGAAGTGATCTAACAACATCCTAGACACCCCATTCATCAATCTCATAAACACTAGGAGGCATTTGTCAAACAAAAGGCACCATGGTGAACTCGTAGTGGTCATATCTCATACGGAAGGAATTCTTATGAATATCTTCCACCGTAATCCTATGCTTGATGATAGCCGACTTAAGATCTATCTTAGAAAAACTATGGCCCCCTTCATCGATCAAATAAATCATCAATGTGTAGAATTCGTAACAATTCTTGATCGTTACTTTGTTCAATCGGCGGTAATCAATACATAATCGTAGAGATCCATCCTTCATCTTTACAAAAATCACTAGTGTTGTATGCAATGGAAAGTTGCAAAAGCTATCGAATGAGGATAAAGAACCTCAAATCTTTGCTAACTCATCCATGCATCATGAGATGACTACTAAACAAGATAACTTCTACAATAATGAAATAAACTAAAACACTAGAATTTTATCTCTAACTACTCTATGATTACTTAAAACATAAATTGAACCCAGTTAAACCTACGAGCAATCAAATTAGATTTTTGTTTCTTCAATGGAGGTGAAGAGGTATCTCTAAAATGGCTACAAGACCAAGTTAGATACCCTCCTACTAACCTACTATGAATTTATGGATACAAGATGGAGGAGCTTCAACAATGGAGGATAGCCAAGATCAAATGCCTATTAGCTTAGCTAATGCAAATGAGGTCTAATTCCAATGTTTCCAAATGTGAGAGAGATTTTTATGAGAACAAGGTGTTAGTTTGAGAGGGAGGGTTAGCCTTCTATTTATAGTTTTCCAAATGGAAGAGTTTGAAATTTGGGTGCATGTGGGACTAAATATCAAAAAGCACTTTAGGATTAGATTAGGATAAACATGCTTTAGGCTTAGTTAAGATTGGTTTAGGCTAGTTAAACTTGATTAGCAAGTGATTAGAGACTCATTGAGAGTTGGGAGGGGTCTGGATAACCAATTGTGATTGATAGATAGCCTACAAAGCCAATAGAAGTGGTCTAGAGAGAACTAGGGAGGTTCTGAATGGTCAAAAGGAGGAATGTTTAGATAATAAGAGACATATTAGACAAATAAGCTGAATATAGGAGGAATACGACTAAGAAGGTATCGTGAATGGGCATTCGAGAGTGGAGAAAAGAATGGGGAATTAATGAAGTGTCATCAATCAGTTGAATTAGATGAAATGCTAAGTGTAAGCATACTTTAGGTGTCTACATTTTCCCCTCTTTGGGGTGACGTAAGCGATGTCACTTCAAAGAAAGTAGACAAGAATAAACAAGTATAAATTTTTTTGAAGGGGTAAAAGAAAACTTAAGAGAATGGAGGATGCCCCTTGATTGTCAGTGGGGTGATAGAAGAATTCAATTGACAATCAAAAACATGACAGAAAGAGAACAGAAGAAAGAATAGTGTGAAGAAGAAGAAAGGGGATATAAAAGAAAAGGAGTATGAGGAAGAGAGAATGAGCTAACATCCATCCAGTTCCTTTTAAACAAATTTATTTTTCATCATATTGCTAAGGATCTTCATCATCAGTCCTTATTGAAAAAAGTGAACAAAAGTGTAGTATGACATGAAAAGCCATATACAAATAAATGTCCATTCTAAAAACACAAACTCCATGCAACATACAAAATGCAATGCAATACGAGAAAGTAAAAGATTCCTAACTCAATGCAAAATACATAATGTAATGTAATACGAAAAAGTAA
Source organism: Taxus wallichiana var. yunnanensis (assembly GCA_018340775.1). NCBI lineage: Eukaryota > Viridiplantae > Streptophyta > Pinopsida > Cupressales > Taxaceae > Taxus > Taxus wallichiana. Next base: position 54,263,415 of record CM031233.1, read on the forward strand.
ACAATCCTAACTCAAAGCAACATACATAATGCAATGCAATACGAGAAAGTAAACGAGCCTAACTCCATGCAACATACATAATGTAATGTTTTTGTTATCAAGATTCAGTTCTGGACTGTGTGAATTAACAACAAAGGGTGCCCCAAGCATGGATACATGTGAAGGGATTAATGGAGGAAACTTCGGTCCTATGAAAAAGTAATGTGCACTATGACATAGTACCAGGAAATTCGTTGTGCCCCAGAGTACAGACAAAGTAAGCATCTTAGATTTTGTTGATGGAGGTAGATCAAGATGATCCACAAGTCGCGCACATGAACAGGTGAGAACCAAAGAGTGACGTTTTGTAGGATGATTTTCAATTTTTAGAATTTTTTTGAAACATATTTGAATGTGAATCTTTTTGTGATTTTTCTAACATATTTGAATGTTTTTTTAATTTTAACATATTTAAATGTTTTTGTGATTTTTCTAACACATTTGAATGTTTTTGTGATATTGAAAGTTTTCTTAAACTATGTACGTAAAGATGAGAAAGTGTGGATGCCCCTAGAAATAGATGGGATGTACAAGGGCATAAGGCCATGTGCGTGCGAAAAATTTTAAGATGAAAAAATTCCCCGGCGATTAGGTGGGAGTATTCAAAGGAAAACTCTTCACAGGTAGAAGTGGGACCCAAGGGCACTATGGATAGGTTCAACACGATGATGAACATAAACCAATGAAGTTCTGGGAAGAAGCAAGGATGCCCCCAGTGTAAGTTGGCCTAAAAGCACATGATAGAAAGGAAGGAGAACATTGTTTTTTGAAAGGGGACAAAGGTGTCTGAAAACATGGCAAAAATTAATCTTATACACATGGATGTTCTAAATGAAGTAGAATAATGATGTGAATGATATGAATGTAGCTTAGAATCCTCATGATGAAGAAGTGATTAGCCAAAGGCACAAATCATGAGACGAGATAAGGACTAAAGTAAGAGTCGAACAAGGTCCAAAAAAAGACACTTGGTAACATACTAATCTCTGTTTACTCATAGAGATCTAGTGTGTGCATGTGGAATTTAATTACCTCTTGAAGGGAAGATTTAATAGACAACAAGTGAAGACACCCTAGCCAATGTGTAGGAATGATTTATTTTGATAGATGATTTTGTGAATGGATGGTGGAAGGATAATCTGCGTATTGCTCATCGTCGCCCAGTGCATCCATAGCCCCGATGGAGATGCATTTGATTCTAATCACAACATTTCTCTACTTCTAGTCATGCATCCATAGCCCGATAGAGATTATTGGAAATACCCCAAGAGAGATTTATTTATCAATTTTATTTTGCTTTTAGCTTTTAGCTTTTGATTGTTTGATTGATTTTTGTTCTTTTGCTTTCGATAACTCATTTCAGCTCTCTTAATTGACAAGGGGTTAAGAACCACACATGGATTGATGGAATGAGGTGGAAGTGATTGTGATGATGACATTGGCTAGTGTTAACAAATATGTCCAAAATTTCTTCACAACAATTTTATTAGTGTTGAATGTGTTAGGATCTCTAAGAGGTCAATCGTTCTCTAATTTACCAAGGTGATAAAAGAACAGGTCAAACGGATACCATAAAGATAAATGTCACAAAATTTGTGTGAATAGGCTAACCAAAATATCATCGAAGGGATGAAAATGGTAGGAAGACTTGCAAAAGAATGACAAGGAAGGGAAGAAAGAAACATCCATGTGTATGCAATACTTGATTGCAATGTTTGATCTTTGTACCTTTGATTTTTTAAAATATTTTCTCAATGTTTTTGTATTTTTGAATTGTTTTGATTTTTATATTTTTGATAGTTTTTGGAAATTTTCTTAACTTCCTTGATAAGGGACACTAAGCGTGTTATTGTGTGATAAGATCCAACAACAATGTTTGTGACTTCCTTGATAAGGGAGACTAGGCATGTTTGTTTATCAAGCATAATATTTTCTCCAATCTCAATGATCGAGGTGAGCTCGTACTCAACAAATGACTGCGATTTATCCTGAAACATGGATTTCGTATGCGGTAGCTTGAGTTCCCTATCCAGAGGTTTCTACACTTTGCGCCATACTTGATGGTTGTGTTGGTGTGTGTTCTTGAATCGTGCTTGATTTTTAACCCTAAGATCATGTGAGTTGCTAGGAGATTTGGAGCTCTTAGGAGTTTTTACCTGAGCTTGATTAAGAAACTATTTGGGTTTCTTATAAGCTAGTGCAATTTGATTCAGAGAAGGAGAAGAAAGCAAACGTTGACATTCAGAACTGATGTGAGAAATGACTGCAGGATTTCCACAACCATTGATAGAAGAAATATGTGATGGATGAAAAGGATACGGTCCAATAATTGAAGAGGATGGGCTACGAGGAGGTGAGCCACTAATAGAAGATGATGAAGGGCTACCAGGATATGGCCCTAAGATGGAATAAATTGGGCTACGAGGACATGGCCCAAGAATAGAAGATGATAAGCTACCCCAAGGTGACCCATATATGAAAGATAATGGAGAGCTACTAGAGCATGGCCCAAGAATAGAAGAAGATGACAAGGGACTACTGAGAGGTATCCCAAAGATAGAAGAGGATGAAGGGCTACTAGGATCTGGCCCAAGAATAGAAGTGGCCTACCAAGAGGTGACCCACAAGTAAAAAAGGAGGGCTAGTAGGATGTGTCCCTAGGATAGAAGAAGATTATGGGCCACTCAGTAGTGACCCAAGGAGATATTTTTATTTAGGAATGGTGATAGAAAATGAATGAGTTGGTAATGAGAAGATAGGCCATGGATCAATGCTAGACCCTAAGATCTCATCATGCTCAGAAGAAGGTGAAGATGGAATAGAAGAAGAAGAATCAAGTTCCATAACTTTAGGATCTTCCTTTATACTCTGATAAAAGGAATCAACTTCTTTTCCCTAATACGTGAGTGTATCGAGTTATAGAAAGAAACCTTGTTTACAAAGTCCTCTAAAGGGATATCATCGTGTACTACGATTATTTCTTCATTCTCGAGAAGAAATCAATTAGTAGAGGTTGTTTTTCTTTAGTCATAGAAGGTTGAATAGAAGAAACATGTATGATAAGGAGGGAAGATTGATTAACAAAAAAATATCAATCAAGAGAGGAAGTAGGATTGGAGGCAAGCGTCTCATGAATGGATGATTTGGATTTGGACCTATATCATTTTTCTAGAAGACGATGTAATGTAGATTAGAAAGTAGAATCACATATTCATTCGTTAAGTTTTGACGTAGGAGTCAAGTTAGATGATTGAATAGAGGAAATCTGAGTTTTGGAACTCTTCGATGAAGGAAGAGGTTGTTGAGATGACTGATGAAGGAGGTCCTACGAAGAAATGGAGGACCATGACTCAAGAACCAAATTAGATGTTCGATCGATGGAACTTGGAGTCGCACAAGTCTTCAAAGGAGGAAGATGTCATTAAGGTGATTTGGAATAAAGGTATTGTGAAGGAAGGGAGGGTGTGATTGAGGATTTGGTCTAGGGGTATCCCTGACAATAGTTGGGATCTAAGTCTTTAGAAGAAGAGTGGGAGTCCGAATGGTAGTTTAGATCTAAATCAGAAGAAGAGGAGTGGGGGAACCTAAATAATAATTTGGATCAAAAGCATCCAAACCATACCACTGACTATGAGTTGAAGGTGGGGAATAGGGTACTGATTGGGCTCTCTCGACACAAAGAACCAAATGAGGTTTAGTTGTAATGGGAATATTTTTATTTGAATTGCTAAACCTAGGTTACACATTTTTGTAAATGTGAGAAATCGAGCGATAGTAAATCATTATTGGCATCGTTTAAGCACAAATGTCCATATCTAGATAGTGTGATGGAACTCCTTCAAAGGGAAGGAAGTGACATATCGATCTAGGAAGAATAATGGAAACCACTAGACATTTGGTAAGTATGGAGATGTGTGTGTGATTTTTGAAGAAGCTCTAAGGAAAATAGACATCGTGATGATGTAATCTCAATGAGATCAAAAATGATTGTCCTAGAAAACATTTTTTCAGATGAATGATCATAAGGAACAATCATGCAAGGTGTGAAACACAAAGCCAATCAATAAGGAAATACACCCTATGTAAATGCATGTAAAGTGATAGTTCAATGCAAAGATGATCAACACAATGTCAATACTTACGTCAAGCTCGAAATGAACAAGGCATAAATATTAACAAAGGGTAGATGTGACTCCCAATCAAAGGATACAATGACACGTTCAACAACCAACAAGGCCAAAATTTTAAAGGGTGAGGATTACAAATGTAAGCCATGTAACCACACCAATTGGACATGTCTATCAAGCTTCATGGAGAAGTGAGATATTAGTGCCAAAGTGGTATCAAAATGACACAAACAAAGTGACACTCTTCAAGATTTTGGACAATGTTTGAAGTAAAACCAAGTCAAGGTATATTGAGGATGTGTTAAAATATGTGCAACGTAATGCCATAATGTGGATACTTAGATCACATTTATGAAAAATGTGACATAAGTATCTTAATTGTGTCAAGACAATGCAAACAAGGTAACACGTCAAAGGGAGATCAAATGATGAATAAATCTGAACTATGATGATGATCTTGAAATCAAGATCAAGTGGCCATCAAATATATAAGGATACATCCACACACTTTAGATGTTTAACAACTCATCCGAAAACATGGATGAGCGTAAACGGACAAAAACATGGTGAACACTATCTATGACAACACTCCCGAAAGATGCCTTCTGTTGCCCCAAATGGGAAAAAAGAATGCAAAGGTGCAGATCAAAAGATGTGAAAATAAACTAAGCACCACTTGGGCAAAGCTTTGCCTTGTCCGAAGGTGAGAAAGAAGCTAAGCTAAGTGAAACGTCATCTAATATCCGTGATGAAAGGCACTTAGATCCAAATTAAGTGGATTCTTTGCCTCGTTCGAAAAAACAAGTTTCGAATCTAAAATTTATCACTTCGTGATGGCAAAGACATGACAAAGGACTAGTAAAGTGGTCCTCAAGTCAAAATGGCCTCCCTAATAATATCTCTCAACTAGGTGTTACAAATTCATCTAAGAGTGGGCACGATGCACCCAAAAAGTCACAATGACTAATTTGGGAGTATCTTGGCTTTTCCCCTTCAAGTACAAAGTGGGCACTAATTACATCCATCATGTACTCTTGTAAGGGTCACAATATACGGACAACTTTGCAATGCTAACTCACAAGGAAAACTAGTCAAGTGGGTAAGCGAGGTGCTTGTTATTTCATCCACGAGGTTACTTAGTAGTGGATTACTTTAGGGTTCCTAAAACCACCCCCATTAGTGTAGCTTAAGGCATTATGCCAAAGGTGTTATGTTCTAGTTAGCGGATAGGACATACCCTTTTTGAAACCCGTAATACAAAGTTGTTTTGAATATGGTGTGTTTTTTTATCTTGCTTAACTTAATGTGGTTTTAAGTAGCACACTATTTGGCAACCTGCAATAAACATGTGTATTAGCGGGTTTGTGTTTTGTTTTGACGCCTTTCTTTGACAAGCGTTAGGTCCTGTAGACAACGAGTTTAGTAATTTTCCATTGCAAACTCATATCAAGAAAGGAGATTTACACCTTGCTTTTGATTCCTAAGATTGCCAAAAGGTGCGAAGGAAGAGCATACACAGTGTGAAAATTCCTACTAAATCACCTAAAAATTACTTTTCTTTTAGAACAAGTGTTTTTAACATACGATACAAAGTTTTGCAAGTGTTTTTGATCTCCAATATCACTTTTGAAGGTGCGAGGAGAGAGCATACATGATTTACAAACCTTGCTAAAGCTAAGAAATGAAACACTTAACTAAGTTATTCAAAAATAAAACCAAAATAACCCCGTAAAAACGATTAGTGTTACAAAAATCTTTCAAAGTGTTAGAAAGGCCAAAAAGAACAATTTTTTGAACTTTAAGATACATTAGAAAATGATTATTTACCTAATAATGTAAACCATAAATTTTTGGTAATTCAAAATCCTAATTTTATGATTCCATTGTGTAGTTCTCTTCAATACCTTTCCAACGCAATGAAAACGGAGTCGTTTTGAGCTTGGGAGCAAAAATTATGGCCTCTGGAAGATTGGTGGTGAATGCAGTTTGATGCATACACACCCCTCTATTGATAGGTACATGCTTGGTTCAACGAGTACGTGCCTAGAATGATGGATACATGCCCCAGTGTAAAAAAAACATAGTCACAGTTACATATACACACCCAAAATTATGGATACGTGCATGTTTCAACGGATACGCACCCAGAATGACGAATACACACCCAGAATGATGGATATGCGCCCCAGTGTAAAAAAAAAGTTAAAGTTATGGATATGCACCCAGAATGACAGATATGTGCACCCCCTGTAAAACCTAAAAAATCACGAAAATGAATTTTTTTCAAAAGCAAACAGGTTATTTGTTAGTCAAAGCAACCTATTTCTAAACCAAACCCACAAAATATATGCAAATGAAGGTTATTTAGCTAGTATTAGAAACAAAAATGAGCAAATAACAAGATTTTTAACCAAAAAATCTTGCAAATAAACTTTGAAAAACCTATAACACCTCCATTGATGGAGGATGGACATAAGGTCCCATCGGGCATGCGAAATGTATGCAATGGAAAGTTGCAAAAGCTATGGAATGAGGATAAAGAACCTCCAAGCTTTGCTAACTTGTCCATGCATCATGAGATGAGTGCTAAACAAGATAACTTCTACAATAATGAATTAAACTAAAACACTATCATTTTATCTCTAACTACTCTTTGATTACTTAAAACATAAATTGAACCTAGTTCAACCTATGAGCAATCAAATTAGATTTGTTGTTTCTTAAATGGAGGTGAAGAGGTCTCTCTAAAATGGCTACAAGACCAAGTTAGATACCCTCCTACTAACCTACTATGAAGTTATGGATGCAAGATGGAGGAGCTTCAACAATGGAGGATAGCCAAGATCAAATGCCTATTAGCTTAGCTAATGAAAATGAGGTCTAATGCCAATATCTTCAAATGTGAGAGAGATTTGTTATGAAAACAAGGTGTTAGGTTGAGAGGGAGGGTTAAACCTTCTATTTATAGTTTTCCAAATGAAAGAGTTTGAACATTGGGTGGATGTGGGACTAAATCTCAAAAATATCTTTAGGATTAGATTAGGATAAACATGCTTTAGGCTTAGTTAAGCTTGGTTTAGGCTAGTTAAACTTGATTAGCAAGTGATTAGAGACTCATTGAGAGTTGGGAGGGGTCTGGATAACCAATTGTGACTAATATATAGCCTACGAATCCAATAGAAGTGGTCTAGAGAGAACTAGGGAGGTTCGAATGATCAAAAGGAGGAACTTTTAGATAATAAGAGACATATTAGCCAAATAAGCTGAATATAGGAGGAATATGACCAAGAAGGTGTCATGAATGGGCATCCGAGAGTGGAGCAAAGAAGGGGAATTAATGAAGTTTCGTAAATTGGTTGAATTAGATGAAATGCTAAGTATAAGCATACTTTAGGTGTCTACAGGTGCACCCCAAGGGGATACACTAGGATGGATTAGGCCTTTCTCTAGAAGGCCTTCAAGCTGCAACTTGAGCTCGCAGAGCTCAGGGGTAGTCATCTCGATAAGGTGCTCATGAGATAGGATCTGCTCCCTGGAACCAGATCTATGTGAAAATCTATCTCACGTGGGGGTGGTAACCCCGGTATCTCCCTGGAAAGACATCAGAAAACTCTCTCAAGATGGGATGGTCATCAAGCGATGGTCCACTAGACTCATCCTCCGATCAGTCACTAACTATGACAGCATACATCTGACAACCCCATCGCACACACTGCTTAAGTTGCATAGCAGAGATGGTGCAAATGGAAATGGGTCTCCTAACCCCTGCTATCATTGACTCAACTCCTAGATCATCTGTACATGATAAAATCTTATGGTAACAATCCACCATGGCTCTGTGTGTAGACAACTAGTGCATGCCTAAGATGATGCCATATGAACCCAAGAAGGATACAAAGATCCAAGGTAGTGGTGAAAGGTCCCAAATCCACTACACACTCCTTAAGTAAAGAGTCTACAGAGATTTTAGCTCTAGAAGCCATCTTGATGTCCCATCTAACACCCTAATTAAGTGCCACCATCCCTGCATTGCTCTACCAAAGATGGTGCAATAAAAGAATCAGAAGAACCAAAATCAAATAGAATGGAGGTAGGAACACCACCAATGTTACCTATCATCTCAATCATGGTACTTTGGTGCTTAACCTAGTGGTTCTCGACTACTACATGGATCTAACAACCATGCCCCATGTCACCAATAGTAGGATCTGATATTTTTGTCTTACCCTTATTACTAGGGTTATGTGGGCACTCTCCAAAAATTTCCAGCAACACCACAACCATAACAACTGCCTAGTCCTCTCCCATGAGTAGCAACTCCAACCGGTACTCTAGAGGTATGTGTTGTGGATCCCGGATGATCTCGCTATGGACTGCTGAGGTATCTGTTAATGAGCTCGCCCCGACTGAGCTCTCAGTGCACCTTGAGTCCTAAAGGGACCACTAGGAGGTGGCCCCATACTCCACCCCCTCTATGCATCAAATATATATGGAGGTCTATATGGTGGGTGGGTCTGTTGCTGCTATTGCGGCCTAAAAGATGACTTTTCCGAACCTGGTCCACCATGAGGAAGAGGAGTTGACCCCCTCAACCTATTGTCCTACATCCGCTACTTTGCATGCAGCTCCGTACTTTGTCTCTGCCTTGTTGTGTCTTCCACCGAGTCTCCTCTCGCTATATAAGCATTCTTAACATCCTCGGCCTAATGTCTAAAAATAATGGATACACACCACACCACCCAAATCTACATTCGTGCCCTAGTTGAACCCGTGGATTCATACCTTTCATCCCTGCATGTAGTCTATTGGTGCTCGTTTGATCTCACACCATTTGTCCTTGAAATTCTTCAATTTGCATGCTCTCTGTCATATTTTATATCTCCTTGTGTTGATTTGTGAAATATCTTTCCTTCATTTAGTTGCCATGATTAGTCCTTTCCTTTGGTCGAGGATCACATTAAATCCAAAAAAAAAAATTCATTCCTCTATCCATGTGAAATAATTTGTAACTTGGGCATAAATTCATGTTTTTCCCTTTGCTTCTATTTTTCCATGGTCATGTTTTGTTTTCTCTTTAAATTTTTGTCCGAACATATATGGAAGCGTGTTCCTTTCGATTAGATGCGGTTAGGTGGATCTTTTTGTTGAAATTTTCCACTTTTGTCTCTTTTGTAAAAAATACCAAATTGGCCCTCATGCCCTGATAAGATCTCGATTGGCTATTTAGAAAATATGAAGCGACAAGGAGAAAATTTTTACTTTGACCCCGAAGATGGACACGTGGCACCTTTTCAAGTTATAAGTGGAATGGCAAGTTGGCGGAGCACTTTAAAGCTTTTTGGCACACCAAGTAGGGAAAAATTCTTAGTTTGACCCCGAAGAAGGAAACATGGCGTGTTTCAAAAGTTAGAAATGGAGGTGGGTTGACGGAATATTTTGAAATTTTTTGCCCTTTTGTAAAAAAGGAGAAAAGTTATAAATTGACCCGTAACCCCGTAGGGAAAAAGTCTTACTTTTATTACGAAGAAGGACACGTGGCATGTTTCAAAAGTTAGAAGCAAAAGGTAGGTCCATGGGGCATTTTGAAGTTTTTTGCACTTTTGTAAAAAGGAGAAAAGTTATAAATTGACCCGTAACTCTGTTGGGGGCCACATCAAAAGATAAAAGTGGGAAACAGGTCGGTGGAGGAAAATTGAAAAATTTTCCTTTCGTTAAAAAGGGTAAAATTGAATAAATGAGCCGTGACTCCATCAAAGGCCCAGATTAAGCCACGTGTTGAGCCCATATTTCAAAGGCGGAGGGGTGGGGAAAATGTGAAAATTGCACATTTTCTCCAAAATTCATAAAATACAAAAGGCAACCCCAGGCCCGCTTTGAATGATATTTTTCCATGTGGACAGCTTTAATCTAAAGTTGAGAAAGGGAAGAATCAATGGTTGTTGTGCATTACATCTGATTTTGTCACCATTTTTGCTCCAAGACTCCTGGAGATGCGAATACACATTGTTTTTCATCATTTTTTGATGAAATTCCTTGTCATTTTTGTCTGCAAAGTGCAATTGAATGGATTTAGAGCTTAATTTGTAAGTCCAAGGAATGTAAAGGTTGATATTTTGAAGTTGTAATTACTCGGGCACTTGTAAAAACGTAAATTATCGAGAATTTGGATGCAAAGGGAAGAAATGGGAAAAGGATGAAATGATGGAGGTTGCAGGTGCAAAGGATGGAAAATGTGTTGTCAAAGGAGATGACTGGGTACCCCAGTTAAAACAATGATCGAGATATTTGCAATGATTCACCTTTTTGAACAATTGGCAAATTTTTGTTGTAAACCTGTTAAATGTCATTTTCTAGAAATCATGATCAAAAATGTAACAAACAAAGGTTCCTCAAATATTCTTTTCTTGGGGAAAATCTTGGATGTAAATTTAGTGTTATAAAAATCATGCTTTAGTCATGCAAATGGTCGGGGGTTGAATTCTTACGAGAAAATTTGAGAAATCCCATCTTCCTGAGAGACCATCTAAGAAACATGTTAATATCTTATGTTTTAGATTTCATCATGTCAAGTTGGTTGCAAGTGTACAGCCATTGACAAGCTCTGAGATTGTTCAAGAAACCTTTCCCTGCTGATGAATCTAATCAACTTCGAATTAATCTTTGTTAATCTTGGGAAAAATTTTGTCTGCTTTATTTTCAGAATGTCTACAAATAGTATTTCTTGTTCCTATTACAATCTTGTGTTAAAATCCCTCCGAATCACATAGGATCTCATCCCTATGATAGTTTAGTGGTATTTACAATTTCATTATGAGAAGAGCCTTTATCTTGTAATGAGATAAATAATTTAAAATCACTTTACTGTCATTTTGTTGTTAAATATTTTCTGTAAGCCTTTGATTGTATATTCGGCGTGAGGAACCAAATGTCTTTAATGTTTAATTGAGTCTTTAACTCGAGCCTTCGTGTTAAATTCTTAGAGATTGTGTGAAAATGTGCAAAGCTGGGGCTCCATTGATTCACACCTTCTAGTTAAAGGAATATTTTAGCTATTTTGAAGCATTCTATCATTTAGTTTTCCAATTTTTGTGAAGGTTCCCAAAGATCTATAAACATCAAGTTTATCCTACTTAATCTCACACCAAAAAATATTCAAAAACAATGAATCCTACCTAAACTAACCTTGTTTTCCCCGTATTTCCACAAATGAATAAATTCTACCGCTAAAATATGTAGAAGCAATCAGGATTCCATAATGCCTTTAGTAACCTTAACCCTGTTTAGAAAATATCACCATTCTTTAGAAGTGACAAGTCATGAGAGTTAAATTGTGGTGCATTGATCATGTTTTCTCAAGGTTTCCTTTCAAATTCATGCGAATAAGGATATCTACATTCTTCTTCACCAACAGAGATTACAAAATGGGTCCTCTCACCCGGTCGAAAGGCACAACCTAAAGTAGTGAGGATAAATCAAATCCTTTCATATGCTGCTATCCATTTCTCCAACATCCGAGTGAAAATAGCCAATTGAATCACCTCCCAGCTATAAAATGACATACATGATGATTTATCTGTCTATAGGCTTCTCATTAAATCTGTGATGCTGCTCGGCTTGCAAAGGAGAATCAATTTAGATACCAACACTTTTGCCGTTGTTTTCGAGGATTTTCAAAGGAATTCTTATATTCAGCTCGCTAATGTTTCTTACATGCTCTAAGTGCAAATACGTTATTTAAATGTCATCCTTTGTTGAGATCTGTAAGATTTGTGAAGTTACAAGTTCTGCGTGCAATATTTCCAGTTTCTATTTGTTTTTGCACTAAGTTTACATCATCAATGTTAAATACGGGTAAAGGAAGGTCATATCTATGAAGCTTCGCATGAATTTAGTGTTGACAGACATTTGATAGATCAATTTTAGTGCATTTGCACAACTAAGGTGAAAATCCTTAGTGGTGACTCCGTGTTGAATTAATTTTTGATAAATTATAGTATCTTAACTTCTCAATTGAAATTTATCACTAATCTTTGCAAAGATGGAAGGAACAAGATCTTTATTCATTAAATACCCTAGTAGAAGGTTGTTTCCAGAATTGGGAAAGAAAAATTCTGAAGGAATAAGAATCTAGAAAGTTGTTGGAGATCATAAATCAAGAAAAGAGTTATCAATTGTGGAAATTGATCAGCTTGTCATTGAATATTTCCATACTTCCTCAAGTGCTTCTGAATTAGGTAGTATTTTTGTAGATCTAAATTCTCCATCTGGAGAGGGGCCTTCTTTTGTATTTGAAAAATTTGTGTCTCATTATGTCCCTGTGTTCTCCAAAGCTGATAGGATCTTCCAAGAAATAGAGTTTTTAGAGAACATTCATTCTGAGAATTACATTCATGTGCCCCATGCACCCTCACTCCTCATCATTATATTTCTCCTATAAGATCACCTCCCCAAAACAATATGGCCCAGCCCCCACCCAAACCTCTATTTTTTGTGAACACTTTTGGTCCTATAGATTTCAAAGGTATGGCTAGATATCCAAATGTTGTGCCCTAAGATGTTAGAAATAGACTGCCTAAATTTCAAGGAAATAATGCTATTACTGGTGATTAACACTTAAATATTTTTTTCAATATGATGGAAGACTTTGAGATTGAATTTGAGGATGTGTACATAAAATTGTTTATTCATACTCTAGAGGAGGATGTACAAGACATGTATAAATCTTTGCCAGACAACTCCATTGATTCATGGACAGAAATGAAGAATTCTTTTAGATTGTCGTATGGAGATAAAACAGCCCACGGGTTTATTTTATCATGATTTTAAAATATTAAAAAGAATCCTAATGAATCTATTCATGACTTCAATGTAAGGTTAAATAAGACCCTGAATTGGCTAGCTGTGATGTTGAGGCCAAGTGATGTTTCTTGTCTGATAAAATACTCTGATGCTTTTGATAAAAAGGTTTCCTATTATTTGAGGGATATGAACCCAACAACATTGAGGCAGGCCTTCACTATGGATTTGCAGATTGAAAATGACATCAAGGTAATTGGTAAACCTCTTAAGAGACAAGGAATCAAGCTGATCAATCTAGAGAAGCCTCAGTCAAGTAAAGTTTTGGATTTGGAGGAGGTTGTAAAAAATTTGGCTGGAGCTGTTAAGGAAATATCCTATAAACTAGCCAGAGTAGAGAAGGGGATTGGACAAAGTTCCCAAGGTCAGCATAAAGCAAAAGGTCAAGAAATATTTGTAAATAATCCTAGGGGTGATCAGATATCTGATGACAGAGGCAAAGGACCCATGGGATCAGGAAATAGACAGCCCTAAGCCCGTGAAAATAGAATCATGTATGATCCTTTGACTATCAGAGTTGTTGTTGTGGAAGAAGCCAATGAAATTGAGTGGTGTGATAGATTTTTCTTACCACATACCCCATGTGATGAAGAAAAATAATTTGAGGAAGTTGATGATGACACTGATGATGATGTGTGCATGATGGGGTTCTCTACAAGATCACGAAAATAAGCAACTTCGACTAAATTAATCATTCGCGAATCACATCTGATTTTGGGATTGCATCCACCAAGTATTACCTCTTCCTCCCTCTCATGATTTTGAAATATATATGGTACAAGATTTTTAATTTCCTAATAATGATTTTGAATTATTAAGTCCATTAATGATTCAAAAGTATTATGGAGGAATCCTTTCGAGGAGGATACATAGTTCTTAATGAATGTTGTGGTTGCCTAAGAAAAATAATATAACACTAGGGAAAAGTTTTCAAAGGTGCAAGGCCTCAAAGCTAAACCAAAAACTCTAGTTCTTGCCAATATCTCAAAAGAAACTCCTAAGAAAGATACATCTCGGCAAAGGCCTTGTTTCCCTAAACAAACCGGTATCCTCGCCCATGCTTAGACCATGAAAATCCTTTTTTGTCGATGAGTTTATCAATCTTCCTCCAAATGTTGCCTTCCCAAATATGTTCCTTATGACATAGCCCAAATCTTGAGTCAAATCAAGATTTTTGTTCCTATTGTTGAATTTCTTAGAATCCCTGAGCATAGGAACAGAGCATTCAAATATTTGGGATTTAAAGAAGAAAAGGTCACCTAGGGTAAAAATGTAAATAGTGTAGAGGTTCCTCCTACCATTGCAGAGTTGGAAAAACCCCAAGTACTGGAAGAACTAGGTGAGCCACCTGAAGTATATTTGGGAACATCCTTGGTTGAGTCTCAACTGAAGGTGGATCCATTTTTCACTACTTTGATTATTAAGGATAAGTTGTTACACAATTGTATGTTTGATTCTAGAGCATCATGTAATGTTATGCCTCTTGAGGTCATGAATGAGTTGGATCTCAAAGTAACAATAGCTTATGGGAAGTTCATTGCCATAGATTCTAGAGAGGTGCCATTGGTTTGATGTGTCAAGGGTTTGATAGTGCAACTTGTAGCCTACCTAGGTAAGAACTTAAAACTAGGTGTTTTTGTTGTTGATTGTCCTACTAAGTGGGGAATGTTGTTATCTAAAAAGTGGGCAGCTAGTGTGGGTGGAAGCGTGCAAATGGATATGTCTTTTCCACTATACCTATTGAGGGAAGCCTTGTAAAGTTGTATGGTGAAAAGAAAATGTTATATCTCATTGAGGACCACAACAATGCTTCTTATGAAGTATTGCATGCAGACATTGATGTTGATAACTTTGTGAGCTATGTTGTTTTCAAGGAGTATGAAATTGATCAATGTAGATATCCTAAGTAGGTTGATTTTCCTAGGACTTTGATGTTTGATGCAACCTTGAGAGATGTTGAAAACTTGACATATGCATAAAGGATAATCTGAGAAAAATGTGGTCAGATAGCAACTTGGATGGAGAAGAGAAACAATCATATGACCAGTTGTTAAAGACATATCAGAACTGCTTAGCATGGTCATATCTAGAATCGAAGGCACTTGAAAATTTTCCTTGATTATTTTCTTTGAATCAGGGTGCACACCATTGTATAGTGTATAGTCTTTTGGTTTCATTCTGATTTTGTGTTTTTTGTTTTGGTTTGTCCTGGTCCCTGGTGACCAGTTTTTGTTGGTTTCTCAGTTCATCTTGGGGAGTTGGTTATTATTGTTCTTCTCTACAAGATTGTTATTAACTCTGTTTCCTAATGGATTTTTGGTAAATGGTCTGCTCTTTTGTTCTTGTGGCACTTGTTGGGAGTGTCCATCCTCGAGTTGGAGCCAATGTTGGTGCTCAATTTGATCTCGCCCCATTTTTCCTTGAAATTATTCAATCTGTGGGCTCTATCGTATTTTCTATCTCCCCATGTTGATGTGTGAAATCTCTTTCCTTCATTTGGTTGCCATGATTAGTCCTTTCCTTTGGTCGAGGATCACATTAAGTCTAGAATTTATTTTCCGTTCCTTTGTCCATGTGAAAGAATTTGTAACTTGGGCATAAATTTGGGTTTTTCCCTTTCCTTCTATTTTTCCACAGTCATGTTTTGTTTTCCCTATCAATTTTTGTCCCAACATCTATGGAAATGTGGTCCTTTCTGATTGGATGCGGCCCGATGGGTCTTTTTGGTGAAATTTTCCACTTTTGTCTCATTTGTAAAAAATACCAAATTGGCCCCACGACCCCGATAGCATCTGATTGGCTATTCAACAAATATGAAGTGGTAGGTAAAAAGTCTTACTTTGACCCCGAAGATGGACACGTGGCAGCTTTTCAAGTTACAAGTGGGATGGCAGTTGGCGAGCACTTTGAAGTTGTTTGACTCGGTGGAGGTGGGAAAAGTCTTACTTTCACTGCGCGAAGGACACATGGCATGTTTCAAAAGTTAGAAGAAGGAGATGGGTCGATGGAACGTTTTGAAATTTTTACCCTTTTGTAAAAAGCAAAGTTATAAATTGACCCATAACCCCACAAGGAAAAAGTCTTACTTTTACTGCGAAGGACACGTGGCATGTTTCAAAATTTAGAAGCGAAAGGCGGGTCATCGATGCATTTTGAATTTTTTTGCCCTTTTGTAAAAAGGAGAACACTCTGTTGGGGCACACATCAAAAGATAAAAGCGGGAAGTGGGTCGGGGAGGAAAATTGGAAATTTTGCCTTTTTGTTAAAAAGGGTAAAATTGTAAAAATGAGCCGTGACTTCATCAAAGGCCCAGATTAACCCACATTTCGAGTGTATTTCAAAGGAAGAGGGGCGGGGAAAATGTGAAAATTGCACATTTTTTCCAAAAGTCATAAAATACAAAATGGTAGAATCAATGGTTGATGTAAATTGCATCTAATTTTATCGCCATTTTTTCTCCAAGAATCTTGGATATGCGAATACGCATTATTTTTCATTATTTTTGATGAAATTCCTTGTCATTTTGTTTGCAAAGTGTAATTGAATGGATTTAGAGCTTGGGGGAGAAGCTTGGATGTAAATTTAGTGTTATAAAAAGCATGCTTTAGTCATGCAAATGGTCGAGGGTTGAATTATTAAGAGAAAATTTGAGAAAACCCATCTTCCGAGAGACCATTTGAGAAACTCGTTAATCTCTTCTACTTTAGATTTGATCATGTCAAGTTGGTTGCAAGTGTACAACCATTTTCAAGCTCGAGATTGTTTAAGAAACATTCCCTACTTGATGAATCTAATCAACTTTGAATTAATTTGTATTAATCTTGGAAAAATTTGTGTCCGCTTTATTTTTAGAATGTCTCAGTAAATAGTATTTCTTGTTCTTGTTGAAATCTTGTGTTAAAATCCCTCCGAGTAACATAGATCCCATCCCGTGATAGTTTAGTGGCATTTTCAATTTCATTACGAGAAGAGCCTTCATCATGTAATGAGATAACGATTTAAAATCACTTTACTATCATTTTGTTGATAAATATTGTATGTAAGCCTTTGAGTTTACCGTAGACATGAGGAACCAGGGGTATGTAATGTTTAATTGAGTTTTTAACTCAAACCTTTGTGTTAAATTCTTGGATATTGTGTGAAACCATGCAAATTTGGGCCTCCATTGATGTACACCTTCTGGTTGAAGGAATATTTTATCTATTCTGAAGCATTCTATCATTTAGTTTTCCAAGTCTTGTGAAGGTTCTCAAAGATCTGGAAAATCAATCTTATCCTGTTTAATATCCCACCAAAAATTATTCAAAAACAATGAATCTTATGAACTACCCTGTTTTCCATGTATGTCCACAAATGAATAAATTCTACTACAAAATATATAAAGCAATCGGGATTCCATAATGTCTTTAGTAACCTTAACCTTGTTTTGAAAATATCACCATTCTTTAGAAGTGAGAACTCCTAAGAGTTAAATTGTGGTGCATTGATCATATTTTCTCAAGGTTTCCTTTCAAATTTGTGGAAAGAAGGATATATTCATTCTCCTTCACCAACAAAGATTAAAAAATAGGTCCTCTCACCCTGGTCGAAAGTCACATCCTAAAGTATTGAGGATAGATCAAATCCTTTCATATGGTGCTATCCATTTCTCCAACATCTAAGTGACAAAGAGCCAGCTAAATCACTCCGCCAGCCTACAAAACGACATACATGATGATTTATATATCTCTAGGCTTCTTGTTAAATCTGTTGTGTTGCTCAGTTTGCAAAGGAGAACCAATTTGGATACCAACATAGTCGACATACTGGAGTAGGTCTAGAAATCGATTCTCATACTCATTTACTTTCAACGATTCCTGTTGGAGGTCGTGAAACTCATCTATCCTCTGCTATATGAACCTCTATGATAAGTACCTACTCCTGAACCACTCCTCAAAGAGCTCCTAGGTAACCATCTCTGAATCAACATGGAGCTTCTACTCCTTGGTCCTCCACCAGACACCTACTCCATCCCTTAGAAGATGGATCACAACATGAGATAACATGTTTCTAGTACAAGGATAGAGCTTGAAGCACTTGATTAAGCTCACTAACCTGTGCCTTTCCGAAACCCACCTATATCCCCATAATAGTTAGATGTTTGTAGCTTCAGGATCTCCTTGATATGGTTACAATTGTAGTCTGCATTGAGCCCTAGGCCTCTCTACATTCTT
Source organism: Taxus wallichiana var. yunnanensis (assembly GCA_018340775.1). Classification (NCBI taxonomy): domain Eukaryota; kingdom Viridiplantae; phylum Streptophyta; class Pinopsida; order Cupressales; family Taxaceae; genus Taxus; species Taxus wallichiana. Next base: position 54,281,650 of record CM031233.1, read on the forward strand.
ATCTCTAATCCTAGGCATTTGATACCTATCCATGTGTCCAGAAATCCGGTCTCCATGTCCCCTCTACGGTGACTCTACTCTGCCTGACTCCACACGGGAGTTATCTCCTCTATGCTCCTCGCTGTGTCGAGGAGATGCATGAGCCTCAACAGATGGCTCCCTATCATGTCTAGTTGATCTTTCCCCAAGGACCCTCCCAGTAAAACATCATTAACATCCTGAAGTGTCTGTAAAATATGAGGTAGGATGGCTGCTACAGTATGATCTAGAGGTGGCAAGTCTAGGTCTATGTGAAAGGACCCTCATCTTGTCCACACCTCCTACACAGACCAAGGTGAGAGTTAGTTCATTATTCTAGGTTTTATTCAATTTTCCATGTTTACTAAAATATGCAATTTTCAAACAAAGTTGTTTTCTAGATTTAAAAGTGTGCTAGGTTTAATATTGCACTAGGTTTAATGTTCATGTCTCAAGTTTTCTAGTGTGCCCAAGGGTCCAAGCCTTAAACCCACGGATTTGATACCAATTGTAATGCCCACTAAAAATGACCACTCGAGACCCAAGAACAACCTAGGTTTAGATAGAAAAATTATGGAATAATTTTTTTGAAAAGTGTGACCACTACCAGGCTTCAAGCAACAATTGTCACAACAAAGATTCAAAGTCAATTATAATTTAATAAATGAAATTTTCCCATTGTAACAAACATTAGATCCACATTACAAAATTAATGAGTGTAATTAATCCAAATATAGTTAAATTTCTCTTAGGTGTTAATTTAATAAATAATTAAATTAACACTATAGTTAAATATTCCTTAATTAATTTTAGAGGGTCAAAGGGGCCAAAACAATTAAATGCCCAAGGTTTTTAATTTCACTAGGTCTAAACAATAACCAAGGTTCTTATTTACATGGGTTAGAAAAAACATTCTCTTATTCCATAACGTGACCCTTTAAAAAGGTCAACCCATGCTTTAGAGTTACACATTTAAGTTAAAAAGGGGTAATTTCCCACTTACCCACTCTCAGACTCATCTTTTCACTTCAACCTAATTTTTCACATATTTAACGCACTTAAGGTTTCCTAAAAACATTTCCATTAGATAGGAAATTTCTTCCCCTTTCCAATGATATAAATAAGTCCTCCTAACTCCTCATATTTCTTAAGTTACAAGTCGGTGGGCCTGGGGAGGAAATTTTTCCCAAAGGTGGGTTTGGCGCTTAGGAAGAAATTTTTCCCAAAGGTGGGCCTATGGGCCTAGGGAATAATTTTCACCTAGGGAAGGTTTTGGACCGATGGACTCAAGGGAGACATTTCATACTTTGAGCTATTGGCAAAAAGCGCAAGTTACACCCGCACTCCCGTAAGCCATATGCCAGGCTTCGTGCCAAAGAAGAACATTTTACCCGAGCCACAAAGGACACATGGCATTTTTAAGCCAACACGAGAAGGTGGGTCACCTGGAGGCACTTAGGATTTTTTAATTTTTTTGTTAAAGGGGCAAAAATTTTAAAATGAGTCGTGTGTCCATTGCCGCCTACCAAAGCCATGTGTCGGTCAACAATGCTGACTGCAAGAAGGTAGATTGGCAGGGAAACTTAGGAATTTTTTCCAATATTTTCCAAAAGTGATAAGGTCTAAAACCATCCATGCCTCTGCCAATGCCTAAAGAATCCATGTGGAAGACCCTCATTGGCTGCGGGGTGGCGGGCCATCGGGGATACTTACAATTTTTTTCCTTTTTCTTTTCAAAACATAAAGCTTGAGGTATAGGCCCACGAACCCGCGGAAATATTTTTTTTTCCAAAAGTGAAGGATATGGGGCTGCAGAGCCATAGAGCAACTTGTGAATTTTTTTCACATTTGCAAAAATTGCGCTAAGTAATTTTCTTAAGGCCCCGGATCTAATTTACAAAAAACTCTTTTTGAAAGTTAGTTGTTTTTGAAACCAACTGAAGTAAAAACTTCAAAAGGCTATAACTTTCGACTAGAAGCTCAGATTTGAGAAAATAAGGACTTTTGGAAAGGGATAAAACTCCTCTTTGTATAGGAAACACAAAATATTATTTTCAAAAATTTATATGGGTGAAATTTAAGAAAACATATTTCCTACCATAAAAATGTGAATCGAACATTTTAATCGCGATTTAATCTAATCCGCTATTCTTCCTTCTCCAACATGCCAAACAGACATGGAGAATTACACTTGAAGGATTTCAAATGGATTTCAAGGATAAAATATTAATGGTTGAGTATTCAAAATTAATTTCCTTTCTTTTCGTGAAATTGCATTATTTTTCCTCTTGCCCAATTAAAGATGAACTGTGTAAATTACAAGGGAAATACAAACTATTTTAGAAATTTTTTTATCATCCTTGGTTTGTTTTAATATTTTATCTTGTCTTTCATTGTTAAAGGTATTCGTATGTTTTTTCTGATATTCATTTACAGGTCTTACAAAGTGATTCTAAATGAAATCTACGTGTTTACAAGTTAGAATTGATCTCCTTCATTTGTCATACTCTAAAAATTTAAGTTCATTCCATTCTAAATTTACAATGTTCAAATTTCCTTTAATCAATGCGTGAAGAGCAATAATGTAGTTCTATTTTCAAAAGTTCCTTTCAAATAATATAGAGGAATGTAATATTTCCTAACACAGACTTTTCTAGCCTTCAAACAGAGAGTTTGCAAAAGTATTTCAATCAACAGATTTCCAAACAGGAGCAACTCCATTTTGTATAAAGTAAATCAACTTCTATTAAACTGAAATAATTTCCTTTACAACTTCTTTTCTGTTCACCAAAAGACAACTTACAAAATAAATCTTTCTCATTCAAATGTAACTTTCACATCCAAAAACAGAGCAACTTTTCACCACAAATAATATTACAATGTCATCCACTTAAAGTGGGAAATTATTTTACAATAAGGAACCCAAAGAGGACTGTGAAATTTTCTTCATACACAACTCCAAGAAACAACAACAAGAGAGATCCACCAGATTTCATTTGGTCACAACAAAAAAAGGGGAGAGGCAACGCTCTCCACCCAACCAAGAATTCCAATGAAGAGGAGAAGTCATCCTCCTCATTGGCCCCCAATCCCTAACCACATTACAATATAAAATGGATTCAACTCATGGCAATAAGATAATCTTCCAACACACAAAATATATTTCACAATCATATCACAGTCCAAAATAAAAACTAGTTCTGAGTCACAAGAAGGACAATAACAAAATATACAAGGCCTCATCACACAAAGGCCAAAAGAGCAAGATCTATGGGGAAGATACTTATACCTCTTAATGGGGAATGGGTGACCACCTTAAAAACCTACCAAAATATTCATCTCAAACCCTACATACTCTTATGCCTCCCCCAAGTACCTCTTATGCCTCCCCCAAAAGTAAGAAATGCAAGCTATTTCTTATCCAAGGTGGAACACCCAACCCAAACTCCCTCCAAAATAACTCTTATGCCTCCCCAAAACTCTTATGCCTCCCCACAAAATATCCCCATAGTCTTCTCCTACACCACACCTAGGCAATCTACCCAACCAACCAACAAACATACCAAACATTCACATAAGCACAATATGAAAGAAAACCTTTTTACAAGAGTCAAGCTCCTACCTCTCCATGATAGAGCTTGATCCAAAAGTTCAACAGTAAGCTTTTTCAATCCAAATAGTCCCAAAGCACCAACAAATCCACAAGCATCCAAAATCCTCTAACTCTCTCCAATTGCAAGAGCACCAAACCAACATGAAGTAACCCAATGAAGTAACCCCAAATCAGAAATGTAATTTGAACAAATATAAAAGGGGGAGAGGAGGATGAGGTGGCTCCATGTAGGATTCCACATCACTCATCCTCAACTCCACCTCACAAGTCAACTTCAAACTCCAAGGCATAATTAATAAGTGGGTGAATAAATGACATTTTACTTACACACACAATCCAAGCCCACAACCCTTAAGGACCAAAATTAATTTCATGTAAGAAGGTGTAATAAGAACTTACAAATTGTCTTCCCAAAATACATAATAAGGCCTAATTTTGACTCCCCAATCCCATAGGTAGGGTTGGTATAGCAATTTAAGAGGTGTGGGACAAATTTAACTTGTCCCACAAGCCTCCAAATTCAGTCCCTAAGGACAAATCCGAATTTCAAAAGGAAGGTGGAGTGTTTCACACCCAAGGTTACTTACACATCACTTACAACACATAAACCAAGAGCCAACAAATCTAATAAATGCATTTTTTGACCCATTTTTATTTATTTAACAACATGATTACTCACTAATCTAGACACAAATAAAAATAATAATAACGGGAAAATACATCACTAAAATCCACGTACTAAAATTTAAACAATAGAAACTAAATAAAAGAATACACATAACCCCTTGGTCACATTTGAAGGTGATCCCCCCCATGGGAATCCCTAACAACAATTCAAACACACACACACACACACACAACAAATACACGTTGCCATGGTGACCCTTGTTGAATTCATCTAGGATTCCAATGTGGTTGGTCTCCAATCCCCGATGTTTGTTGTGACATGTTTACCTACAAAATACAAATACCTCCTTTGGCCTCGTGGCCACATCAAAACATCCAAAAATATATATAAATATAACTTCCAAAATCATCTATATATGAATCACAACATCATCTAGGAAAGTAACAATATCATTTACAATTTCATCAATAACCATATGATCACAAGATTAGTTCAATTTTATAGGTTTACTCAATATGACAAAATATCACATGTACGAAAATATATATATATATAATCATGGCAAGCAGTTGTATCAATATAAATATAATTTGTTTCTAATACCGCATGCATCATATATGAAACAAAATCAACCACACCATGATCTCTAATGTCTAACATCATAACAACTCGATGATAGAGTAATGTCCATAAGTATAGTCAGCAGATTCATAATTAATAAAAAAGGTGTAGAAGGGAAGTGGGCACTACATCCCCATCCCCTTAGACTTGACTTCCTCCTAGAAGTCACTGAAACAGTGTGGAAAATTGAATCGTAGCAAAGTATAATCCTCCCATGTAGCCGTAGTCTCATCATATCTTTCCCATCGCATCCGAATCTGGTCAATCTCTACCACGAAGGCCCGTGGATCTTGTACTCTATAATGCAAACGGATCGACCATCACCTAACCCTAATCATGCACCTACAATGAGGTCCAATCTAGCACATGAGAAGGGTCTGAAACATATCTCCTAAGTACTGAAACATGAAACACATCATGGATGTGAGACAAGCTAGGTGGAAACACTAGACAGTAGGCCAAAAGACCGATACACTCCAAGATCTCAAAGGATCCTACGAATCTAGGATCTAACTTACAACCTTTTCTCAGTAATGTCAGATAGGATCTTATGTGGCCTGATACGAAGGAAAACCTTCATGCCCACATCAAAACTACAGTTGATCCTATGTTGATCTGCATACTTCTTCGATTTTTTCAGGTACCTCTTGTAGTCTCTATCTCGATCATAACCACCTACTGCTCCATGTCTTATAATAAAGCTTTCCCAAGAGAAACCTTGTCCTCTAACCTACCCAAACTAAGAGGTGTCCTACACTCTCTATCATACAAATCCTGGAAAGGATCCAATCCTATCGAACTCTGAAAACTATTATTGTAGGTAAACTCCACCAAGTAAAAATACTCCTCCCATCTCAACTGGTGATCCATAACATACATCCTAAGCATGTCCTCTAAGATATGATTCACCCACTCAGTCTATCCATTTGTCTCAGGGTGATACACAGTGCTGAAATTGATCTTTGTTCCAAGGGCATACTGCATGATAGTCCAACAGTGGGAAGTATATAGAGGATCGCGATCACAAATGATCTTATGCGAGTAATCCCATGCAACTCGACAATCTCATCTAGATGTACCCATGTCAGTGCACTAGCTATATAGGTGGTCTTCACTAAAGAAAAATGACCCACTTTCGTCAATTTATCCACCGTGACCATGATAGCGTCATGGTGGTATATCGACATCGATAGCCCAACAATGAAGTCCATGGAAATGGTTTCCCATTTCCACTACGGTATAAGCATGAGGAAAGAAAAGTTTAGCTAGATGTTGATGCTCGACCTTCACTTTCGACACTCTAAAAAGCTTTGGTGGATGAAAATGACCATGATTAAAATTTATTGTATTGAAAAATTAAAAATTTGGTCAAGAAATGTTTGTTAAAATTGAGGGTATGATAGGAAGGTTGTTTATTAGCTCCTATTGTATATGATTTGTTTTTTCATCCGGAAAATGTAATCCTAATAATATAATTTTTGATTAAAAGAAAGAAGGGAAAAAGATAAAATGAGAGTGTGTTTTTCAATGATAAATGTAACAAGCACATTGACTGAAATATCTATGCTTAATGTCTGGAAGATTGACTAAAATTGGAGTCCACCTTGCCACGCTTGTAAAAACAAGAATGCACTAAACAAGATAAATCATTCCTCATGAAGGTCATTTGACGTGGCACCGGAATAGTAATACCCCTCAACATTAGGGAAATCGTATTATGGTTATGGTAGTAGGGGAGAAATGTGACGTGAAAGAGAGGGTTCAAAGCACCACATGATTTCGGCTAGTGGCATGTTGTTCTTCACTCATAGTTGAGATTCGATCTCATGACATGTTGTTATTCACTCATAGTTCATTTTTTGAACTCGATATAATAATAAAACTACATTAACTACATCTACCACTAATTAATAAAAATTTAAGAAAACGTATTAATACCAATCTAGAAATAAAGAACACCTCAAAACATATTTATCATAATATTTGCGAAATAAATATATTTAAAAAATTGGTGTAATTTTAAAAACTATAATATGTTACAAATTATTTAAATAAATTAAAAAATTCCCCAACAATTTAAAACAAAATTAAAATAAGAGAACTAATACTAGTTAGGACCACATCGTTTTTTTAAACATAAATATTCATTTTTCCTTACATGAAAGCCAATTTTTATTAATCATGTTCCATAAATTTAAAAAGTATGATGCCCTCCTTAAATGCACAAGCATGTTATGTCATTATGCGTATTGCACAAGCCTTTACTATTTTTTTCCCTACTTGAGTCGTATCACTTTACCTTGAAAATATGTAATGATATTTTTAAAGTTAATGGTGTTAGATGGTTTTCATCATGCACAATTTAGATTTTTTGACACATATAATGGGTTCCATAACCATATTTTAGTGACCACTCCTCTTTGACACTATTTTCATTATGATGATATTATTGTTGGATTGATACTCGTAAATTTTGATTTTTATATCTTGATCCGTATACATGATAGACTATGAAGATATTTGGACTATTGACATGTTTTGATTCACATTTTGATTATGATGCGCTAGATGATGATGATGGATAAATATATATTTTGAATTTTTGTATTTTGATTTTATACTAACATGGCATATTCTCGACGCATAGCCTATGTTTGTGTAGACACCAAATTTGGGTCTTATGACTCCGTGTACCCGTATCTCGTCCCACATCCTAATCCTACCTCTTCACCTAAAACCTTACACATCTGAATTATTTATTAATTACATTATAATTAATAAATCCACATCTCAAACCCTACCACCTCACCTCACCACCTCACTTATGACCTAGCCCTAACCCTAAACTAACCTAATTAAAACCTATGACTTGGTCTAGACCCACACCCATGACTCATCACCCCTCACTCACATCAAAATGAGCCTAATAATGACTTGACCAGGCCCACAACTGACCCCTCGGGAGAAAAGGAGGGAAAGTTGGCTATTTTTGGTAAAAATAGCCAACTTTGACTTGACCGACGCCAGTCCCTACTCGACCGCCATCGGTTATGCAACCGCCATCGGTTCCCTATAAATGACCGACCCCAACCAAAATGCAAGGATCCGGATTCATTTGCAAAAAGAGACAAGTGAGAAGGAGAAAAGAGTTTGCAGAGAGGAGCATAGAGGACAAGACTGTAACTGATCAACGAGATCACGGTCACACTCATCCAAGCATTGGGAGAGTCAGAAGATAGCTTCATCAGCTCACTTTCGATTTTCGATCATCCCACCAGAGCTTTGCCTTTGTCACCGCATTCCTCAGACCTATATCCTCGTCAGAAAGTAGTAAGTAGTATCTTGTATGCTTCTAGGCTTCACTTCGTGAACCTTTGATTGATAGTAATTATAAACTCACCCCTGGATCTAACCCCCGGCAGCACCCTACACCTAACCTTCATTTATCCATCCCTATATTGCCCAGAAGATAGCTTTCTCACTCTCTGAGTCTTCTCCATTGCCTTATTATTCCCCTAACCATCTACCAACCTTAAAACCCTATAATCAACCTCTACCTAGAAGCCCCTGAATCACTGCCCCTACCAACATTGGTTATCCCCTATCGGTAGCAGTTTTATAACCGCGGTCGGTTATCCAGTGACCAGCATCGACCACTGTGACTTATTCCAAAACCAACCTTTCACCTATTTATCCCCTAACAACCTCGCATTCAGCCTGGTCTATCCTCAGAACTTTATCTCGAATGTATCAATAACAAGTGACCAAACAAACAGAATGACATTTTATTATGGGTAGTTTAGTCTCTATTACTTTTAGTAACGAGGTACCTAAATCGTGATTTTGCAATAGCTTCTTTATTATCATTTGCAATAATTTATATTAAAAGGGAACTGACCACCTTTAAAAAGGAGGTTAGTATTTCCTGGCCCAAGGCAGTTCCTTACTTATTGTCTAACTAAAATCTGGGTGGTCTTGCATTCTTATTTACAGGTACTCCTTCCCTGCACAAAAAGGAGTTCTTCACAATTGGTCTGATCTCTCTACGGTACGCACACAACCTCCCAACAATCAACAAGTATTCCTCCTAGCCCTAACCCCTTATTTGTTTCTCAAGAGAATGAACAGATAGAAGTAACTCTATTCTGGAACTAGAAATTCTGCGTGAAACATTTTGGCATGCCCGGTGGGACCCTATTAGGTTTCTTTCTTTCTTGCTTGTTTTCATATAGGGAGCACACTTGTTGTTTCTTTCTTCTAAAATATTCACACAATATTTTGTCATTTTGGTAAAATAAGTTGTCTTTCTTTCGCATCTTTGCATTAGTGAAAGTCATCTTCTTTGCTTCATCAAATATCATTTTCGATTTGGGTTTAAAACACGTGCATCACATTCTTGCTTGTTGTTTTTAATTCAAGTGAACGAGATTAAGTAACAGGTCATACACGTGGGGTGATATCCACGGTATTGACAAGAAATTAATCTTACTCTCACTACACAACACATACCAAATCACATCATAATCTACACAACATCTCAAACATCCCCCCTTTTCCCGCGGTATTCCTCCGCCCGATTGAGGTAGCCTTACAAGCCAAAACAAACTTGACATCTCCCTTAGGTATTTTGTTTAGGATTGACATCATCTGGCATCTAAGGCATAAGCCCAAAAGTGATTAAAACTAATCCTAGGTTTAGTCTCTTGATTTGCTTGTGCATCTTGCTTGTTTTCTGATTTTTCTTTCAGTTCTGTTTCTCTGTTATACCCTGTCTCAGTTATCACTTCAGACAGTTTGGTGGGTATACTCAGCCTTGTTATCCCCAAACCAGCAGCCTCTTATATTCTCTCTTTTCCTTCACAGTGACCAGCACCGGTCCTATTCTACCAACATTGGTTACCCGACCGATGGCGCTATAATTTGACAGACATCGCATTAGACCAATATCGGTTATCGTGTTTTACGCTTCCCCGACAAACCAGTAACCTACCAATTCCAACGTTTTGTTGCATTTTTGTTCCTGATTGACTAATCCTCTGTTGTATCCTCTTGTCCATGGTTGTTATCACCTAACAACAAGTCTGCAACCATGGTTTCACATGCTTTTTCCATGTCTTTGCCTCGAGTCACCCCTTCACATCCTATGGGAATCCCTATAGACACCAATGCTTTTCCCAAGATCTCTGTTGAGATTCGGATTTTGCTAAATTTTTTGATGCTAATCTTAGTGCGTGCATAAGATTATTTGTCTCATACCCCTAACCGTACACCTGACGGTCAACTCCTCTTGGGTATGCCTATTAGTATAGCCACCCACCTAGCTCCTTCCCCACCTAATAACTCCGCCTCACCGTCTTCATCCTTAGCCCCGTCTCCCAGCTCAGTGGATTCGATGGTCCATACCGCACCAATTGGATTTCCTCTCGGTTAACTGGGACCCCACGTATCACTACCATCCACCGACCCTACCTCATCTCTCTCACAAAGTTGCCTAACATAACCAATGATTTAATTAAATAGATGATGGACAAGATGCAAAATCTTGAGGCTTCTATTTCAGGAAACCATAACACCCTGACATATGAGGCAAGTTTGTTAGGAGCCTATTCACCCTTCTGTCCCCCTTCATACATATCCTCCTCAATGGGAATTACTAAAATTTACTCGCTTTAATAGTAAGGAGGACCCTCAACAACACTTGTGATCGTTTAGACATGCCTACTATGTGATTGCTCATTACGATGCCTTACTACTCCGTACCTTCCCCATGTCCTTATCAGGACTTGCCTTGGAGTGGTACAATGCTTTAGCCCAGCACTCAATCTTCTCCTTTAATCATTTGGCCCAATCTTTCTTGGATCAATTCTCCATCAATATTGCCAAGAAATTATCCATTATCGACCTATATGTCATTCGACAATTTGAAGACGAGTCTATCATAGATTTCGTTAGACAATGGCGGGGCCTTATCAACCAACTTACTTATGCCTTACCTCAGGCTGAGCTCATCAAACTCTTTACATGGGCCTGCGCTAAACACATTTCTCCCACCCTCCAAATTCAAACTTTCCGCACCTTTGATGAGGCCTTTACTATGGCTCGGAAACTAGAGGTTTGGGCCTTAGAGGAGGAGAAAATGAAGCTGCGCAACAAAAACTCAAATTTCTGAACCCAGGACTCCACAAACAAACCCAACACCACCAACTCTCATGCATCGGTGGCTTCGAAATTAAAAGAAGCTGTACACACGGTAATAGTCAAATCTCAAGCACCGTCTTATACCCAGCCGAAATCCACCTATAAGTATAAAGCCGAGCCCATCCAAAGACACTCCTTGAGAGAAACTTATGAAGTGAGCTTGGACAAATTGCTTAAAGTAGGAGCTATCACCTTGCCTCCTATTAAACATCACTCTGGGTTTGATTCCACCCATGCTATACCTTCTTGGTATAAAGAGAATGATTTCTATAACTTCCATCACATGAAGGGACACAACCATGAAAACTGCAAGATGTTGAAAAACATAGTGCAGGAAATGGTTGATACAGGGGATATAACCCTTGATAATCCTAATGCCCCTACTAATCGAAACTTAAAAATCTTCAACAAACCATTTCCAAATCATTCCTCTAACAGTAACACAAACCAAGAAACCTTAGCTGAGGAAAAGAGTGTGCATGAGATCCACATGGTTTTCAACTCCCAACCAAGGGCTTCCATCGAAGAAATTCTGAATCGAGCCTCTTCACCGACGTAAGAGTCCTCACCCCCTTCTCCTTCATCAGGACAAGAGGATAGCCCCGCTATTCCTTTACCCATAAAGAAACCAACCACCCAGAGTTCTCTTCTCACATAAGAGCCTTCTTACACCACCTCCCTGCAAGACTGTGAGCGGATGTTATCCAACTTATCTATTGCCCACACATCTCCTTCCACCGCTCTTGCTGCAAAAGAAGAACGATCACCACTTTTTCTGTCATCCTTAGAAGAGAAACCCCTCGAGCCTACATCACCAAATTCTGTAATCATGACAGATCCTCTAGAACATGCCCTCCTCCCTATCAGTTCTTGGCGCCTAAATATTTCCAAATGACCCGTTGACCCTTAACACTCATTGATACAGCGCCTCATTCGCCCCCTATATCACACCCCCAGTGGACCGGAATCACAACCCACTTCTCTTCCATATCAAAATGCCTGTCCATACATGAAGATTGTCATCCCCCAGAAGATAGACGACTCTTATGGGCACGTTGGAGAACACCATGCTCTACTCAAATGCAAATGACTAATCCGGACACCTCTACCATATACCGAAGTTTTTACAAAAGCTCAAAATGCCTATATTCTCACCTCCACTCCCCTCATCTCCACCGAATACCTCATCAACCTCTATCAACCTACCCAAACCTTCCCCTACACTTGGGACTTTACCAATACCCAGCCTGACACACCCACCTAAACGGTTAGACTTATCCAAAAATAAAGTCGTCGATCCACCTAGGAGACAGGCCCCATCTCCTCGAGTCCAATCTATGCCTCTGCCACACCTAAAACCCTCACCCCTGATCACACCAAAGACAACAGGCATGACTTCAACCCTCTCCGTCACATCTACCTTCTATATTGGGGCCTCACCCTCCACCTTGCCTCAATACACCATTCCTCCCACGTCTTCTTTAACATGACCAACACCTTCGCACCCATACGAAATCGCATGGGCATCTCAACACCATTGCCTCAAGTATCTTTCCTACCTACCAACCCTAAGCAAACTTGATCATCGAAGGACTTGTTTTCTACCGCTCCTCTTTCCCCGTGGTTGTTTCCTACCACCACGTCATCTGTGGCCTCATCATCTAATCAACTCAACATGACTTCTGTGCAGAAGAAGCCACGCATGGTTAAAACTGATCATCAAAATCCCTTGCCTAAACCACCACCCGTACGAACCACTCATACCCAACCATTACCAAAACAATCAATAATCTCACCCACTCAATCAATAGCCTCATTCGACCCACTCAAAGGATCTTACGCCAAGATCCTTGATATGCTGATAGAGGATGCGACCATTTCCCTACCCCCACTCAGACCCTATGATCCATCTAAACCTCGACCTATAGGTTATGATGAATCTAAAATCTGTGCCTACCACCACACACCAGGACACAATGTAGAAGAATGCAAAGCTTTGAAAGCCATCCTTCGCCAGTCACCTATCTCGGATAGAAAATCTCAGAAAGATGACTTACGGAAGAAAAAATCCTAGCTTCGATCCCTTCTCCTACACCACCTGTCCCCGCCTCGCCAAAATCTATCATCATTACAACCCCACCTCTCGAGAACAATGACTTATCCCTGCCATCTTCCTCCTCTCGTATTCACGAGGTCAACATGATTAGCATTGCTACTCAAGGTCAGAAAAACAATGGAAAATTCAAAGAAAGCACACCTGTGGCCTCTCTTTCTTCTTCCGCCATCCCGATCACACCACCACCTAAAGTGGTTATTCATGGACCTACCTATCCAGGTCTCCGATTGATTTTCCCATCGCATACCATGATCAAACAACTTCACAAATCTCCTGTAAAATGACACTTTATGATCTCATTCAAACATCTCGAATCTCATTGAAAAGCTCGATTGAAATCCTCCAAGGGATAGAGGTCCTACCTAACAAAACCTTACCCATTGCCTCCATCTTCACACCCAACCACGTTGCCTCTCTCACCAAACAACCTACCTCCATAACCACCTCTGTCCCTGTACAACAAGCCGCTGCTGTCAATTTTTCCAAAGAAGAAATTGTCGTCTTTGGTGCAGAAGATCCTGACCCTACTCTTTTCATCTTAGCTTATGTCTGGGACATCCGGGTACGTCGTGTTATGATCGACGAGGGCGCTAGCCTAAACATCATCTCTTCCAAATCCTTCCAACAGATGAATATCCCTCCTAGCTACATGTGTGCCAACCCCACCATGTTGCATTCATTCAACGATGCTATTACTTCTACCCTAGGCACCGTGATCCTTAACATTTGTGTAGGGCAACGTACCTTACTCGAACTCATCTATGTCCTTAAGGGAGAATTCAATACAACATATTGTTAGGCCGCCTTGGATCCGGGCTATGGTATGCATTCCCTCCACCTTACATAAATGCATAAAATTTGAGTATGAGGGGAAGTCCTACACCGTCATGACTAACACTTCCCCTTCAAAACATGCAATATGTTATACCGCCCTAATGATGTGTGTTATCCAAAATTTACCCTCAAGGTAATTTTGATAACATGCATCAAATTCTCAAGTCCCAGGAAAATAGATTGAGTCAGGGCAAAAATTCATGTTTCTAGGGTCCCCTCATATTTTTCTAACTCCCCTGTCCAAGTAGAAGAGAGCAAGTTCTGAGAAAATGTGAAAAATTTGCAAAAACAAGCTCGGGCCAGGAAAAATCACGAAAAATGGCTAAGTCCTAGTCCTCGCAGCATTTGGGACAGTTGGGACAAAAGGGCGCAAACCGGCCGAAAGGCCGCTGACGAGGATCGAAAGCAAATGGGACATCCGAGGCCAAAAGGACGACGGACGCGGAAATCCGAATCGCCAAAAAGAGAAAAAATTGGCTAATCTTTGAGGGGGTCGCCTTTGGGACAAGCGGGACAAAAGACGTGAACCGGGTGAACCGGTGAAATGAGTCAAGGCAGCCCGAACAGGCCTGGGATGCGTGGGCCAGCATCGTGAACCGGCCGAACCGGCCGAAATGAGAACTTTTCCCTAAGCCATGATAAAAGGGCGCGAGGCAGGCGAATTTCTCCCAGGCACGGTCGAAACCAAATGGGCCATATGGGCTGTGAGTACGCGAACCAGACGGTTCAGCCGAAATGGGAAATTTCAGCACCGAAACCAAATGGGACAAAGGGACGCACGGGACACGAAAAGCCGAAATGGCCAAAGGCAGGGAAGAAAAGTCAACGTTTGGTCCGGAAACTTCAAACGGCCATAACTTTTGACTCAGAGCTCCGATTTTCATAAAATTGGACTTTTTGGAACGAGCACGACGTCCTCTATGCCACAAAAACTAGATTTATTAATTTTAATGAGGGTAGATATATTTAAATAAAATAAACATATTCGGCTCCAGTTAGTCAATGCTCATTCCCGACAAATGACAGAAAACGCCTGCCTGACCCAAAATAGCTGCCCACACTTAGAAGGCCATAACTTTTGCATTTCTCAACGAAATCGCACAAAATTGGTACCATTGGAATCGTGGTTCCGATCCCGATGCACAGTAATCAAGAAATTCTAGATTTGATCAGAAATTGTTTGGTTTTTAGGAAAACGTGGCCGGGTTCGGAACAGTATTCTATTTGGTAGTTGGGAGTGCAATTAAGAGGCATGGTCATCATTCTTTCTCTGCTGCAGCACATGGGACAGTATGGGGAGCCTTTTTCAAGTAATATACAATCATTTCACTCAATTTAATGCTTCTTACAGGTGGTTGAAGGACAGATTTCGGGATTTCCATTTTCCCTTCTCTTCTCCTTCTCATTTTTTCTATAAATTGGAGTGTTGGGCTCATTGTAAAGGGGAGAGTTTTTGGGTAGCAAAGCTCTGCCAAAATTGCTTTGTGAAGCCAGTGTGTTGCAGGCCCTTGTAGTGGACTCCTTACATGGTGATCCAGGCCCTTATCTTGTAATAGATCGAATCTGCAGCATATCATGAAGCAATAAAATACCAGTTTGTGGATGTATCTTCCCCTGCTGTGTTTTCTTGCATCCTTCTTACCCCTTTGATCTTTCTATAAGAATATTGTGTCTATTATTGTGTTCTTGAAGGGATTCATTAACATTGTGTATGCTTGGAATATTGCTGCGAATGCATTTTATTGGATTATGGTGAGACTGTCATCACCTCTTCTAGTGTGCACTTTGCCTCTGTATTTCACACATTTGGAGATTACTCTCACACCCTCTTTTTCTGTTGTATCACCGCTTTAGTGTAGGCTTTCATTTTATGCATTCTCTCTCTCTCGGTCCTTGGAATTTTAGGTTAGAATAGCTAGTTTCTCCTTCATTAGAGTAGATTGTGGCGGAGTAGTTTAGGAGCAAGAACCGACTTTCTCGGAGGTCTATCTCAAGTAGCAAGTCCCACAACTTGGAGATAGTACCCATGTTATCCAATCACACTTTGGATGCTTAGAGTGATCAAACTAGAAATCGATCAACATCCGAGTGCGGTGATTTGGTGATAACAACGTGCTTGTACCGATCAATACACCCATTGATCCAACCCAACCATCTACTTCGACCACGCCTCAACCATCCACCTTAGCCACACCCACACCTTCGACCCATGCAACCACCGACGCAAATACCTCTTCCTTACCTGTGGACAACATCCCAACCTCGGATCCCTTGGTATGTGTTTTTCAACGCCTTACGTTGGGGGAGTACCGCCTATACAACGTTAGCACCTTCCATACCCCACAAGAGTATGGACAATTACATGCGCATCCTACTTACGACCGTCGTGTGGGGGAGGTGATCTCCTACGGACCACCTAATTGCTGCACCAACCTAACATATGGGGGTGTCGAAGCATCCTCTGTCACCCCTGAACCTCCCCTTGGTGTGGTTCCCTTCCAATCTGATTTTCAATATCTAACCAACCGTCGTTTCGCCCTCACCTTCCTGACGCGCTGTGCTTGGAAAGGTTTTGGTTTCGGTCTTTATGAGCAAGGACGACATACGGTTATTCCCATAACAACATGCAAACACAAAGATCGTAGTGGTCTTGGGTTTTCTAAACCCCCTACACTGAAGAAACCTCATGTCAATTGTATCCAGGAAGACGACAAAGTCACCCATTCCAAACAATCATCGCCCATTTTACCATCTTCACCCATGGAGTCGATAGACCCGGAATCTATCCCTCCTAACTTTTTTTTTCGTGAATGCTATCTTCCTAGGTCCTCTCACTTATCAACGCGATGGTGAGGACCCATCTTCTCTCCCCCTTTTACATCCAGACATGATCGAAGAATACCTACCTTCGATTAATGTTGTGGAGTGCCAGGATGATGACTCCATCCTCACCTACCTTGGTGCGGATGACTCTTATATTCAACGTGCCTTACCATCTAACACCCAAACCATGTTGAATGAGTCGACTATAGAAATCAACATCCACACGGAGGATGATCCTCACATTGTAAAGATCGGACAATCTCTTGATGCATCAGAACAAGTTGCCTTCACTACCTTTCTCCATGCCCGCAATCAAGCTTTCACTTGGTCCTACGCCGACATGCCAGGAATCGATCCTAACATTACTATCCATAACATCACTCTGAAACCAGACTCCAAACTAGTTAAACAGAAGCTGAGAAAAATGCATCCACGCATTGCTCTCTTGGTTAAAGAAGAGCTTCAATGACTCCTTTCTGTCTCTTTCATCCTACCTATTGACTATCCGCAATGGATTTCTAATGTTGTACCTATCACTAAAGCGATGGGGGGACTTCGAGATATGTATGGATTTCTGGGATCTTAACCTCACCTACCCAAAGGATGACTTCCCCCTACCTAGTATTGATCAACTTGTCGATCTCACTGTGGGCCATGAGATGCTTTCTCTCATGGATGGTTTCTTGGGATATAATCAAATTTTAGTAGCCCGGCCGATCAACATAAAACCACCTTCATTACCCCCTGGGGACCTTCTGCTATCGTGTCATGCCATTTGGCCTTAAGAATGCTGGTGCAACCTATCAACGAGGCTATGACTTACATTTTTCATGACATTATGCACACTATCCTTGAGGATTATGTCGATGATCTTCTTGGAAAATCCAAACATCACAGTAAACATCTCGATGTTTTAACCATTATTTTCGACTGCCTGTTACAATACTGTGTTCGTCTTTAGCCAAAGAAATGTGTCTTTGGCGTCCTTTCAGAAAACTCCTTGGCTTTATCATCTCTTTGCGTGGCATTGAGGTCGACCCCACTAAATTCAAAGCTATTTTAGAAATGCCCCCACCCACTAACCTAAAACAATTGCATAGTTTGCAGGGAAAACTCTAATCTATCCGTCGTTTCATCTCACAACTCTCGGATCGATGTCAACCTTTCCATCATCTCCTTAAAAAAGAAATTGTATTTCAATGGAGCGAGGAGTGCCAAAAAGCCTTTGAAGCTCTTAAAACTTATCTCTTGCAGCCACCCGTGCTTATCCCACCTCAGGACGATCGCCCTTTCTACCTTTACCTTTCTGCCACTGACCATGTTGTAGGAGCTATGCTCGCACATCATGACTCCTAGCATTAAGAACAAGCAGTTTATTACATAAGCCGTACTCTCATGGATTACGAAACTAGGTATATACATGTTGAAAAGTTGTGCCTAGCCCTATCATTCATGGCCACCAAACTCCGACATTACCTCCTGAATCACAAAACTTTTGTCATCACCAACGTTGACCCCATACATTATATGTACGCCAAACCTCATCTAAACCAATGCATCACCCGATGGCTTATGCTCCTCGCCGACCTCGACCTTGAGTTTGTACACCAGAAATCAGTCAAAGGAAAACTATCACAGACCAACTCGTGGAAGCCCCTTTACCTGGGGAATAATTTACCAATTTTACTTTCCCTGATGAACTCATCGCAACTCTTTCGCTCAATGATGCGTCTTATCCGATGACTCTCTTCTTCGATGGATCTAAATGCCAACGTGGCAGAGGGGTGGGCATTGTTCTCATTCCTCTTGAAGGTGAACCTATGCCTCTTTCATTCGGAGCTTGATTTCCCCTGCACTAACAATACTGGTGGAATATGAGGCCCTTGTTTTTGGTCTCACGTTGTGTTACACTTGGGTGGTAAGTCTATTCACATTTTTGGTGACTCTCAATTGGTAGTAAATCAAGTCACTGGCATCTACCAATGTAAAAATGAGGGTCTTCAAAATTACAAACGTTACGTAGATTCACTTTTGACCTTATTTACCCATTATACTATCCAAACCATTCCACGCTCAACTAATAAATTTGTGGATACTATGGCTTGCTTGGCCTCGCAAATTCCTACATCACCATCTGATTCTGACATATTTTTCTTGGTCCAACAACTCTTTGCCCCATCTTACTTAGTCCTAGATGTTTGTATGGTAAATAATGTATCTGCTGATTCACAGGATACCTGGTATCACCAATTTCACAACTACCTTACAACCTCTGTTCTCCCACCTGACCTTACTAGTAATGGAAAACACACTTTCCTTAAAGGTGTTTCTCATTATGTCATCATGGGGGGACTCCTCTATAAATGTGGCTTCGATGGTATCCTCCTTCAATGTCTAACTAGCGCTGAAGTCACTCATACCATCCAACAAGTCCATGACGGAATTTGTGGTGGGCACTTTAGTGGCTTTGCCATGGCCAAGCGGATCCTTCACCTAGGATATTATTAGCCTAATCTTAATACAGACTACTACGAATATGTTAAGTGTTGTTTTATGTGTCAATGACATGCCAACTCGCAACATACTCCCAGCCATCCGCTACAGGTCACACGAGATCTTTGGCCTTTCTCACAATGGGGTTTGGACCTTATTGGTGAGATTCATCCACCTTCTTCGCAACGTCACCGTTGGATCATCACGGCAACTGAATATTACACTAAATGGGTGGAGGCCATTCCACTCATTTCAACCAAAAAGGAGAAAATTGTTGAATTCATCAATCATCACATTATTTGTCGTTTCGGTGTTCCTCATCGCTTGATAACCAATAATGGCAAATCTTTCAAAAATAAGCTATTATGAGCCCTTTGTGACAACTTTGGTATCAAACTTAGCTTCTCGTCACCCTACTATCCACAAGCAAATGGTCAAGCTGAATCTTCTAACAAAACCTTAACCAAAATTCTCATGAAAGTTGTTAATGATTCTGGTCAAAATTGGCATGATCACATCCCCTTTGCCCTTTGGGCTTATCGTACAAGCATTCATACTTCCACTAATGCCACACCATTCTCTCTGGTGTATGGTACCGAGGCTATCTTGCCTCTCGAAATACAAATCCCTTCCCTCAGAATATCTCTCCAGGATATTCTCACCAATGATGACTTCGCCAAGAGCGGTTAGCCCAATTGGAGCTTCTTGACGAGCGTTGTCTTACTGCTCTTGACCACCTTCAAATTTATCAAAAGTGCATCAAGCACACTTATGATAAGAGAATTCATGAGCGTACCTTTAAAATTGGTGATCTTGTCCTCAAAGAGAATCAACATGTAACCAAACTAGAAAAGAGCAAACGTGGAAAATTTCTTTGCTAATTGGATTGGGCATTACCTTATCACTCACACTTACAGATCAGGTACTTATCGTTTAGCTTCACTTAATGGTAAACCTGAGCCTAAACCCCTTAATTCCTTGCATCTATGACCATTCTACTGTTGAATTTAGTGTTACATCACTTCTTATCTACCTTGCGCTCATCCCTTGAGCTCATTTACCACCTCATACACCTTTTCTTTTGTCGTGCATCTCAAAGTAAAATCAAACCCACGTAGTTTGATCATCACCTCCTCTTAAAGATGCCTTCTCCTTTTTAGTCTGGTCCATGACTTAAAAGTATCAAAATAACAAGTTCTCAATTATACAATTCTGGGATATTCTTGAGTCAAACTTCCTGCAAAACTAGATGCTTCATGTCAAACAGACATCTAGACCTCTAAGCTATAAACTAGATTGTTCCCTCGAAGGACAGCTATGTGCAAAGCCGCATCTGCTACTATAAGTAGACTACTCCCTCGAAGGACAGCTATACAAATTCAGCCTCTATCAGAAGCTTCTCGCATTGATCAGCTTCGTGAAGACCTCAAGAACAACAAAATGCATATCCCATATAGACTTCCCACACCGATCAGTCTATATCCTGAAAAATAAAAGCAGTATTCAAAAGTACTTTTGAGTCATGGACTTGTCTATTTTGGTTTGGTTCTCTTCCGTCAGAATAATCACCTTATAACAAGTTCTTGTGTCCCTGACCATACCATCCACCTCACCTCACCATTCTTCACAATAACAAAACTCAAGGGACGTGCGTATATCCGATATATTGTGATTATACAACTCTTTTCACCTATCGACTTCTCACCTATGCAAGGTACCTAGGGATTCAAGCTCATCCTATGATAATACGTGGTTTGTTTAGCTCTTTCCAACTATGGGACACTTTTGCCTCTTTTACCCAAATCTAGGATTGTGTGTTGATCTTAATTAGGACACGGTTTCCTATGCTTGGGTAAGCTAACCCTCACTTCACCTATACCCACACCAACACCAACAACATTACTCTACCAACATCAAACTTTTACCAACCAACAAATTTCCTAACCACAACCAAATTGCCTGAATTCACCTCTCCCTGGTCCTAAGGGAGAACTACATCAGTCTGAGGCCCCTCCTTGCTTTGTGCAATGGGCTATGTAGGCAACACTTAGGAGACATGGGGTCTCCCAAGGTTAGCTCGACCATCCCCAACCATCACTTATCATGTGTTGTGTTTTACTTAAAAATATAAATATTTTCACATATTTATATTGATAACATTCACCTTTGTCCTTTTTCAATCCAAACATTCAAAACAAAAACATTCTTATAATTATCACAAACTCAAATCAACATACATATTTCATTTTATTTAGATGTTAAACAAATACATCTTCCCTATCATCGACGCGCAAGTCGGAATCTTTATTCTTCTACCCCTATGTATGAAACTCACTTAGACCCCCGTGCCTTGTCCCGAACCAGGAAGTGATGGTGATCATCGACGCCGCTCACCTGGCCTCTCCGTACTCAAAGGTACCATTGCTATTAGTTCCTCCCACTGATCCACCAATCTCTTCTGTAACATACGAATCTTCCCTCTCGCATGGCGGACTCTTGCCTCTAGTCTCTCCACTTGAGACCGGGAAGCCTCTAACAATCATGTGGTATTGGTCATTTGTGTGTTTGAAGCTGGTGAACTAAACCCTGCAGGTAGTCTCTCTCCATGGTAATCACAGCTATGTCAGGATGATCAGCCCTCTCATGTGTATCTCACAGCTCTGCTGCCCACCATAATCTATAAGACTATATCACTCCTACATCCATTACCCTGCAATCGGATGTTGTCTTATCTGGTCCTTCTGGAAGTGTCAGCCGTGGAGGTGAGAATGGTGCCTCGGCGTCGATCCTCTTGTATGGTCTATGAGCCATGGGTATATCCTGAACAAATTCAAATTGTCGCCACATGCGATCTAGAGGAATCCTCTCATACTCACATGGCCTGTGTCCTGCGATCCACCTCAATCGCTCTACACCCCTCAAATCCTCGGCTATGTTTGCCATCACCATATAGTTTAGGTAAGGCCTCCAATGGATATCCGCAATCGTCACCATATCCCACATCTACCTATAATACTCGGCATCATCTGTTATGGCCTCTGATCTTGCCTCTTGCTCTGTCTGGACCCATCACCTAAATCCCAACCTTTGCACTCCTATCTCTCCTACTGGATGGGTCACCTATTGGTCGCACACACACAATGTGCTCATAGGCCCAACAATGTAATAAGTATGCACAATCCAGTGTAGTCCTGTGATTTCACCTGCATGCCCATAAACCCCTGTATAGCTCCGCCAGATATGCGGGTGCCCATGCAAAATTCACGCCCTTCTATCATTTCCTAAATAATACACATCAATGATTTTGGAAATCTTCCCCCATCCACTCTAGGTAATGCATAATACCCCACCGCTATCATTAATACCACGGCCAACCTTATTGCCTCAGGGTGTGCTGCAAATATTATACCATAAGTGAATGTCAAACCTCGTTGTGTCAAATCTCACGTGGCTGGACCAAATATGCGCGCATTATATCGCGCACGCTGTGCGCATTAGGCCCTTCCCGACACCTTTGGTCTTCTGTGAATGGAAGTCTCAAAATTTGAAACACATCTTCTAACGTCACTATCATCTCCCCTGTTGGTAGATAGAAGGTATTCTTTTCAGGATTCCATCTCTCAATCAACACCTGCAACATGGCATGATTGCATGTGATTCGTGAATAATAGCGGATTCCGCTTAACCCCACATGGTTTATTAATGCCCACTCAGCTGGTGTTACATCCGCTTGGACTCGTGACAACAAAGCTGGTACCCTATCATTCATCCTCAACCCTACCTATGCCTGCACACATCAAACCAACAAACAACAAATAAATTCCCACATTTTTTTATCACAATCCGTAACTTTACACAGTAACCGATATCGGTTATACATAACCGATACCGGTTACCTAACCGATACCGGTTATTCCTAAACGATATCGGTCACTATCAATTCCATCTGCCCTGCTCAAAAACACCACCTATGATAACTTACTCGCTTGTTCGCGCCTCTCTATACCTAAAAACATATTCAAAACCCCTGATTACCTACCCCATAACACTCACCCCATCCCAAACCTTTTCCTATCACCTTTATTTTTCATCTCTACCCACTTACCTTCCCACATCCTATTCATACGCATGCAAAAATTTAATTCCAAACAAAAATTATATATACCTCCTGGGATGCAGTAGTTTGAGGTGGAACCTGTCTTCCCTCTCCTCTCTACCCGTTGGATGCTTCTCCTTGTTCAGCCATGTTCACCACCCTCTTCACTATTACTTGCCTTTATGTCTTCTTAATCCAAGCCCATGATCACTTTACCTGTCTCTTTCCTCCTTATCACTCAATTCTCCCATGCAACTACCCTATATGGATGAAAATAGCCTCACATCCTCGTATTTAACATGTTGCATGGCTCTAAAAATAAGAATCTAAAATTGCCTCCCAAGCTTTTCTATTTTTAGAAAAGCTCGTTTTAACATAACCGATGTCGGTTATCTAACCGGTATCGGTCAATAGTGACCGACATCGGTTATCTAACCGATATCATCAACCTATACCTATTTTGATTATATCCAGGCCTTCTCTTTGTTTTTTGCAAAATTTTGGCGCTGCCGCCTCTTTTCCCTGCATAATGACATCACTATCAACATCCATCATCATAATAAACATCAATATTTCAAAACATATGCATATCATCAAAACATCATCAACATCATCTATATATACATCACAAACATTCCAATACCATCGACAAAACACATAAAACATTATAATATATGCAATCAACTCAAACATTATACACACCATGTGGATCCAACTCATCATCTATATATATCCTCAAATCAATGTCAACATATACAAATTGCCCTGCATGGGGCCTCTATCATACAAAAAAAAACAAATTCGGCATGCAAGCCGTTGTCTCTGTCAAAATCTCAACTCGGCTCACAAGCCAGTCTCTCATGTCAAAAATATACTCAGCTCGCAGGCTGGTATCAACTATACAAAATGTACTTGGCTCAGAGGCCGTTATATACAACAAAAATGCATACATAAATCCTATGAGGGCACACAGGCCTCTATATACACACTCGATTTGCAGACCGATGTCTCTATCAATGAAACCTCTATTAACTCAACAAAAATCATCTCCGCCCTAGGGTGACTCAGCTCTCTCCCCCCCTCGGCCCATCCCTCAGCTGGCCCCTGTGCCGAATCTCACCTCCTACCTATAACCGACCCACTGGTTGTGGCTGCGGCCCCCTGTGACCTGTGACTCGGGATGTCTCGGCTCTGTGAGCCACATATGGCTGATAATCAACCTCGGTACCATCTAGTACGTCCTGATAATAGCAGGCCTCTCGCTCTCGCCTCCATGTATTGGGCCCGTGCCACCATGGCTGGTGGGGCTGGTCCCCGCTCCTAATATAAGTGGGCCCTGCCCTGCCTGTACACCCTGACCCTGCGCCTGTACCTATGGTGGTGATGGAGCTACCATCGGAGCCTGAACAGGGATCTGGCCCTGAGGCTATGCCTGTGCATGTACTCGTGCCTCGCATGTCCTATGTGTTCGTGCTTGTCCTGTGCACTGTACTGTCCCTCGCGCTGGGCAACTACCCTTGTAGCACTCCGATCTGTGCCTATGCAGCAGCAAGCTGCCCCTATAATAAATGCACCTGACCTAAGAGACGGTCCCTCTCTACTATAATAGCTGCCAAATCTGGCTGTGCGGGTCTGTGCTCTCATGGCTGCCCTCTACCCTGCCCACCAAACCAAAAATGAACCTGTAACTCTGGTGTCGTCCACTATATCATCGGCCGGTCTCTCTATAACCTAGACTGGGTCCAATGGCTGTGGTAGAGGCAGTGGTGCCTCTACATCCTCCCTTCAATACTGTGGGAAGGGAGGTGGCTCATCCTACCGTAGGCCCAACTATTGTCGTACCCTCTCTAGGGGAATCCACTCATACTCCCCGGGTCTCCGTCCAGCCTATCCAAAATATATAATGGATCCATCACACTGGTGTGCTTAGGTTCCTCCACAGGGCTGATGGCCTCTGTATGGCCTCCATATAATATCTAGTGCGGTCAGGCCCTCTAACATATGCCTGTAATACGCTACATATCACCCTGCAATAACCGCTCGTGGTTGACCCATGACCCCCAACCACCTCTGAAACCCATACCTATACACCGCTGTGGCCCCAGGTTGCTTAGGGAAACCCTACTGGTCATAAACACACGATATGCTCATAGGCCCAGTCAGTGTAACAAGAATGTTGAACATATCCCGAATCACCTCATACGGCGATAGCCCAGAGCTCTCTATATAGCTGCACCAAATACACTGGTGCCCATGCATAGTAGGTATGCTCCTCCACCATCTCATGTAATACTCCCATCAGAGCCCATGGGAAGCGGCCTCCCTCTGAGTCAGGGAGGGTAAAGCAGGTGATCCCAATCATCATCAACATGGTGAGCCATGTCTCCTATCGATGCGCGTGATACATATCACCGTAACAGATGCTCACACTATGATATGTAATCAATGGGGCTGCATCCCCAAATACCTGTAGGATGCTATCCATCGCTGTCTCGGCATCCACCTGGAACACCACCTCACCTATGATCGACAGTCTCAGGATGTGATACACATCCTCTAACGTGACTTTCATCTCTCAATAGGGAGATGGAAGACATTGGTTGTTGGATCCCATCTCTCGATGAGGGAAACCATCAGGTTGTGGTCCCTATCCACAGCCCTATATCTCTGGACTCCGCTGAGTCCAACCTCCCACATCACTGCCCACTGTGCTGCAGACACATGTGGCCACATCTACCCCAGTAGAGGTGGCATCCGATCTCACATCGTCGTTTACGGCATGCACGTAAAAATAACCCACTCCATCAGGCCTACCCTTTACAAAACAACTACCTTAACCCTCTATACTCACTCACCCACCCAATCACAACCCGACTCTATAACCACATCTACACCCACCTACCTTACCCTATACATCTATAAATTCCTCTTATGGTCCTCTAAATATCCTACCCACTCCAATCAAACCTAAACCACCTCATCTCCCTCAACATCAATAACCCCACCCTACAAACATCTACAATACCCCCTTTACCTATCCCACACCCTACCAACCGCCCCACTCATACTCCACCCGCTCTACTCTCACCCTCTAACCATACCTCAACCAATTTAACCCCTCCTAATTCATACACAACCCATAACCTATCCTACCCAACACGGCCTCCAACCACCCGATTACCCCCACCCCAATAACCTTTCCTAGCAACTCTACCTTTTCCCCCTTCACCCCACAAATCTATCCTACCCGCCTACAACAAACCATCACAACAAATTTCACACCCTTTCCTCCTACCCATGGTGACCGGTACCGGTCACCCTCAACCGCCATCAGTCCCCCACTCCTTGTCTATACCCAAATTTTATACACCGACATCGGTCGACACATGACCGACGTCGGTCTCTATAACCACTATTCTATACAACTTTAGCTGTGACCGATGTCGGTCGCCTAGTGACCGACATCGATCATTGCCGGATTTGGTCGGACCAAAAATGGCCCCCAAATCCCTTTTTTTATTTTTTACCCATCTACCCAGCCCAATTGCCTAAAAACTTACCCACCCTACCGTTTTGACTTACCTAACATATCTACCCACTCCATTTTATGATTTACCTTCATTTATTCATTATTTTATCAAATTTTAGATTCCTACCCCAAAACCCACATCCTAGCTAAATTCATCAACTTCACACAAATAGGGATTTAGAACCTACCGGTATGACTACACATCGTCGTGGTGGGATAGGTGGTGGTGGTCCATCTCCCCCAGACCTCCTGCTCCTCTAGGCTGTGTCATAGCTCCAAATCTCCTCAGTCGGGTCCTCAACCAATAAAACTCTGCCTCCTGATCTCTGGGGCCTACCAATAACTCACTCCCCCACTCAACTAGTGCCAACTCAGCCCAAATACTCAACCCAATCAATTCAAAACTCAAACAAGAAAAAGGTTGGCACTCAAATTCACAATGTGAAAATGACACGTCATATTTTTTCTTTTTATAGGTTTTGACCTCTAACCGATATCGGTTAGGGCATGCCCTAGAAAACCAATATCGGTCTCCTAACCGATACCGGTCATAACTAACCGATATCGGTTACATGCCTAGTTTTTCCTAACTCCTGCCCTTATCCACCGAACTCTATTTTTCACCACATCGCCTACACCCGGCCTTTGCTAAATAGCCTTATTTTGAATTCATTGGCCCGACCCAAGGCCGCAACCAACCAATCGCCCGCCCAAGGCTAAGCAACCAACGCAATTGGCCCAACCCACGGCCGCAACCAACCAATCGGCTCGACCTAAGAGGCGCAGCATAAACCAATCAGCCCAACCGAGGCCATAATCAACAAATCGGCCCGACCCAAGGCCGCAACAACCCAATTGGCCCAACCCAAGGCCATAACCAACCAAAGCGGCCCGACCCAAGGCCGCACCCAACCAATCGGCCCGACCATGGCCGCACCCGATTAAGTACCTCGACCGAAGCCCGTAAATTACGATTCTATCCACCCATAATGTAGCTATTTGTTCAATCGAGCTCACCTATTCATGTTTTAGCATGACTAGGATACTTGAATTGATCAGCCAACCACTTTTCTTAGACCGAGACCGTGACGTTTATCTCAACCAAACCAACCATTTGGTACTGCCAAACATGCCTAAACATTCCGGTACCTTCCCCGTTATATCCCCTGGAGCTACTTCCTATGCCTTGGATACCAAGATTATATCAGCCTTGTTTGGATAAACTATCAACCTTTGCCTATGAATTGCTTGTTTGCTCTTCAAAACATGTACCCTGGTCGCACTACTGCATTTTAACGTGCATTGGCTTCCTTGAACTTACCCCACCATCTTACCAGCATCTCACCATCATTTACCCTTTATCAACCCTATCCCTGATTTCATGTCACCTCAATCTGTGATAGATTTGAGGGGGATTACCTATACCCTTAACTGGGGCAACCACTTTTTATTATTTTCAGTCAGACTTTACAAGACAAGCTACACGACAACAAGGGGAAAATGTAGACACCAAATTTGGGTCTTACAACTCCCTATACCCCGTATCTCGTCTCATGCAACCTAACCCTACCTCACCACCTAAAACCTTACACACTGAATTATTTATTAATTACCTTATAATTAATAAATCCACATCTCCAACCCTGCCACCTCACCTCACCACCTCACTTATGACCTAGCCCTAACCCTAAACTAACCTAATTAAGACCTATGACTTGGTCCAGACCCACACCCATGACTCATCACCCTCACCCACTTAAATAAGAGCCTAATAATGACTTGACCAGCCCACAACCGACTCCCCTGGGAGAAAGGAGGGAAAGTTGGCTATTTTTGGTAAAAATATCCAACTTTGACTTGGATCGAAGCTAGTCCCTACTCGATCGCCATTGGTTCCTGTAAATGACAGACTCCCAACCAAAATGCAAGGATCCGGATTCATTTGTGAAAAAGAGACAAGTGAGAAGGAGAAAAGAGTTTGCAGAGAGGAGCATAGAGGACAAGATTGTAACTGATCAACGAGATCATGGTCACACTCATCCAAGCATTGGGAGAGTCAGAAGATAGCTTCATCAGCTCACTTTCGATTGTCAATCATCCCACCAGAGCTTTGCCTTTGTCACCGCATTCCTCGGACCTATATCCTCATCAGAAATTAGTAAGTAGTATCTTGTATGCTTCTAGGCTTCACTTCGTGAACCTTTGATTGATAGTAATTATAAACTCACCCCTGGATCTAACCCCTGCAGCAGCACCTTGCACCTAACCTTCATTTATCCATCCCTATATTGCCCAGAAGACAACTTTCTCACTCTCTGAGTCTTCTCCATTGCCTTATTATTCCCCCTAACCATCTACCAACCTTAAAACCCTATAATCAACCTCTACCCAAAAGCCCCTGAATCACTGCCCCTACCAATATCGGTTATCCCCTACCGGTAGCGGTTTTATAACCGCGTTTGGTTATCCAGTGACCAGTCGGCCAATGTGAGTTATACCAAACCAACCTTTCACCTATTTATCCCCTAACAACCTCAGATTCAGCCTGGTTTGTCCCTGTAACTTTATATGAATGTATCAATAACAAGTGACCAAACAAACAGAATGACATTTTATTATGGGTAGTTTAGTCTCTATTGCTTTTAGTAACGAGGTACCTAAATCGTGATTTCGCAATACCTTCTTTATTATCATTTGTAATAATTTATATTAAAAGGGAACTGACCACCTTTGAAAGGAAATTTAGTTTCTTGGGCCCAAGGCAGTTCCCTTACTTATTGTCTAACTAAAATCTGGTGGTCTTGCATTCTTATTTACAGGTAGTCCTTCCCAGACAAAAAGGAGTTCTTCACAATCGGTCTGATCTCTCTACGGTATGCGCACACCCTCCCAACACTCAACAGGTATTCCTCCTAGCCCTAACCCCTTATTTGTTTCTCAAGAGAATGAACAGATAGAAGTAACTCTATTCTGGAACTAGAAATTCTATGCGAAACAATTTGATATTTTGAGTACAATTGTGACTTTATGGATGTTAAAATGAAATTAAATTTTATGATGATAGATGATAAAATTGCTAATTTTGGATGACGATCATTTATTTCTATATGTATATTATTCTCAAGTTGTTGATACGGTCACAATTTCAAAGAGGTATTTTATTTGTATTGCAGGAAATTTTATCACATAAATCGAAGGAGGATAGGGGACCAACCACAAAAGGATGTCGGGTGTTGTACAACATGGCCAAAATTTGACAACTTGTATATAATGTTAAGTTGTTATGGTGCGTGTTATTTATGAGGTTCCCATGGGGGTAACCTCATTGATGTGGCCATGGCTGTAATATGTTTCCTTTATTTTAATTTTTAATTATTTGAATTTATTGTGCATGTTTTAAATTATTGGGGAAATATTGTTACTTTATTAACACTTGCTAATGTGTCTAAATTAACTAGTTTAGATTAAATTTGAATTAAAAGGAATATATGACATGTTAGAAATAAATTAGGTAAATACTCCTTTTTCTAGCAAGATGTGAATTGAATTAAATGCATTTTGGTGGTGTGTACTCCACCATCCTTCCCAAATTCGAATTTGGCCTTGTTGGCCACTTTTGGAGACTTGAGGGACAAGTTAACCTTATTCCTCACATCTCAAACTCTCCTACCAACCCTACTCATGAAGTATGGGACATATTTTGAAAATTTTAATCTATTTTAGAGTGTAAAAAGGGTAAATAATTACACTTGTTACCACATTTAAGTTTTTCCTTCATTAACATGGTGTGCAAGTTGGAATGTGATGTTGGCATGTCATAATTCTTACATTTGCATTTAATTACTTCGCTTGGTGTTTAACGTGTGTGTTTAAATGTAGAGATGACGAAGTGTCATCCAAAATGGAGCCACCTCATCATCCTCACATCCATTTTCTATTTATCGGATGATTTTGAAGGATTTTGGGTCACTTTCCTTATTTTCTTCTCTTGCACTTTTTAAAATTGGTCTTGTTTTTCATACTTGGAGTTTTCTTTCTGAGTGATCTTGTATTCATCTTGGTGTGAAGAATTCTAAAACTTGTTGAGAAAAGGAATTGGAAACTAGATGGAGAGGTAGGCTCTCCTCCTTTTGCATTTTTTTATGAATGTATTTTGATGTGGAAATTGTGTTTTTATTAATTGTGTGATTATTGTGATTATGTTTGATTGTGAATGGGTAGTTTTCCTTAAGTTGTGTGTCGAAGATGGATTCACGGGACCATTGGGGAGGGAAAATGGAGATGTGAGACATGTGTTTGGGAGGGAGTGTGAGTTTTTAGTTCCACTTATGGGGATTGAAAATGATAACATGGATATATTTTGCATTTTGCAAGTGTACAAATAAAGATTTGATTATGTTTTTAGTTGTGTTGATGGAGGATTTTCGGTGGAACTCCCACATCACTTGGTAGAAAAAGGAGGTGGTGCCCATATTCCATTGCTCCTTGTTGGCTTGTTGTTATCAATCCTTTGTGATTGTTGGGAAAGTTGTAATATTGTTTGAGTATATTGTTTGAGTGTATTGTTTGAATGTGTTATTTTATGGAATGCTTATTGTGAAATCCTCTTCTAGAAGTTGTCAAATGTTGCATAATACACCATATTATTCTTTGTTTGGGGTTCGGGGGATAATAAGGGGATGGATTCTCCTCTTATTGGATTATAGGTTGGGTAGTGAGTGTTGCCGATACACCTGTATTTGTATGGTGATTCAAGTTTTGAAGAGTTGAAGGATGCAAGTTGAAAGCTATGAAGTTGGGAGATGACTTGGAAAGAAGACTTGTGTTTTTACCTTGTTGGAAGAATTCTCCATGTTGTAAAATTTATTATTGTTCCCACTTAGAGTGAAAAATTCTAACTTTTTTATGTTTGAAGAAAAGTCTTGTATATTTCATTTATTCTAAGTTGTAGTAATTTAGTTGAATGTAGAAATAACTTTTGTTGTATACCTTGTTGGAAATGACTAATTATATTGTAAGAAACGGGATTTGAAATTTTTTATTACAAAAGAATGTTATTGCAACTTGTAATTATCATATTTGTATTTTATGGTTGGAAAGAGAAATTCCAAAGTATGTGTAATAAAAAAGGAATTACATTTCAAACTATTGAAGGTTGTATTTTCAAATGGAAAATCTATGCATTTGGTAATTTTAAGTCATGAAACGAAGATATGATATAAACCTAGAAAATAATGAATTGTAGATAGTTTAATTATGGGTAAAGTTTTCTTAGAAACCAACCTAAGTAGAAAATGTTTTAATTTAAGGTTCTGTTTTTGGGAAAAAACAACCGCCATGTGCGTAACCGAGGTTTTAGAACCTCCACCCAATGTAGAGCGGTAGTCGATGAACCGCCCACCAGAAAGTGTGGCAAGAACATGACCACCGGCTTGCTTAGGACGGTGGTTTCATCAATTTTGATGGAAAAATAAAAATAACGAGTGTGAAAAATATGGATTGATTTTAAATAAAATCTAAGCTTTAAATATTCAAAATCAAACTACTAGCAACTTATAAATGTTCAAAGAAAATTGTTTAAGCATATAAGTCCTTTTATAGGCATTAAAATTGGTGAAATTTCATAGGTCTAATGAAATGGGGTTTTCCCCAATTGTTGAGCTCAAAGAATGTATATTTATTAAATAGAAAAATGAGATCCACGGTGGAATCTCTACAATAAGCGATTGAAGAATCTTATAATAGTAAACCCTTGTATAAACTAAACTATGAAGAGAAGAATGGAGGAAGAATTCTCTATTTATAACTAGAACCAAGGAAATTTCTCTATGGTTTTATTTCTTGTTTTTAGGGCTTCTCCTCCTTCTCCTCTTCTAAACATGAAAAAGAAGAATGAAAAATGAGGATGAAATTAGGGAAAATAGAAATAAAAAGAAACCTATAAGGATATTTAGGGAAACCCAAATCCAATGGCTAGGATAGATTTGATCTAATGGATCATATTAAACCCTACATCACTTAAGTGGGAGGTATTTTTGTGGTAATGAAATTCAAATAAAAGTGCATGGGTAATGGGGTGAATGGAGCCACTTAGTGGCTAGACTTAATAGTTAAACTTTTCTTATAGGGAATAAAATAAACTTGGTACATGGTAATTAAGTAGACTAATGGACTTGGCAAATTTTTAAACCGTAAATATTTTTAGGAAGTAAATTAATAATATTTAATTATTAATTTAATTCCAAATTCTGCAAGGTTGTGTAGAAACCTTAATCAAGAAATTTATTAATTGTGGATAATGTCTAACCTTACAAACCCTTTTAAAACAAAAAAATTAACGTGATTTTGACTATTAAATTATTAGTTTTTATTTTTATTTGAGAGTAGAATTTTGTGGGCATTACACTTGGTATCGTAGATTTGGGTTCAATGGTTGGACCCAGAGCACACTTGGAAACACAAAACACAAATAAACCTAACACAACTCTAAACCTAGGACACAAAACATTGCATGATATTTTAAAACGTAGAAAACTCAAAAAACTGAAACAAATCCTAGATGATGATAAAATAACTCCAATATTGGTCTATGCAAGAGGCATAGACTAGATGAGGGGTTCTTACATATGAACCTAGATCTAACTCCTCCGATAATGCAAGAGAAAATATATTGCCTCAGATACTATAGACACTACATGATGTTAATGCCGCTTTACGTAGAGTATCTTTAGGAGGGATACCTAGTAGACAAGACAAAGAGCCATTAGTGGAGGTTCGTGCACCTTCACGTCATAAGACGGAGGATAGGGAAGAGAACTCCCATGCAGAGTCAGTTGGACATGAGTCACCACCTAGAGAGCATAGAGATAGAGCTACGGGACACAGAGATAGATGTAGGATCCCTAGGCTAAGAAATGATCATACAAAGAGACCAAGAGGCTGATAATCAATAGCAATATATCACATCAAATAGATATCGAAGTTACACCCACCTCATTTTTCTGGAGACACTGGGAGGATTTCAGGTCAAGGCATGGTTGGTTAGCTTGAGAAGATTTTCTAAGTTATGTCCTTGTGTAGACACTAAAATTAGGTCACACTCCCCTTTTGTCCCTCGACATATAAGCACCCTTTATTACATTTACCTAGCCATGACCCCCTTCACCCCACTAATATTAATTTAATTAATTTAATTTAATTAATGCATTATCCTCACTATATTTATTATTTAAATATCTTATTTAAATAATATCTACACATATAGTTCACTTAGACACCTCACCAAGCTAACTCAACCTAAGACCTATTCTTAGCAAGTTCCCATAACTAACTAAGACTTACCCAAACCCTAAAAATCAATGCCTACATTCCCTCTAACCACATTCCCACATGCTCACAAGAGGCTTCAAGTCTAATCCATGGGATAATGACACAAGATCCAAGAAAATCAGGAGGATCTCCCTAAGTTTAGTAAACCTAGGAAATCCCACCTTGACCGACGCGTTGCTACCCCTAACCGTCGCTAATTAATAACCACCATCGGTTACCCTTTTAACCCCTAAATCACCTTATTCTCAAGGCTGGAAAACATTGGGAGAAAGTTGATGACAAAGAACAAACCTCGAGAGATAACACATCTTTAGAGAGAAAATTCCGGTGAAAACTCACATCCAAGTAAGGAAATTGAGCATCTTCTCCCGCAAAGCCATCCCACCATGATCGATCTATCCAAGTAAAGAGGAGTGTGCGCAGCCCATGCAGAAGATTTTCTTCAGTTGGTGATCACTGGCAGCCTTCAAACCCATCATCAGCACCTCCATCCTTCACACACAAACCGTCAGGAAGGAAATCCAAGTAAGTATAACATCATACTTCTCCGGTTTGTTTCATTTCATCATTATTATATCACACATTGTTTATCTTGCTCCCCATTGACCTTCTCCAACATTTTCACCTCCATAGACCCATTAAAATATTGTAAAAGCCTACTCTAGTCACCCAATACCTCGTTTCAACCAACCAAAACCATTTGTGTAATCACAAAGGAGACCAAAACCCTGTTACGTGACATTCCCGTGATCTCACAAGAATCGGCGCTAGTTATACTTAACCGTCGTCGGTCACCCGACCAACACTGGTCTCTGTGTTTTCCCACATAGCCTTAAAAAAAAGACTTACCCACCTAATTTTACCTCACCTTCATTTACCTGTGACTTACCCGAGACCTTTATCAGACCTGCAAAACCCAAAACCAACCATTTGACCTGTGGATTCTATTCTAGCTTAGCCTGTTAGATTAGATCTATTTTCTTATTGTGTTTTAAGTGAGATACCTAAATCATTTAAAAATAACAATAGGATTTACTTTGTTTATAGCATTAATTTGTTTAAAACAATGGATTGACAGCCATCTAGGAAGTATCATACTTCCGGATCTAGCTTATGCTAGGTAGTTCACTACCCATATTGTTTAATTCCTTATGGTGGTCTTGTTTTCATTATAGGTAGTTCCTCCTAGCCAAAAGGAAGCTCTCATGGTCAACTGTGGATTTGGAAGTCATATGTGCACAACAACCCATCAACCAACATTTGAACAGGTATTCCTCCTACGCCCATTACCCTATCTGTTTCATCAACAATTCAAAGAAATAATCTAAGAAAAAGGTGAAACATTTGGCACACACAGTGGGACCCATTTAGGGTTCCTTGCATTTCATTCATTCCTAGGAAAAAATTGTGTGTTTGTTTCCCTTCTAAAAGTGTACACACTAATTTTCTTCCCTAGTAATCCACATCTCGTTTCTATTTTCTCTAAAGGAAACTTTTCTTTTGGTGTAATTAAAAAGAATCATTTCTTCATGTTTTCTGCATTGTAGTGAAATATCATCCCTCTTCCTCTTCATCTTATTGTTTCATCCAATTTCACATTTTCGAATTGGGTTTAAAAACAATCGCATTCCATTCTAATTTATTGCATTAGCTCACATTAAATGAGGGCAACCTATATGTTGGAGGTCATGAGCAGCTGATGGTTGATAAACAAATCGTATAAAAGAACTTCTATCCTTTTCTCTTTCTCTGAGTCTTACCAAACCACACAAAAAATCAAATACATACATTCTTAAACAACATCTTACCTGGAAGAAGCTATAGGTGATCACATGATCACGGCATAGTGGGCACCCAACTCGCTACTCTGTCGAGTCATAATTCAGAGTGAATCCCGCCCCCACCATAACATATCTGAAACCTCACCGTTAGATCTCCTTCTTTGTAGGAATCCATCCTCACTAAAAACTCTATTTCAAAATTCATGTGTCAATCCCTAAAATAGCATAAGTTAAACAAACATAATAGAAATGGCACTCCTAGGATCACATTTTCTTAGTGTTTTTCTTGGCTTGTGTTTTGAGGTGAAAGATCATGTTCATCACTTTTTTTTGTTCATCCTTGTACACTCCTCATCATAGCTAGTGTATTCCAGCTTCACCTGAGTGTGCCTGGGCCATATCATCATCATTTCTAGAATTCTGGGTCTGATTCCACATCAGATTTTAATTCACAACCACTTTCTTTCATCACTATTTCAATTTCATAGTAACCGTCATCGGTTACCCTTGACCGGCATCGGTTACCCTACCGATGTTGGTTCCAGTCCTTTCGCTAACCTACTCAAAAGGACAGGTTTCACGTCACTTTTTCCACTTTCCACGCCTCACATCCGACATTTTATTCCCATTGACATTTTACACATCCCCAGATTTGGCACACTTGTCATATTTTTCCTTCTGCCTCATTGTTTACTCACTGTCCATTTTCTATAGTGATTGATAGTGGTTACCCATGATCGACATTGGTTTCCCCTAACCAAAGCATCAATTAGCCTATTTCACATTCCACCCACCATTTGTTACTTCATGCATTTTTTTATCACCAAATTCACCTATTCTTGTTGTTCTCTATATCATTTACAGAGAAGCAGCCCTACCTGATCAATACTAGTTCACATGGTGCAGACCAAGACAAGAAAATTCCCTCATGTTCCACACCAGCTTCCAACCACTCCCATCTAGTCCTTCAAAGACTTTCTATTTTATCACCAGCCATAGATCCTATCCAACGTACTACCATCGCTAATGGGAGATGAGGAGTTCGCACGAATCATTGACTGAGAACCCCTGCCGCCTTGTACTTTTACCTCTCCCATTCATCCACTCGAGATGCCCTAGGTCAATTGATATACAACATGCCCATATCTATCCTCCGACTCTCACACCCACTTCCGCATTAGCCCCATTTGGCCCCATGCTACCTGCATCCACCTTACCCCTAGTCATTTTGCGGTTAGGTTTTATACCGCCATGATCGCCATGTCTATTACCTTTGTGGCACCTATTACATCCACCATACCCTTGACAACTACCCCAAACACAACCTTATCCACCCTTAATGTCTCACACATACCTGTAGCTACATTCCCACCTCCAGTGTCGGTGACCCCTACCCCATTTTAGAATGTGGTTATTTCCATTCCACAATCATTAGCCCCTATTGCCGCTAGG
The DNA here is from genome assembly GCA_018340775.1 of Taxus wallichiana var. yunnanensis. Taxonomy (NCBI): domain Eukaryota; kingdom Viridiplantae; phylum Streptophyta; class Pinopsida; order Cupressales; family Taxaceae; genus Taxus; species Taxus wallichiana. The sequence continues at coordinate 54,319,181 of CM031233.1, forward strand.
GTAACCACGACCCTTCCACCCCCATATACATACTACCAACAACCACTGTTTCATCTATTATTCATTTTGGGTACGTACCCCCTATTTAATTGCCTTCTTCTCCACCACCTTATATGGCAGGCCCATACACCGGAATGCCACCCCCATTATATGCCCAAAACTAACCTTCTCATGCTATAGGAGGCATCCAATCATCACAACCCACAAATGATGTAATTAAATTGATTTTGGACAAGATGCAGACACGGAGGCATCGTTTCTAGCTCCTATAACACTCTCATCTACAATGAGATTTGTAATGAGCCTATTCACCCATTCATTCCTATCCATTCATACCTTGTGCATTGGGAAATTCCTAAATTCAATCGCTTCAATAAAGCAAGGAAGACCCACAACAACATTTGCACTCATTTAAACATGAATGCTATCGATTGCTCATGATGATGCCTTGCTTTTGAGAACTTTTCCCATGTCCCTCACTGGACTTGCATTATATTGGTATAGTGGGTTACCAAAAAATCTATATTTTCATTCAATCAGGTAGCCCAAGCTTTCTTGGATCATTTCTCTATCAATATCACTAAGAAGGTTACCATGACTGACCTATATTCCACACGTCAGTACGAGGATGAATGTATCGCAGATTTTATCGCTCACTGGCACAACCTGATCAATCAACTTACCTTCCAACTGCCACAAACTAAACTCATCGAGCTCTTCACATGATCTTGTGCCAGACATATCTCCCTGACCTTGTAAGTCCAAACTTTCCGAACATTGGATGAGGCATTCACTAAGGCACGAAAGTTAGAGATTCGAGCCATCGAAGAGAAGAAAATCCAATTGTGAAATAAGAATTTGGAATTCAATTCGAATGAAACATCTTCCTCTTCCAAACCTCCAACCAATTATTCAAAGGCTAAAGGTACCACTAATGGAGTGGTACTCAAGGCCAGCCCAGCTCATCCATCCAATCAAGCTACACCTTCATCTAATCTATCACCCGTCCAAGCTTTTCAATTTAGGAAAGAGCAAAGTGAAAATATACCCCAATTGGGGAACCTTACTCTTCTATCCTAGAAAATCTTATCAAAGCTAGAGCCATCACCCTTCCACCCATAAAAAAACACACTATTTTTGACCCTGCTCATCCCATGCCCGCATGGTATAAAGAGCATGATTTCGTAACTATCATCGAGTGAAGGGTCATATGAGTGACAGAATTACATCACTTTCAAGAATATTGTCCAAGAAATGCTCGAGAAACGTGAGCTAACTATGGATAATCCCAATGCCACCCCTAATCAAAATCTATAAATCTACGAAAAACCATTTCCCAATCATGCCCCTTCATGCAATCAAACCGGTGAGACATCCACTCACGATACCGATACTCATGAGGTTCACATGATATTTAATGAGGTACCTGTCACCTCTCAATTACCTCACATCCCTTCCATAGAGGAAATCCTAGCCCGAAATCCTCCTTCCACATCTAAACTAACCTCCACCATTCCTTCACCAATGTAAGAAAATATTTCATCTCCTTCATCACCTACAGAGGAGTCCTCTACTAACATTAAGACCATCTCACCCCTAGCTTCTCCACTTTGAGAACCTTTACCTACCATACCTCCTCCATCCATAGAGGAGCACCCATTATCTCCTCAACCCATAGAGGAGTCGCTACTACCTTCTCCACCCGCAGAGAAGAACCCATTACCTCCTCCACCCACAGAGGAGCACCTATTTGTTCCTCCACTTATAGAGGAACTCACATCATATCTTCCACCCATCATAGACCCAGTGGAGATACCTTTACCTCTTGGTGATCATTCTCCATTAGCTACCAAACATCCAATGAACTACTTTCGGTTCTCTTATCTATGGAAGTCAAGTGGCCGATTCCCCATCTCTAAGATGCATTTTATGGGTATTCCCGTTAGGTCCTCACCAACTCCACCCACAGACATTTCATTCCCACGTTTGGCTGATCACTTAGATTATGTGGATAGGGCTTTATTATGAGGGTGATTCTTACCCTGTTTCAACACAAATGCAACAATCCCTCGATGACACCTCCATTATCTACCCAAACACATTTCCACCCATCAAACCAACTACAACCACTTACTGTTGCAACCCCTTCCACGATACCCGTTAGCACTCACACCACACCCTTACCCATAACCCAACCTATGCCTAAACCCAAACCCATACCCACAACATTTACCTCCACTAAACCTATTACCACTTTAGGGGTCACCCCGACCACCAGCCTTACTCATCCACCTATTAAACTAGATTTAACCGCATCCTCCAATTTCAAAACCACACCTACTCGACACCCAAACCAAAGAAGCAAACACAACGACCTCATACCCCAACCACACCAATCACACCGCACCCATCTACCTTAAGACCTCAGTTGCCCAACATGATCAAGCACCCTTCACCCATCCATAAACCAATAACACAAAAACCCATTCCTTCCTCACATACCTCTAACCTATCCAAGCACACAACATGACTCATACCCACACCTGTAGTCTCTTTACCACCAATACCTCCAATCCCTTTAGCTATTGCTTCACTACCCACTACACTTCAGTCTTTTTCCCTCACACCCCAAGTATGACCCGCATCATCTACCTTCATAGCACCCCCGTTATCCCCATGGGTAACTCGCCCTCTTCCTCCATCTGATTTTCCTTCTAGACCTCGTACACCCACATCACCTTTACCCAAGAAGGTGCAACCCAAAAACAAAACCCACTACCCCACAACAAGGTAGTAAAAACAACCCCACACCCTCCTACCCATCCATCTACTGTAACCCTACCCAAACAAACCCAACCGATACCTCAAACCACACCGGAACCTAAACCCATCACTCGACCCATTCCTACTCTTCCAAAAACAATTCACTTTCCATTGTGATCCACTAGCAAGTTCTTATGCCAAAATTTTAACCAACCTCCTCGAGACTTCGTTATCACATTACCGCCACTCTAACCTTACAACCCCCTCAAACCCAAGCCAAAACGGTTTTATGATACAAAAATTTACGCATACCATCATGTGCCAAGGCATGATGTGGAGAATTACAAGGCCTTCAAAGCTGTCCTTATCCAATTGTGTCCACTAGAAACCAACTTTGATGATGACAACCTTCTTGATGAGGGTCCGCTTCAAGTACACCCATTCCCACACCGCCCACTCAACAACCACAACCTCCACCCTCACAGCTCCTAGAACCACACACAAAATTTAAAATTAACATAATTCACATCGAGAACTTGCTACGCCACCATTCAAATGTGGTTACACCCAACTAACCTCACGGGTCTTTTTTCCTCCAGTAGCTTTTTACCCTTCATGTCATTATACCACTTACCCTACACCTTCTCCATTTTAAACCTTCACTCAAATAAACATGATACACTTCACTACGTGTGTGTAAAAGGGTAAAGAAAAGGCGGTTGACCCACCAACCAATTCTATACCCAACATATCATCTACACCCATACCTAAGATAACTATCTCGCATGCCCCACATACCCCGTTTCTAATGGTGTCACACATCGCACCATGCTCAAACAATTCCACAAATCTCCCTCAAAATGTCCTTATACGACCTCATCCAAACCTTGAAATCCCATCACAAACCCTCATGGATGTTCTTTAATCTATTGAGGTTTTACCCCGACCCTACACCCGTAGCCTCCATTATCACACCCCATCATGTAGCCTCTCTCACCAAATTACCACCATCATCCTCACCTCACCTTGTTCACCAAGTGGCCTCCCTTAGCTTCTTAGAGGAAGAGATTGCGCCATACCAAAATGATGACCCGGACCCATCCCTCTTCATCTCTATCCACATTGATGACATATGGGTATGCCGTGTGATGATTGATGGAGACACTAGCATTAACATCATTTCATCCCATGCATTTGCTAAAATGAGCATACCTAACAATTTCATGCACAAAGATCCGGTCATGTTGCGTTTCATTCAACGACACTATCACCAACACACTAGGCACTATCATCCTTCACGTTTGCATGGGCCCCCGCACTATTCCAAAATTGTTTTATGTTTTGGAGGGGAATTGCAATATAATTTTTGCTTGATAGACCTCGGATCCATGTTATGGGTTTTGTTCCTTTCACTTTGGATCGTTTTGTAAAGTTTGAACACAAGGGACAAAATTATACCATTCCATCTGACCCATCACCTTTCAAAACATGCAACATGCTTTACCGACCCAATGATGTGCTCATACCTGTCAAGCCATCTACCTCCACAACCACTACCACTTCACCTACACCTCCACCTACTAGTACAACCATTGCTTTCACCGCACATACCTCCTCTATTCCTACCACTACTATAACCTCCACAGTTAGCTACCTAATCCGTTAACTCGACCTCTGACACATCATCCATACTAGCTACCCACATACCAACCACTAATCCCTTGGAAGGTGTTTTGTAATGCCTCACTCTGGGGGAGTACTGCTTATATAGTGTCAACACATTCCATACTGCATGAGTATGGAAGCCTTCACCAACACCCTCATTATGATCACTGTATAGGAGGACACCTCCTTTATGGTCCTCATCATCTTCGTACTAGTCTCACCTATGGGGGACTTGATACTACCACTTACTCACCTAAACCACCATCACAAACCCGCCCATTTTCTGCGGACTTCTAATCACTTACCAATCATCGTTTTCCCACACCTTCCCGCACCATTGTGCATGGAAGGGTTTTGGTTTTCGATTTTATGAGAAAGGCCTCCATACCATTATTCCATGTACCACTCGCAAACATAATTACTATAGTGGTATCGGATTATCCAAACCCCCTACCAAATAGGCCCGCATTGAACTCATTGCATACCCTAGCCCTTCTCCACCTGCATCACCACCCTCACCGATGGAGTCGAAGGATCCTGAATCTGTCCCTCCTAATTTTTTTTTTCATAAACACCATTTCCTTGGGGCCTTTGACTTATCAACATGAAGGAAAGGCCCCTTTCACTCTCCCATTCTTGTATCCTGAGATGATCGACGACCAAACACCTACCATTAATGTCCTTTAATGTTAAGATGATGAATGCATACTCACCTACCTCAGTGCGAGTAAGACTCATATATTCATTGGTCGTTACCCTTTGAGACATAAACCATGTTGAATGAATCAACTATCGAGATCAACATTCATACTCAGGATGACCCGCACATCCTAAAGATCAGACAATCTTTAGATGTTGTTGAATAGGAAGCCATCACTTCTTTTCTCAAAGATCATAACCACGCTTTCGCTTGGTCTTACGTAAGCATGCCCAAAGATTGACCCCACCATAGTGGTCCATAATATCATAGCTATTCTCGATGACAAACCTATCAAACAAAAGCTGAGGAAAATGCACCCTCACATTGCTCTTCTCGTCAAAGAAGAACTTCAACGCCTTCTTTTCATTTCCTTCATCTTACCCATTAATTATCCTCGTTGGATTTCTAACATTGTCCCTATTACTAAAGCAACAGGGGACTCCGCATTTGTACGGACTTCCTTGACCTCAACCTCACCTTCCGAAATATGATTTTCCCTTTCCGGTATTGATCAATGGTTTCCCTCACTGCTGGTAATGAGATTCTTTCACTCATGGATGGTTTCTCAGGTTATAACCAAATTTTACTTGCCCTTAAGATCAACACAAGACCGCATTCATTACCCCTTTGGGAACCTTTTGTTATCAAGTCATGCCTTTTGGCCTTAAAAACACTGGTGCTACATATCAGTGTGCTATGACTTACATCTTCCATGATATCATGCATCACATATTGGAAGATTACATGGATGATCTCTTGGCCAAATCTAAACTTCACGTCAAACACCTCGTTGTCCTCAAAACCATTTGTGACCACCTCATTAAATATTGCATCCGCCTTCAACCTAAAAAGTGTGTCTTCGTAGTTCTCTCAGGAAATCTCCTAGGATTTATTGTTTCCCTTCATGGTATAGAATTTGACCCTAAAGTTAAAGCCATTCGGAAATTCCTCGCCCACTAACCTTAAACAACTCCATAGCCTACAAGGTAAATTCACCGTTTCGGTCCATTCACCATTTCATCATCTGCTTTGGAAGGATATCTCATTTACATGGGATGATGATTGTCACAAATCTTTTGAAGCCCTAAAATAATACCTTCTCCAACCACCTGTACTCATTCCACCTAAATACGATCAACCTTTTTACCTATACATATCAGCTACCAATCATTCCTTAGGATCCATGCTCGCTCATCATGATGAAAAACATAGGGAGATGGTGGTTTATTACATAAGCCATACTCTTTTAGACTATGAAACCTGATACTGACCATCCAAAAATATTTTCTTAGCCTTAGTTTTCATTTCCACCAAACTCCGCCATTACCTACTAAACAAAAAAACTATGTTGTGACCAACACCGACCCTTTACACTTCATGTATGCTAAACATTATCAAAATCAGTGTGCCGCATGATGTCTTATGCTTCTAGTTGATCTTGACCTTGAATTAATTCACCAAAAGACCAATAAGGGCCAAGCTATCATCGAACAATTGGTCGACGCACCTATTGTCGGGGACAAACCCTCTAATTTTGACTTTCCCGATGAATCCATTGCTACCCTTTCCCTAGACAAACCCCCTTATCAAATGACATTGTTCTTTGACGGTTCCAAGTGTCAGCGTGGGGGTGGGGCTGGTGTTATCCTCGTTCCTCTGGATGGAGAACCCATGCCTTTGTCTCTCAAACTAGACTTTTAATGCACCAATAATATTGCTAAGTATGAAGCGCTCGTATTAGGTCTCTAAACCGCCTATGCCCTAGATGTCAAATCAATCCACATCTTTGGTGATTCACAATTGGTCATAAACCAAGTCAATGGTGTGTACCAATGTCGTAATGAGATACTTTAAAAGTATAAACATCATGTAGAAATACTTTTGACCACCTTTGATCGCTACACCCTTCAAACCATTCCATGTTCAACCAACAAATTTGTAGATACCATGGCCTCGCTTAGCTTCCCGGATACCCGCTTCCCCGCCAATTCCAAAATATTTGTCACCATACAACACCTCCATTAACCTTATTATTTACCTCATGATGTTTACTCAATCGAACCGACAACCCTAACCCGAGTGACCTTTGGTATAAACAATACTATGACTACCTTTCCTTCTCCATATTACCTCCCGATCTCACCAAGTAATGGACAACACACCTTCCTTAAAAAGGTCTCAAGTTTCGTTATCCCTGGGGACTCCTCTATAAGCGTGGCTTTGATGGTATTCTCTTACGATGCCTCACAAGTTCTGAAATTCCTTATACCATTAAGGAGGTTCATGATGGCATATGTGGAGGTCACGTAGTGGCCTTATTGTTACTAAGTGTATTCTTCACCTAGGTTATTACTGGCCGACCCTTAACCATGATTGTTGTGACTATGTCAAACGATGTCCGAAATGTCAAAAACGTTCCAACCTTCATCATACACCTAGTCATGCCTTACATGTGTCGCTCAAGACCTTTGGCCCTTCTCTCAATGGGGTTTGGATCTTGTCGGAGAAATCAATCCTCATTCTTCCCAATGCCATCAATGGATCATAATCGCTACCGAACACGACAAAAATGGGTGGAATCCATACCACTCATTTCCACGAAAGCCGAGAAAATATGTGAGTTCATTAACCATCATATCATTTACCGCTTTGGCGTGCCTCATCGCCTCATCAATGAAAATGGAAAACAATTCAAAAACAAAACATTGCAAAAACTTTGCGACACCTTTGGCATTCAGCTTAGTTTCTCATCACCTTATTACCCATAAACCAATGGCCAAGCCAAATCCACTAACAAAACCCTCAACAAAATTCTCATGAAAGTAGTTGACGATACTGGGAAGGATTGGCATACGCACATTTATTTTGCCCTATGGGCCTACCACACTAGTATTCATAATTCCACTGTGGCTACACCCTTTTCATTGGTCTACGGTATAGAGGTTGTTCTACCTCTCGAAGTCCAGATCCCCTCACTCCACATTTCTCTCTAGGACATGGTTACTGATGATGACTTTCGTCAGGACCACTTAGCACAACTAGAGTTATTAGACTAACGTCGTCTTAACGCTCTGGATCACCTTCAAGTTTACCAACAACGTATTAAACATGCTTATGATAAACATGTTCATGAACGCACCTTCCAAGTCGGTGACCTTGTCTTGAAATAAAATCAACATGTAACCAAAGCGTAAAAGTAAACGGGAAAATTCTCTCCTAATTGGCTTGTACCATACAATATAACTCATACCAATGGATCAGGTGCCTATCGTTTGTCCTCACTTGAGGGTAAACCCGAACTCGAACCCTTAACACATTACATATTCAACCATTCTATTGTTGACTCATTGTCCTAGCTCACCCTTTGTCTCTTTACAAGCTTGTTCCTCGAGTGTTATCCACTCCATACACCACCCTAATGATTAAACAAGAATCATGTGAGTACTGTCATTTGTTATCTTCTCTTGAATATGTGTACCATGGCACTACACATAGCATGATTCTCATGGATACTTTTCATCTATCTTTAGATGAGATCCCATGGTCGTTCCACCCTGCCTTTTGCACAAGATTCCTATCCTTCATCTTGGTCTTGTCCATGATTTCAAGACCTCCAATGGGACCAAACACCTTGAGTCAAACTTCTAATAAAAAATATGACTCCCTTAAAAGGACATATTCCTCTTGAACAAATTACTACTATAAATAGATTTCTCCCTCGAAGGACAACTATGTGAAGCTTTTGAAAAAAAAAAAGGAGAGAAACTGAAGCTTCCCGCATCGATCAGCTTCATGAAGACCTCAAGGAGTACCATATTATTTATCCCATATAGACTTCCCGCATTGATCAGTCTATCAAAACAAAAACACTTTTTAGTCATGGACTTTCCCATTGTGACCTCGGACCTCTTGCCCAAAAGACCTATCACTCCAAACATATACAATTAACTACCTTTCACCCACCTTACCATTTCCACTCTCATTTCCTAAATTGCCTCAAGGGACATCTTGGAATTTTGACATTTGGTGATCTTGTGACTACTTTCACCGTAGAATAGTTAATCGTGCAATGCCTTTCGGATCTTGTGTTCATCACCCCCTTCAAGGTATGATCTACTCAGTATGATCCTACCCAATTAGGTGGCTCTATTGCCCCCTTTTATCTTTTAACCATATTTTTACATTTTAATTTCATTATACGTAAATTGTCCTCGCCACTTACCTTTGGGGTAATCCTCCCCTTTCACCATAATCACCTTCACCTGCATCATTTTACCTATAATCTACCCACACCTATTAAACCCAAACCCACAACATGCCCAAAAACCTACCAACTCATTCTCATATTCTTCCCTAGCTCATGGGAGAACTACATCAGCCTGAGGTCCCTTTTCACCAAGACTATGTAGGTAGCACTCCGAGGGCATGGGGCCCTTGGAGGTTAGCTCGGCCATTCTCTACCCTAAACAATTCATCAACCATGCCTAACTCACCATTTACCCCACATTTCACTTAGTTCCCCTTTTCTAACAAAATTGGAAATTAAGCCACATACATAACAAGTTGTTTACCATTTTATACATTTGTTACACCTACCATCTCTCTACCATCATTATGCATAGATTATACAACATTTCACATATGACCCATAATATCATTCATTGCCAACCATAATGAATCCCTCTCCTCTCCCTCGCCATCACCAAAATCTACCTCACCCTTTGACCAATCGAATCCCTCGCTAAGATCTCATGGACCCACTACTACCCAACCCAACCACCATCAACTCACCCCCGCCACCACTATCCCATTTCCTCTGGATGCTTTTCTCACGTTTCTCTCTTTCTTGTCTTTTCTTCACTTCAAAATCACAAATGAATAATCCCAACACAGATTTTTGTTTTTATACCAAACCCGATCTAACCAATGTCGGTTCCCCTCGACCAGCATCGGTCTCATGCCCTATCTAACTATCACCAGTTTTCCTATACCGACGTTGGTTATCCATGACCACCATTAGTCACCCTTACCTACACATTGCCCTTTTACCCCACCCTCTACCTTGCTCTTTACCCCATACCTTTACCCAACACATTACCTTACCTTTCCTGACCTCATCATTTACTACTTCCATTTTTCCTCCTTTGGAGACTCATTATTTTACCCTTGCCTCGGCCTTACCCATGTCGTGAACTCGATATTTAGACTGGACCATTACTATGACCTTTGACCTCATGTGTTCGCTATACCTTGCGGCACTGTTACTGTGTTGATTGACCCAATGACCTTACCTAGCCTATTTTCATGACCATTTATCCTAACCCTACCTTTGGTGTACCGGAACATACCTAAACATTCCTACACCTAACCTACATTGTGCTTCCTGACCTTATCCTATACCTTAGATATTGGATTCACTTGAACCTTGTTTGGATAAACATATCGACCTTAGACGATGTAGAGTTTGCATGCTCTTCAACCCAATAGCATGTTGTAGTTTATACATGTGCATGCATTTGAATGATGTTATCTTTGACCCGACCCATTCCTAAATCACCCGAGTAGACATTTAACTCCTTTTTCCCTATCCCGTTTGCCCTTTCTTCACATTTACCTTTTATCAAACCACTCACTGCTTCAACATGCTACCTCATCAGTTCCTGGTTTGAGGGGATCACCTTCACCCTCACATGGGGCAACCACATCTTATTTTGTTAGTGTTTCTTACCAATACAAGCTACACAACAAAAAGGGGCAAAATGTAGACACTAAAATTAGGTCACACTCCCCTTTTATCCCTCGACATATAAGCACCCTTTATTACATTTACCTAGCCATGACCCCCTTCACCCCACTAATATTAATTTAATTAATTTAATTTAATCAATGTATTATCCTCACTATATTTATTATTTAAATAATATCTACACATATAGTTCATTTAGACACCTCACCAAGCCAACTCAACCTAAGACCTATTCTTAACAAGTTCCCATAATTAACTAAGAAATACCCAAACCCTAAAAATCAATGCCAAGATTCCCTCTAACCACATTCTTACATGCTCGGAAGAGGATTTGAGTCTAATCTGCAGGATAACAACACGAGATCCAAGAAAATCAGGAGGATCTCCCTAATTTTAGTAAACCTAGGAAATCCTACCTTAACCGAGCATCATCGGTTACCCCGACCTGCCGTTCCGGTTAATTTTTAACGCCGCCGATTAGCCCTTTTAACCCCTAAACCACCTTATTCTTAAGGTTAGAAAACATTGGGAGAAATTTGATGAAGAAGAACAAACCTCGGAGAGATAACGCATCTTCGTAAAGCAAATTCTAGTGAAAATCACATCCAAGGAAGGAGATTGAGCATCTTCTCCTGCATAGCCATCCTGCTCGCGATCTCGATCTATCCAAGCAAAGAGGAGTGTGCATACAACCCTTGCAAAATATTTTCTTTAGTTAGTGATCATTGGTAGCCTTCAAACCCATCATCAGCACCTCCATCCTTCACACATAGACCTTCAAGAAAAAATCCAAGTATAATGTCATACTTCTCTGGTTTGTTTCATTTCATCGTTATTTTATCACCCATTGTTTATCTTTCTCCCCATTGACCTTCTCCAACATTTTTACCTCCATAGACCCATTAAAATCTCGCAAAAGCCTACTCCAGTCACCCAATACCTCGTCCCGACCAACCAAAACCCTGTTTTGTGACATTCCCAAATCTCACAATAACTGGCGCCGGTTATACTTAACCGCGTCACCCCTGACCGACATCGGTCTTTGTGTTTACCCACACAGCCTTAAACAGAGACCTACCCACCTAATTTTACCTCACCTTCATTTACCTGTGACCTGGCCGAGACCTTTATCAGACCTGTAAAATGCAAAACCAACCATTTTACCTGTGGATTCTATTCTAGCCTAGCCTGTTAGATTAGATCTATTTTCTTATTATGTTTTAAGTGAGATACCTAAATCATTTAAAAATAACAATAGGATTTACTTTTTTATAGCATTAATTTTTTTAAAATAGTGGATGACAACCATCTAGGAAGTATCATACTTCTTGGATCTAGCTTACACTAGGTAGTTCACTACCCATATTGTTTAATTCCTTCTGGTGGTCTTGTTTTCATTACAGGTAGTTCCTCCTAGCCAAAGGAAGCTCTCACAATCAGTTGTGGATTTGGAATTCATATGCATGCAACAACCCATCAATTGACATTTGAACAGGTATTCCTCCTACGCCCATTACCCTATCTGTTTCGTCAACAATTCAAAGAAATAATCTAAGAAAAAGGTGAAACACCTTGTACTAGCAACATGAAATCTCATATTACTATCCACCTTCTGAGAGAAGGAGAAAGAGTTTGGTTTAGGAGTTAGGAGCATAAGCTCCATGTAGATTTTGAGATAGTTACTTGGGAGATCTTCGAGGAGCATTTCAGGAGTAGATACATATCCAAGAGATTCATCTAGTAGCGGATCGATGAGTTTCATGATCTCGTGACGGGACTTTATGATCATACAAAAGTATGAGGGTTGGTTTTTGGATCTACTTCAGTATGTAGACTACATTTAGGATGATTATATTAGGGTTAATCGGAGGCCTTAACTTAGACTTGGGTGGGGAAGTGTGCATTCATTATCCGTAGACACTATCGGGAAGTGCAGAGAAGGCCTACATTATAGAGTATGTCCACTACAAAGTGCCCATAGAGATCTATGATAGGATCATCGGGTTAAATACAACATGGACTAGCAAACCACCTAGTGGAGTAATATATAAGTGGAAAGGACTAGGTAGTTTCTATGGTTGCACCGTACACAATCATCATTGGAGAGAGTGCCCTCAGAACCCTGTTAATCAAGGTAAGGAACCTATTTTTGAGCCTATGGTTGGTGACATGGATAGGATCCATAGTATTTATACTATTGTCGAGAACCTCCAAGAATATCACCATGGCAATGTGATTGAGATAACATGTAGCATTAGTGGTATTTCTACCCCTATCTTATTTGATTCAAGTTCTTCAGATTATTTCATTTCTCCATAATTAGTAGAGTAATGTAGGCTGGTGGAAATTAGGCGGGGCCTTATTTGGAATGGGGAGATGGCTTCTAGATCCAAACTTTCAGTGGAATCCTTAGTTAACAAGTGTGTAGTGGACCTAGGAACCTTCACCATGACTTTGGATCTTCGTATCCTTCCTTTCGGTTCATATGGAGTTATCTTCGGCAGGAATTGTTGTTTGCACACGTGAGCTAGAGTTAATTGTTACAATAAGGTAATATATTTCTGATTATTTCGAGTGGATTTGGGAGACCCAACTCTATTTGCACCATATGTGCTATGCATGAATTGAAAAGGTGTGCGTGACGGGTTATCGGTTATATTTCATCACCTTTGTTAGTGACCGATCGAGGATGAGACTCATTGAATTTCACTTGATGATAACCCAATTTTGTAGGAGTTTTAAGATGTTTTTCCTAGTGCGTTGTTAGTGTAACCTCCCCCACGTGAGATATATTTTCAAACTAATTTAGTTCGGGAGCGGAGCCTATCTCGTGCGCACCATATATGATAACCACACCTAAGTTATGAGATTTTAGGTTGTAGTTAGAGGACCTTCTTGAGAAAGACCTAATCCATCCTATTTTTTGGTATCTAATTTCACTCTCCTTCACAACTTGAATAGCATCATAAATTTTCACAAGACACTCAAGGATAGATAGATGTTTGTATGTCGTTTGTAGTTGGGGAAGCACGCCTATTTGCTTGTTTGTATTCAAGAATTGAGGTAGTGGATAGCACCTTCAAGAGGGTTTTCATCTAACCCTCACTATTTTAGGTTGTGCCTATTAACCAAGGAAAGAGAACCTATATTACAGCCCTTATATGGTAAGGAGATGGAGATATCCTTGTGTTTTGCATATGATATGGAAGAGGCTTTGTGAAAACATGATCAAGTATCCATTATCCAAACTCAAAGGAGTTGTCACTAATAAATGATGGAAATGTTTTCAAACCAAAGCTAGAACAGCTAAAGACATGATAAAACCCTAATCAGCTTTGTGCATTTTAGTGAAAGGATTGAATTCTTTTGTGGACACACCATGCAAATGCAGGGGTATTGTAGGTAGGATGAGTTAGTTTAAAATGAAATTCTGATGAGAGATGTTGGGACAAGAGTAGATAGAAATCATCACATTCTTTGGGAAGCTTTGTAAATGAATTGCAACACCTAAACCATAGATATGTTTCAATGAATTTGAAGTACTCTTTCAACCAGGATGTGTGCACACATGGATGCCCAAATTTGCACTATACCATAAAAACTTTGATAACCTGCCACAAAGGCTTGAAGCAAAATATCAATGAAGCATTTAGAAACCTTTGTTAGATCATGACCTAAGGTACACCCAAAGGTTTACAAACACTGTAAATTTACAAGGAAAGTAAGATGTTTTATTGAATTTTGTATTCAAGTCATGGACCATCTCATTCGGGTTCTTCTTGATATTTTCAAATTAGATAAAGAAATCTAGGATCATTCATGTCACCATACTTCAATCTAAATGCATTTTTCATCTCATCCATGAATGAATAGAGTTATCAGGTAGAAATAAGTACCAATCCCAAGCATCTTCCTCAAGTGTATGGATAAACAACTTGATATACACATCCTCAAATTCTATCTCAAAATCTTCCATCATATTATCAAATAGTTTGAGACGATCACCGTAATGGTGTTGTTTGTTTGGAATTTGGTAGCATATATCCCACATCTTGTGGGACATCATTTGATAACCATCCATTCCTCCAAAATTTGTAGGACTAAAGGTTTTAACAACAAATGGAGGTCTAGGCTGAGCCATATTTTTGGGAGGGGGAGATCTTGGAGGTGAAACAAGATGGTTGCAGTAGTAATGGGTCCGATTGGAAAAGATGAGTGATATTTAAAATGACAATCCCCCAAAGGCTCACTCTCTTGATAAACTTTAGCAAACTTAGAAACCACAGGAGCAGATTTAGGAGCAAGTTTTTTAAATACACAAGAAGGTCCCTCACACGATGGAGAATGAAAATCAGCAAGAAGATTTCTGAATCGATATACTTGAAGAAGAATTATAATCATCAATAACAGGATGTTCTCCTTCAAATTCAACTATGGGGATTTCTTTCCTTCCAACCAAATCACCAACCACTTTCCACACTCTTCTTCCTTCTACATATAAGCTTTTGATTCGGTGAGAAACTTCCTAGAAGAGTCCTTGATGAAGAGGGATCTCCTTCCCTCCATCTTGGTTGATTTAAACAACAAGTTTCAAATGAAAGAAATGTGTAAGACAACCTGGTATTTCAAGATCCAAATCCAAAACAAGCATGGAGTCTCCACTAAGGAATTCAACCTTAGTTGTGCAAGAAAACACTAAAATATTATGTCAAATGTATGCTATGAATGAAAAATTTGCAAGGATATACAAATCAGATCTTATTCTTCTTGATTCAACCAAAAACAATGCATCCAAATCATATAAATTGCTAGTAAATGAGAAGAGCAAGCTGAGTTTGAAATACTTTTTACCCAAAACATGCAAATCTGAAGTATGAAATGATATCTCAAGAATGTATCAGCTCAAATACTTGATCACAAAATGCTCAAACCTTTCAAACACTTCAAACTACCAAGAAATCAAATAAATCCCCCGGCAGCGGCACCAATCAGGTTTTGGTATCAAATTTTACTCTCCTTCACAACTTGGGCAACATCATAAATTTGCGCAAGACACTCAAGGATAGATAGATGTTTTGTATGTCATTTGTAGCTAGGGAAGCACACCTATCTTCTTGTTTGCATTCAAGAATTGAGGGAGTGGATAGCACCTTCAAGAGGGTTTTGATCTAACCCTCACTATTTTAGGTTGTGCCTATCAACCAAGGCAAGAGAACCTATATAGTAGTCCTTATATGGTACGGAGATGGAGATATCTTTGTGTTTTTCATATGATATGGAAGAGTCTTTGTGAAAACATGATCAAGTATCCATTATCCAAACTCAAAGTATTTATCACACTAAATGATGGAAATGTTTTCAAAACAAAGCTAGAGAAGCTAAAGACATGAAAAAACCCTGATCAACTTTGTGCATTTTAGTGAAAGGATTGAATTCTTTTGTGGACACACAATGCAAATGTAGGGGTATTGTAGGTAGGATGAGTTAGTATAAAATGAAATTCTGATGAGAGATGTCAGGAAAAAATTAGCTTGAAATCGTCACCTTCTTTGGGAAGCTTTGCAAATGAATTACAACACCTAAACAACAGAGATGTTTCAATGAATTTGAAGTGCTCTTTCAACTAGGATGTGTGCACACATGGATGCCCAAATCTGCACTATTCCATACAAACTTTGATAACCTGCCACAAAGGCTTGAAGAAAAATATCAATGAAGCATTTAGAAACCCTTGTTAGATCATGACCTAAGGTACACCCAAAGGTTTACAAACACCCTCAATTTACAAGGAAGGTAAGATGAATTTAAATCTGTTTATCTTCACTCAAATGAATGCTCTTCTGAATGGAAGATTGCAGATGCCTTCAAACCCTCTACAAGAAATGAGACCATGTATGACCATAAATATCTCAAACACAAGATTGCAACATGAGCATGAAACACAAATTGAAAACATACTGAAATACAAGTGTATGCAAGCTTTGCCAAGAGATAAAACCAATTAATCCAAGAATTTGATCAAATATATCAGCAAGGGAATGTTATTTAGAAAATCTCAAATCTTTTTTATGGCTTTACAGCTGAAAGCAACTCAACATGACAAAAATTTGATGCAAATAGGAATAAAAAATGGCTCTCATGTAGTTTCTCCAAAAGAAAATGGACTTCTTCTAGTTTTCCTCGTGAAAATTCTTTCTCTTTCTCCAAAATTTTTAACAGACTTTACAAAATTCCTCCAAATTACATAATATACCATATGCCAGCTTGGATCCTTGCATCCCAAGCAAAGAAAATGCCAAAGGGATCAAATTTGTTACAAAACCCTATCCATTAGATGAAAAATGATATAAATCTGTAAAACAACTCACAAAATGCTAGAGATGCACAAATATTTTAAAATATTACATGGATTTGGATCCTTATCCATCCTAGGGTCATGTTTTTGTCATTCCACCATGCCAACATGCATTTGTAATCATTTTCCACCCTTTTCCCTCATCATTTTTAACTCTGCAACTTTAATTTTTCACTTTTCACATTTTTACACGGGCCGAGAAAAATATTTCATGAAAATCACTATAGGGCACCGAAATAGCTCAAATGAATGATGCCATTGCATCCAGAAGGTCGAGGGGATGCTATTTCATATAAAATTTCATGCAATTTGGTAAAAATGACGATTCCAAGCATCTTGGAGCTCCAATGGTGGCAAGAAACAAAAACACTTAGCAACCATTGATTTAAAATCAACTTTAAATTTCCGCCCTCCATGTGTCTTGATGAGATTCGACATGTAGGCTCAAAAATATCTTCTTTGACTTTTGGATAAGGTGGACACATGTCCAAATACCATTGGACCGGGCATCCAACCTTATAAATGCATTTTGAACCTTTTCTGACCTCGGGAAAATTTTGAAAATTTTCCCCGCATGCCCCCTGGACATGCCACGTGTCCCTAGGTGGACCCTACCAAGATCCGCGGGCCAAAATAACAAATTTTGCTCCTTTTGTGAAAAAAGGAAAATTTCCTTGAGAACCTATGTGGGCCCAAACACCGCACGCTTCCTCCACCAAATGGCGGTCTCCCATTCACTATGGAGCCAACTCCTCATTGTTTCCTTCAATCCTTCATGAGCACAAAATCCCGTGGCCACGAATCAATTTTCCCGTGGGCCCAAGCTTCCCTTTTTAACTTTTGAATAGTGCCACGTGTCTCCCCCTGATTAGCTGTGGGGAGACACCTCCAAATTTTCTGTGGGTTCATTTTTCCCTTTGAAATTTCTCACAAAGTTTGTAAATTTTCCAACATTTCTTCCACGCTCTAAATCTCCACCAAATCCTGGGACACATGTCCTCTTCCTATTCGTTGTGGGCTCCCGGGAAAATATTTTCCTCTAGCATTTTGAAGCCAAAAACTTCAAATTTTTCTAAGTCCCCGCTTTTCCGTTTGACCTCCTGGACACGTGTCCACTTCCCATTGGGCGTGGGCCCTCGGGTCAAAAATTGACATTGAGAATTTTTCCAAAATTGAAGAAAATTCTAAGTGACCCCCACCCACCCATCCATCTGACCAATCAAATCATGCCACGTAGGCATACTACTATAGCAAATGCGGGGCCGCTGGAAGTAAAATTTTCCTTTTGCTAAAAGTCAAAAAATGACAAGTTGTAATATTTTCCGACCGCTCCCGGCCAATAGCAACTGCCACGTTAGCAATAACATGCAAGGATAATTTTGATGGGCAGATGACACCCGTATGCCCGTCAAAACGTAAAAATGTAGGGGATGCCCTAGAAATCAAAAAAATTCATAAGGAAAGGCAAAGATTTTTCTATTTTGAATCCAATGAATCATGATTTCACAATGGTTTAGGCCTAGGGATTAGGATTTTATCAACAAATAACTCGAATTTGATCTATTTCAAAAATTTTTTTCACGAATAGGGCAAGGAAAAAATGACACAGCCCATGTAAATGAAAAAATTAGGGCACAACAAAGGGGAAACTTGGATTTTGCTTCAATCTAGGGAAATATGAGGGCACTTTCAATGCATTCAAATGGAAAACATGAATTACAGGCCACCAGATAGAACAAATGAATGTTTTTTGGAGCAAAAATGGAACATGGAAATTAAGGCAAAGCGTGCAAACCAGAAATTGCACCAACATTGGCTCCTGCTTGGGGATGGGCACTCCCTATGAGTGACACAAGATCAAAATGTAGACCAAGTGCCAAAAATCCATTGGGCAAGGAGTCAAAAACACATTTGCAGCCCAAAAAACTAGAATTTTCACCAAAAAGGACCGAGAAAACCAGACCAACAATGGTTGCCAAGGACAAAAGGGCAAACCACAAGCCAACAACAGCAAGAACAAAGAAAAGACAAAAAAAAAAAGGGCTATACAAAAATGTACAACTTGTGGATACCTCACATGGGGATTTAATCCAAGAAATGTTTTAAATGTCTACCATTAACAGGAAGCTCCAACAAATCCCCATCCAAATCCTTGAGAAAAAATGTATTTTCTCTAATCCTGATATCAATGGCATAAGGGCCCATCCATAGAGCATCAAACTTTCCATGCTTTCCCTTGTCTTCATGCCTACTATCCCACAACAAAACCAGATCTCCAACATTGAAGGCTCTAGGATTGACCTTCTTGTCAAACAACTTCTTCAACTTCTCCTTAAATATGACATGTCTTTGATGAGAGGCTCTTCTTTCTTCATCCAACTCAATGATTTGATTGATCCTTGATTCATATGGGCCATGTTCTTGATCCTCTAACTACTGGACAAACTGAAATGTGGACAATTACAAGTGTAAGGGCAGCAATGTTTGTGTTCCATAGACCAATTCAAATGGGATTTGACTAGTTGCTCTTTTTGGAGTGATTCTATCTACCCATACTACAAATTTCAATTGCTCTCCCCACTTCTTCTTTTTGATTTCCAAAGTCCTTCTAATGATCTTGAGCAAGTTCTTGTTACTTGATTCAGCTTGCCCATTGCCTTATGGATTGTAGTTTGAAGAATAAGTCAGATTTATCCCATATTCATTGCACATTTCCATCAAAGGCTTGGCTCTAAAACACATGGCATTATTAGATACAATCTTAACTGGAACTCCAAATCTACATATGATATGATTCAACAAGAAATCCATTACCACTTGGTGTGTTGCCTTTCTAGATGGAATGGCCTCAACCCACTTTGTGAAATAATCAGTTGCAACAAGGATCCATTTATGACCAGCACTAGAAGGATTTGAAATCTCACCTACGAAGTCCATTCCCCATTGTTTGAAAGGGGCTTCAACTGATATAGGCTACAAAGGAAGGGATCCTGAAGCCTTCAATCTTCCTGAGAAACGTTGGCAACTATCACATCTTCTAACTAGCTGGTTTGCATCTTTAAAAAGAGTTGGCCACCAATAACCAAGCTCTTAAAATCTTGTGTGCTGTCACTCTACTAGCAAAATGTCCTCCACAAACTCCCCCATGGAAATCAGCAATCAAATTGGGAGCTTGATCTTCAGTTATGCATTTCAAGAGGACACCTTTCAGGGTTCTTCCAAGCCAGCCCAAGGTCTATTATGATATATTTCTGAGAAGCCAGCTTGAGGGCTCTTTTCTGATTTTTATTCAAGTGACTAGGACAGCATAGGTGTCTGAGGTAAAAATCACATCTTTGTACCACTCAAACCTCATCAATTTGTCAAGAAGATCTTCCCTTTCTTCCTCTAGCTGATTTACTTCTACATTTTGCAAATTGCTCTCAGCCATGAGCTTGGAAAGACCCAAACCTCTTACCAGCTTTGTTGTTTGGATATCTATATCATATTCTTGTAATTTTTGACCCATCTACATCTCTTGCTTGATATCTCCATGTCTGATAAGATGTCTTTAACCATGGTGTGGGGAACATAAGCAACAACTTTTGAACTCAGTATATAGGGCCTGAAAATCTTTGTTGCTTTTACCAATGCAAATGCCTATTTTTCCATGATTGTATACTTCAACTCATCTGCTTGTAAAGCCTTGCTAAAGAAAGCAATAGGCCTCTCAGCTCCATTTTCATCCTTTTGTAACAAAACTGAAGCAATAGTAAATTTAGATGCAAAAGAGAAGATTTGGAAAGGCATCTTATAGTTTGGAGCTGCCAAAACAGGTGCATGCTTGAGTGCATCCTTTATTCCTTCAAAAGCTTGGATGGCAGCCTCTTCCCACTTAATAACTTGATCCTTTCTTAGCATGCTTGTGATTGGGAGAGTTATCTCAGCAAAATTAGAAACAAACCTTCTAATGAAATTGATTTGGCCAAAGAAAGATTGAATACCTTTCTTGGTTCTTGGGATAGGCACTTTGTTGATTGCTTCCACTCTCTCTGGGTCTATCATAACACCTTCTTTGGACAAAATATGTCCCAGAAACTTGGCCTTTTGCACATGCCAAAATGACACTTCTTTGGGTTAAGGGAAATGCCATACTCTCTACATCTGATCAACATTTTTTCTAGGTGTTGCAAATGGTCTCCTCGCTACCTTGAAAAAATAGTCACATCATCTTGGTAAACTGCAATAAATTCATTGATATAACTAGCAAAGGAAACATCCATTGCCCTTTGAAAATTAGCACCAAGCATTCATCAATCCAAAAGGCATCCTTACAAAAACATAAGTCCCCAAGGAGTAGTGAAGGTTATCTTAAGTCTTTTTGATTCTTTGACAACTACTTGATTGTATCCGAAGAAACCATCCAAAGTAGAAAGCATCTCTGACCCTGTTACAAGCTGCAACATATTCTCCATGTTTGGAAATGGGTAGTTTTCCTTCATAGATGCTTTGTTTAGATTCCTAAAATCCACACAAAGTCTGATATCACCATTCTTTTTCCTAACTGGCACAAGGTTGGCAACCCAAGAAGAGTATCTAGTAGGCTGAATGATGCCACCATCTCTTAATTTCTTCAACTCCTCTTGCATCTTCATGGATAGAAGTGGATTAATGGGCCTTTGTCTTTGTCTAAATGGCTTAGATTTTTCCTCAAGAGGAATCTCATGTTGGAACAAATCTTCTCTATATGCCTTTAGCTCTGAATAAGACCAAGCAAGACAATCTTGATATTTCTTTAAAAGTTGGGCATAGGACTATTTTTATTCTTTGCTGAGATGGCTTCCCAACCAAATATTCCTTGGTTTGTCCTTGGTTCCCAAGTTGTGCTCTTCCACATCCCTTGAAGCAAACAAGTTTCTATTAATGATACAATCAGCATTGCTAAAGTTGGATTCAAGTGCCACAAGGCCTTTAGGAATGGTGTTTGTCTTCAATTGTATTATATCCTTGTCAAACAAGGTTTCTTTACCTTCATTCATGCACACCATTGGTTCCCAATCAATGTTTTGACCAGAAAACTCACCTTGGCATTGTAAGAACCTCAAGATTTGTGCATCATCATCAAAAATCTGCCAATGTTTTACATTATCCGGGACAACTGGCCTTGTTAGTACTTCAATGTCATATTCACAAAAGGGTGAAATAGTGCAATTTTCAAATCTAGAGCCAAGGACAGCCAACTTATCAGCAGCACATTAAGATTCCTATCATGATAAACAATGTTAAAGGAATCAAACATTTCAATCAAGTCCCAAACAACATTCTTATATTGCTTCATACACTGATTTTTTGTGGCATACATCTTCCTTACTTGCTTCACCACCAACTCTGAATCTCCCTTAGCAACAATATCCTTCACTCCATATTTCCATGCAATCCTTAACCCTAACAACAATGCTTCATATTCAGCTATATTGTTAGTGCATTCAAAATTGAGCTTGAAGGAAAAAGGAAACTCTTCTAAACTTGGAGAAACCAACACTATACCAGCACCATTCCCAAATTTGGAGCAAGCTCCATCAAATAGTAATGTCCATGGAGAACCTACCATACCAAGGCACTCTGATTTGTCCATCTTATTCTCTTTTCCATTAGCAAAACCAATGAAGTTGTCAACATCTACATCAGCAAACAACACTTCATAAGAAGCATTGTTGGGATCTTCAATCAAGTGTAACATCTTCTTTTCACCATAGAGTTTGACAAGGCTGCCCTCAATGGGAATGGTGGTGAAAGACATGTCCATTTGAACACTACCACCAACACTCACAGCCCACTTTCTTGACAAAAGCATACCCCATTTGGCAGGGAAATCAACAATTACAACATCAAGTTTTAAATTCTTACCCGGATAGGCTGCAAGTTGCACTACTAAACCCTTCACACATCCAACAACCAGCACTTCCCTTGAATCCATGGTTGTACACTTCCCATATGTTGTTGTCACCTTGATATCCAACTCATTCATGACTTCTAGAGGCATGACATTACATGATGCACCGGAATCAAACATGCAATTGTGAAGCAACCTATCTTTTATGAGAAAAGTTGTGAAGAATGGATCAACATTCAATTGGGAATCAACCAAGGATGTCCCCAAATATACTTCAGGTGCCTCTCCAAAATCTTCCATTGGTGATGGTGTTCCAAGGCCAGCAATGCTTTGAAGAGGATTCTCAACAACATTTACATTTCTGCTTGGGGTAATCTTTTCTTCTTTCAATCCCAAGTACTCGAATGCTCTCTTCTTATGCTCAGGAATTCTAAGCAATTCAATAATTGGAACACTCACTTTAATTTGGCTCAAAACCTGGGCTATATCATATGGAACATTCTTTGGTAAAACAACATTGGAAGGGAAACAAGAAGGTTCATCAGATGGAGAAGTATTCTTGGCAGCCTAGGCATGAAGAGGACTGATATTTTTGCATGGGACAACATGGTTCTTGGAAATTGTTTCTTTTCTAGGATTGTCTTTGGGAATGCTTGTGAGCAAGGGTGTCTTTGGTTTGGCTTGAGGACCAGCTCCCCTAACAACTTTACTTCTAGTATTGTACTCTTTCTCTTGACCAACCACAACATTCATTAACAATTGTCTATCTTCCTCCGAAGGAATACCACCATCATACTTCTTGATCATTAAAGCCCTTAGATATTCAAATTCATTATTAGGAATTTCAAAGGCCTGAATCTACATCTACATCATGAGTTTGAGGAAGATAAATAAATGGTACCCTCTTTATGCAATCCCAAAAGGTTGTAACAGTCCTTGCACTTATCACATTTGTTGATGTTGCTGCTTGTTGTGAGCCTGAAGAGCTTCCCATCATACAAATGTCATCATCCATTTAATTCTCATTATCATCATCAATATCTTGTTGGTCCATTTCACATGAGGATGATGAAGAAAACATCTATCACACCAATCCATATCAGCAATTTCTTGAACATCAAAGCAACTCTTGGATCAAGAGGGTCGTGCACCACTCTATTTTCATGTGTTTAGGGTTGTGATTTATAGATCCAACAAACCCTTTACCTCTATCATCTTGTCTTTGATCACCCCTAGGATGATTGTCAAATCTATCATGGTTTTGAGTTCTTTGCTATCCTTGTGAACTTTTCCCAACTCCTTTCTCCAGCTAGGCTAATTTGTAAGAAATTTCTTTGACATCCCCTACCAAAGTCTTGACAACATCTTCTAAATCAGCACCTTTTCTAGCTTGAGGCTTCTCAGGTTTGATTTATCACTTTCTTAAATATTATTTTCAATTTGGAGTGCCATGGTGAAAGCTTGCCTCAATTTTGTAGGATTTTTATCTCTCAAGTAATAGGCTGCCTTTTTATCAAATTCATCTGCATATTTGATCAAGAAAGATTCATCACAAGGCCTCAAAATGACATGAAGCCTTCTCAATGTTTTATTGAATCTTGTATTGAATTCATGGATGTCTCATTCGGGTTCTTCCCGATATTTTCAAATTTAGACAAAAGAAATCTAGGATCAGTCCTGTTACCATACCGCAATCTAAATTTATTTTTCATCTCACCATGAATCAATAGAGTTAAGTAGAGACTTATTTTAAAATCCTTTTTACCCGAAACATGCAGATCTGAAGTATGAAATGATATATCAAGAATGTAATAGCTCAAATACTTGATCACACAAATGCTCAAACCTTTCAAATACCTCAAAACCACCAAGAAATCAAACAAATCCTTGGCATGGCGCCACTCGGGTGTTGGTATCCAATTTTACTCTCCTTCACAACTTGAACAACATCATAAATTTGCACAAGACACTCAAGGATAGATAGATGTTTTGTATGTCATTTGTAGGGAAGCACACCTATCTTCTTGTTTGCATTCAATAATTGAGGGAGTGGATAGCACCTTCAAGATGGTTTTGATCTAACCCTCACTATTTTAGGTTGTGCATATCAACCAAGGCAAGAGAATGTATATTCTAGCCCTTATATGGTAAGGAGATGGAGATATTTTTTGTTTTGCATATGATATGGAAGAGGCTTTGTGAAAACATGATCAAGTATCCATTATCCAAACTCAAAGATTTGTCACTACTAAATTCTAGAAATGTTTTCAAAACAAAGCTAGAGCTGCTAAAGACATGATAAAACCTTGATCAACTTTGTGCATTTTAGTGAAAGGATTGAATTCTTTTGTGGACACACAATGCAAATGTAGGGGTATTGTAGGTAGGATGAGTTAGTTTAAAATGAAATTATGATGAGAGATGTTGGGACAAGAGTAGCTAGAAATCATCACCTTCTTTGGGAAGCTTTGCAAATGAATTACAACACCTAAACAATAGAGATGTTTCAATGAATTTGAAGTGCTCTTTCAACTAGGATGTGTGCACACATGGATGCCCAAATCTTCACTATTCCATAAAACTTATATAACTTTCCACAAAGACTTGAAGCAAAATATCAATGAAGCATTTAGAAACCCTTGTTAGATCATGACCTAAGGTACACCCAAAGGTTTACAAACACCCTCAATTTACAAGGAAGGTAAGATGAATTTAAATCTATTTATCTTCACTCAAATGAATGCTCTTCTAAATGGAAGATTATAGATGCCTTCAAACCCTCTACAAGAAATGAGACCATGTATGACCCATAAATATCTCAAACACAAGATTGCAACATGAGCATGAAACACAAATTGAAAACATAGTGAAATAAAAGTGTATGCAAGCTTTGCCAAGATATAAAACCAATTAATCCAAGGATTTGATCAAATATATCAGCAAGGGAATGTTATTTAGACAATCCCAAAGCTTTTGATGGCTTTACATCTGAAACCAACTCAACATGATGAACATTTGATGCAAACAGGAATAAAAAATGGCTCTCAGGCAGTTTCTCCAAAAGAAAATGGACTTCTTAGTTTTCCTCGTGAAAATTCTTCTCTCTTTGTCCAAATTTTTTTAACAGACTTTAAAAATGCCTCTAAATTACATAATATACCCTATGCCAGCTTGGATCCTTGCATCCCAAGCAAAGAAAATCCAAAGGGATCAAATTTGTTACAAAACCCTATCCATTTGATGAAAAATGATATAAAATTGTAAAACAACTTGTAAAATGCCAGAGATGCACAAATATTTTAAAATATTACATGGATTTAGATCCTTATCCATCCCAAGGTCATGTTTTTGTCATTCCACCATGCCAGCATGCATTTGCAATCATTTTCCACCCTTTTCCCTCATCATTTTTAACTCTGCAACTTTAATTTTTCACTTTTCACATTTTACACGGGCCGAGAAAAATATTTCATGAAAATCACTATAGGGCACCAAAATAGCTCAAATGAATGATGCCATTACATCCAGTAAGGTCGAGGGGATGTGATTTCATATAAAATTTCATGTAATTTGGTGCAAAAATGACGATTCCAAGCATCTTGGAGCTCCAATGGTGGTAAGAAATGAAAACACTCAGCAACCATTGATTTAAAATCAACTTTAAATTTCCGCCCTCCATGTGTCTTGATGAGATTCAACATGTAGGCTCAAAAATATCTTCTTTGACTTTTAGATAATGTGGAAACGTGTCCAAATACCATTGGACTGGGCATCGAACTTTATGAATGCATTTCGAACCTTTTTTGACCTCGGGAATATTTTGAAAATTTTCCCCGCATGCCCACTTGGATACACCACGTGTCCCTAGGTGGACCCTACCAAGATCCATGGGCCAAAATAACAAATTTTTCTCCTTTTTTGAAAAAAGGAAAATTTCCTCGAGAACCTCCGCGGGCCCGAACGCCCTCTACTTCCTCCTCCACGTGGCGGTCTCCCATTCGTTGGGGAGCCAACCCCTTATTGTTTCCTTCACTCCTTTGTGAGCACAAAATCTTGTCGCGGACTCGAGCTTGCCTTTTTAAATTTTGAATAGTGCCACATGTCTCCCCTTGATTAGCTATAGGGAGACATCTCCAAAATTTCTACGGGTTCATTTTTCCCTTTGAAATTTCTCGCCAAAGTTTGTAAATTTTCCAACATTTCTTCCGCGCTCTAAATCTTTGCCAAATCCAAGACACATGTCCTCTTCCTATTCGTTGCAGGCTCCCAAGCAAATATTTTCCTCTAGCATTTTGAAGCAAAAGACTTCAAATTTTTCTGCGTCCCTGCTTTTCTGTTTGATCTCCCTGGACACATGTCCACTTCCCATTGGGCGCACGGCCCTCGGGTCAAATATTGTCATTGAGAAATTTTCCAAAATTGTAGAAAATTCTAAGTCACCCCGCCACCCGCCGGCCTATCTCGACTAATCAAATCATGCCACGTAGGCATACTACTGTAGCAAAAGCGAGGCCGTGGAGTAAAATTTTCCTTTTGCTAAAAGTAAAAAACTAACAAGTTGTAATATTTTCTTGACTGCTCCCAACTAATAGTGACCTGCCACATTAGCGATAACATGCAAGGATAATTTTGACGAAGATGACACCCGTATGCCTGTCAAAACGTAAAAAATGTAGGGGACGCCCTAGAAATTGAAAAAATTCATAAGGAAGGTAGATTTTTCTGTTTTGAATCCAATGAATCATGATTTCACAATGGTTTAGGCCTAGGGATTAGGATTTTAGCAACAAATAACTCAGATTCGATCTATTTCAAAAAAATCATGAATAGGGCAAGGAAAAAATGACACAGCCCATGTAAATGAAAAAATTAGGGCACAACAAAGGGGAAACTTGGATTTTGCTTCAATCTAGGGCAATATGAGGGCACTTTCAATGCATTCAAATGGAAAACACAAATTGTAGGCCACCAGATAGAACAAATGAACATTTTTGGAGCAAAAATGGAACATGGAAATTAAGGCAAAGTGTACAAACCCAAAAATTACACCAACACTAGTGAATATCATTAGGGTGCACCAATGATCTTTATGAAGAAGGACAAATCTTTGTATTTTTGTGTAGACAATGTAAAACTAAATAAATTGACGATCAATAATCGTTACCCCCTTCCTCCGATAAAGGATTTATTTAATCAGATGAAGGTTGTCACCATATTTTCTAAGATAGATCTTAAGTGAATCTACCATCAGCTGAAGATTGCGGAGGTAGATACCCATAAGACAACTTTCCATAGGAGATACAAACACTATGAGTTTAGAGTGGTACCCTTTGGTCTGACAAATGCCCCGTAGTATTCATGAGTTTTATGAATGGGGTTCTCGGGATGTTTTTGGATCACTTTGTTCTCATGTTTCTTGATGAATTTTTTATTTACTCATGCACTCATGAGGAGCATGAGGAGAAATTTTTCTAGGTTTTGCGGTTTCTTCGAGAGTAGTAAGAGATTCAATACTTAGGTCACATTATTTGGGTAAGGTATCACATTTGAGCCTTTCAAGATTAGAGTTATTATGGATTCAACAAAGCACCAACCAATGAGACTAAGGTGCATAGATTCACGGGGTTGGCAGGTGTTATTAGAGGATATTTGTTTAGGACTTCTCTCGGATTACACATCCCATTACTTTCCTTCAGCGGAAAGGGAAGAAGTTTGTTTGGTTAGATAAATGTGAGCAGGGCCTTCAATACATCAAGGATTTTATTTTAACAACACTAATTCTTGTAGTTCCGATCCTCATAGGGACTTCTTTGTGTGTACAAACGCTTCTTTGGTAGGATTAGGAGGTGTGTTGATGCAAGATGGTTGTGTATTAGCCTTTGAGTCTCGCAAAATCAAGAATTATGAGCTTAATTATATGACTCATGACATTGATCTTGCAAAAGTGGTGCATGCTTTGGTGTTTTGGCATCATTTCCTTCTTGGCATGAGATTCATTCTCAGGACATACCATTTGAGCTTACATCACCTCTTCATGCAGCCCAATCTCATCACTCGTCAAGGGCATTCGATGGAGTTGTTATGTGAGTATGACATGGATATAAATCATGTGAAGGGGAAGTAGAATGTGGCTGCAAATTTTTTTAGTCGATGGAGACATTTGATTATGGCTACTTCAGTGGGTACAGAGGTAGTAATATTTTGCGAAAAATTCCACATGATAGATTCTACCTTGCAGCCTAGGGAAAATTTTGAGTCTCGAGATCCCTTAAGGGGAATTTTGATGGATTTGCATCGAGTGAGATAGACATCTTAGGCACATAGGTTGGATCTTTTTGCCTAGGGATGGAATTTTGAGGCGGATATTTTGGTAGAGGCTCATTATGGACGTTATTTATCCCATCGAGGGGTGAAGAAGATGTACACCACTTTCACAAAATTTTAGCAATAGAGAGGACTACAGAGAGATGTAGCTCTTGTTGTGTCTCATTGTTTTGGGTGTTAAAGGGTGAAGGCCAAGCACCAAAGATCCATATGGCCTTCTCTACCGCATGTTATACCAGATTGGAAATGGGATACCATTTCCATGGATTTCATAATAGGGATACTGATGTCAAGATACCACCACGATGCCATCATGGTCATTGTCAATAGATTGACAAAGGTGGCTCACTTTTCTCTAGTGAAGACCACCTATACAACTAGTGCAAATGGAACAAGTATAATTAGATGAGATTTTTTGACTACACGGGATTCTACGGAAGATTATTTGTGACCATGATCTGCTATACACCTCTCATTTTGGGACTACCATGTAACATGCCCTTACGACGAGTGTCAAATTTAGTACAACATATCATCTAGAGACAAATGGATAGACGGAGCGGGTGAATCAAATTTTAGAGGACATGCTTCAGATGTACGTTATGGACCATCAATCGAGGTGGGAGGAGTATTTGTACTTAGTGGAGTTTTATTATAATAACAACTTTCAGAGTTATTTTGGTATGGCTCCATTTCAAGCACTTTATGGCAGGGAGTGCAGGACACCACTGAGTTGGGATAGATGGAGGATAAAGTATCTCTTGGGACAAATTTTTATAGGACATGGAGTAACAGGTTGTTTTGATCAGATAGAGAGTACAAGAGGCACATGATAGACATAAGAAATATGTTAATTAGAGGAGATCTGATCGCAACTATGAGGTGAGCAGTAAAGGAGTTTCTTCATGTTAGACCTCATAAGAGCCCGATCCATTATGGAAAAAACTCTAAGTTAGCTCTTATATTTTTAGGTCCATTCAAGATCTTGGAGTGGATCGGTCCCTCAAATTATCATCTAGCCTCGCCACCTAACTTTTCTCGTTTCCACATTGTATTTCATTATTTTTTTCTTAGGAGATACATTGCTGCACCCCTCTCATGTATTATATTAGATGACATTGGAGGTGCAGGAGAAGCGGAAGGTGACTATGGATCCCATGTGCATCATAGAGTGCAGGAATTTGTGCCTTCTTGGCTGCAAGATTGACCAAGGTGCGAGTCTAGTGGGATAGGTATGATGAGACTGCAGCCACATGAGAGGATGCTACTTTGTTAAGGTCCTTGTTTCCAGACGTATTTCGTTGACTTCGGAAGGAAGTTGAGTCTAAGGGGAGGGGGATGTAGCTCCCACTCCTCTTTGAAACTATTTTCATTATGACAATATTACTATTGGATTGATACTTAGACATTTTGATTAGTATATCTTGATTAGTAGATGATAGACTATTCAAATATTTGGACTATCTACATGTTGTGATTCATATTTTTACTTTTTATTTAATTATTTTGGGCTTGGTGTTTGACTTGTGTGCTAGAATGGAGAGATGATGAAGTGACATCCTTCATAGAGCCGCCTTATCATCCTAACATCCATTTTATATTTATTGGATGATTTTGATAGATTTTGGGTTACTTTCCTTATTTGCTTTTCTTGTACTTTTGTAAATTGGTCTTGTTTTTCATACTTGGAGTTTTCTTTTGGAGTCAGATCTTGACTCGGTTTGGTGTGAAGGATTCTAAAGCTTGTTGAGAAAAGGAATTCAAGCCTTATGGAGAGGTAAGATCTCCTCATTGAGTGTTGTGGTTATGTTTGATTGTGGAATGGGTAGCGTGGCCTTAATTTGTGTGTGGGAGATGGATAAATAGGACCATTGGGGAGGAAAATAGAGATGTGAGACATGAATTTTGGAGGGAGTTTGATTTTGAGTTCCACTTATTAGAAGTGAAAATGATAACGTGAATATATTTTGTATTTTGAAAGTGTAGAAATAATGATTTGATCATATTTCGAGTTGTGCACATGGAGGCTTTTGGGTGGAACTCCTACATCACTTGGGAGACAAAAGGAGGTGGTGCCCATATTTCATTGCTCCTTGTTGGCTTGTTGTTGTCAAGCCTTTGTGCTTGTTGGGAAATTTGTAATATTGTTTGAGTATATTGTTTGAATGTGTTATTTGAATGTGCTATTTTGTAGAATGATTTTTTTGAAGCCTCTTGTAGAAGTTTTCAAATGTTTCATAATACCCCATATTGTTCTTTGGTTGGGGATCAGGGGCCAATAAGGGGATGACTTCTCCTCTTATTGGATTATAGGTTGGGTGGAGAGCATCGCCTATACCTCTTTATTTGTATGGTGAGTCAAGTTGTGAAGAGTTGAAGATTCCAAGTCAAAGCTATAAAGTTGGGAATGGACTTCAAAGAAGACTTGTGGTTTGACCTTGTTGGAATAATTCTCTATGTTGTAATATTTATTATTGTTCCCACTTAGAGTGGAAGATTGTAACTTTTCTATGTTTGAAAGAATTTTTCTATATTTCATTTATTCCAATATGTAATAATTTAATTGAATGTAGAAAGAAATTTTATTGTATACATTTTTGGAAAGGAATTATTTTATTGTAAGAAAAGGGATTTGAAATTTTTAAATTACAAAATAATGCTATCGTAACTTGTAATTATCATATTTTTATCAGATATGGTGGAAAGAACAATTCCAAAGTATGTTTAGTAAAAAAAAAGACTTACATTTCATACTAATGAAGGTTGTATGTTTGAATGGAAAAGTTGTGCATTTGGTAATTTTAAGTCATGAAACAAAGATATGACATCAACCTAGCAACTAATGAAATGTAGACACCTTAATTAAAGTGAATGTTTCCTTAGAAACCAACCTAAGTAGAAAACTGTTTGAAAAATGCTTTAATTTAACGTTTTGTTTTTCGGGATATAGAACCGCCGCCTTTTGTAGAGCAGCAGTTCCATAACTACCGTCCAACACAGAGAGGCGGTCGATGAACCGTCCACCAGGAAGGGTGGCAGTCACAAGACTTTTGATGGAAAAATAAAAATAACGACTGTGAAAAATCTAGATTGAATTTAAATAAAATATTTTCTTTAAATCTTCAAAATATAACTACCACCACTAATAAATGACCAAATTCAATTCTTTAAGCATATAAATCCTCTTATAGGCATCCAAATGTGTGAAATTTCATTGATCTAATGAAATGGGGTTTTCCCCAATTCTTGAGCTCGAAGAATGTATATATATTAAATAGCAAAATCAGATCCACGATGGAATCTTTACAATAAGTAATCAAGAGCCTTACAATAGTAAACCCTTATATAAACTAAACTATGAAGAGAATAATAGAGGAAGATTTCTTCATTCACAACTAGAACTAAGGAAAAATCTTCACGGTTGCACTTCTTGCTTTCATGACTTCTCCTCCTCTTCTCCTCTTCCACACCTACAAAACAAGAATGAACAAATGAGGATGAAATTGGGGCAAATAGAAATAAAAAGAAACCTATAAGTATATTTTGGGCAACCCAAATCTTATGGCTAGGATAGACTTGATGCAATGGATCAAACTAAACCCTACATCACTTAAGTGGGACGTATTTTTGTGGGAATGAAATTCAAATAAAAGTGCATCATGAATGAGGTGAATGGGGCCACTTTGTGACTAGATTTAATAGTAAAACTTTTGTTATAGTGAATTAAGTAAACTTGGTGCATGGTAATTAAGTAAACTAATGGACTTGGTAAATGTTTTAAACCGTAAATATTTTTTCGAAGTAAATTACTAATATTTAATTATTAATTTAATTCCAACTTTCTCAAGGTCGTGTAGGAACCTTCATCGGGAAATTTATTAATTGTGGATAATGTCTAACCTTGCAAACCCTTTTAAAACAAAATAAAAAATAAAAATTACTATGATTTTGACTATTAAATTATTAGTTTCTATTTTGTTTTGAGAATAGAATTTGGTGGGTGTTACACACGTCAATAATTCTTGGAACGCACTAGCAAGATAAGCCCTTCCTAATTACACAAAAAAATTGTTTCCTTAATAATTGACCACCCGAACATTACACATATAGGAATGTGACGTTTCCCTAGGGCACCATTCCAAACGGTACGAAATATACATGGAAGTTTTATCATCCACTAAAATTCTATGAAAAGGTCTTGAGACTAATTCATCTTGATTCCAAAGGAACATGACCCTCAAGGTAAGCATAAGGGCGTAAATAGAATTCTAACCTCGTGAAAGTTTATACGTAAGTGTGAATAACTGTACATCACAAAATTATACGTTAAAAGATTCCATTGCCATCTTTCTACTAATAAAGGAAAAATTCTGAAGTAGAGAAGAAACAATATGGAAAATCGTGGATGATGGAAGGCGAGTAAACTCTTTACAGAAAGCAATGGTGAGTTATTACAAGGAATATTTCCGGCCAACATTAAAGAAGAATTAAAAGTACAGGAATAAGTTATTGGAGCATTATACAGAAATTAATGGCGGAATGTATCCGTAGACACCAAACAAGAGTCATAAGTAAAGAGAATTGCAGGCTACAGCATTGATAATTGATATATTGTGTGATGTACAGCCAGCATACAAGTCAAATCAAAAAAGAAATCTTCCATTACTGAAAAGCAAACCTATCATTTCTGTAATTTCAAATGCGCCTCAGAAAACACATGTCGAGTTTGGTTGAATTGTACAACTTATTATTGTGAAGATGATGATGTCAATTCATTCCACTTTACAGTGAATCTGCACCGTTCCATACCGCACTCAGTGGGGACTCGATCCAGTCAAGCCACACAATAATGGAATATCGTCAATATAATTCTGGGCATATTCGCAGGTGTGATATGTACAAATTAATAAAACAAAAATTAAAAATGAGGCATGTTCGAGGATATAATACGCAGATAAAACGAAAAATGACACTCTAGGGCTCCCTCAAATTTAGTTATTTTCGGACACTTTGAATAAATTAGCAAATAAAACATTAAGACGTAAAACAAAATTAATGTTGAAAGCAATGATGAATTGGTTTTCTTGTGGCCGCATTCAAACGGTGATGGCTATGAAAGGTATGTTAATAAAAACTGCATCCTTTCACGTTATGCATATGTGTCATGCATTTCAATAATTAGTATGTGCATAAAAACAGCATCCTTCCACGGTATGCATATGTGTTACACATTTCAACAATTAGTATGCACATAAAAATTGGTTCCTCCCATGTCATGCATATTCATCACACATTTCAACAATTAGTTTTTTTAGAATTTTTCAGTTGAAAAACACATTGTGTTTTTCAACATCCCTTCACTTCGCCCTTCGCGGGATTCCAACATGCGTCCTCCAAGTTCTCACTACCCAATTTTACCAACCGAGCTACCACCGCACAAATGGACCAATCATTTTTCAAAAACATATATTTGAAAAAAAAATCTGATGAGGTGACCCCTTGCCGTGGGACCCACCTATGCATGGGCATACATATGCTCTATGGGGGCATCTATGGGCGGTGGTGCATTGTATCTGGAGAATAGCCATCTTCCATTCAAACCATGGATCGATTGAGAAGATTTATCATTGGGTCTAAATAAACAACTTACAATATATACTATATATCTTGTGTAATATACTTCCATACAATTATTTGCTAGAATTAATTTACTAGTAATTGCTTGTAAACAAAGCAATGGGCATGTTGAAGGGAATGCATCAAAGAAAATAAACTTTAGGGAGTGAAAATTTGTAAGAACAAGTGGGTGGTGAAACATGGGTTTATGTTAAATTATCCAAAAAATGACAAAGATCTAAATAATCGAGAAAATATAGTACATAGCTAGAACAAGTGAGAAAAATGAAACTCTTGTTGTTGCTTTACAAAAATCAAATCTATATTATGTTTTTGATAGATTAAGAATTAAACAATAGTGCTTATGTTACATTAGTGAATTGGAACTAGGTTTGGAATAATTTGTATGATCCAATAAAATATTTTGACCTCAATTTTTTTACATTTTGTGGATATGCTAGGAAAAATTATAGTAGTTCTTACGTTTATGGTTTGGTTTTGGGTTAGTCATTAAATCTCTTCAATTTAGTTCATTTAAACGATTTTTATTTTAGTTATTACTATTGTTTCATAAATTATGGAATACAAACTTAATGTTGTTTTTATTGTTTAATCTTATGCATGAAAGGACAATATTCATGTTCCCTTAGACTTATGGTTAGATTTTTTTAGGATTTTAGTGTCACATTGAGTTTCTTAAACCGTAGTTTCCATCGTTATAACTTTCTTGTTTTCTCTAAGTTGTTTTAAGGTAAGACATGAGTATAAAGTTCTATTCTAGTTTACCATTCTCCCTTTTATTAATTTTTACTAAACACAGTTCATTTAGTTTAGGTTTTACATGGTTGCCAATATGCATAGAGTATACATAAGTTTTTAAATTTTCCTAAGTTCATTAGTTCAAATAAAGGTTAATGAGACCGATATAGCTCCTATTTGAATTAAATTGTTTTGGTTATTTCGTGCTTTGAATCATATATCCGTGAGTGATTTTTACAAGAGTGAGATTAAATTGTTGTATTTTATGAACCCTATGTTAAAAATTGTATCAACAGTAAAGATGGTGCTAGAAGGAGAGTCTATATTGTGTTTAAACTACTAAAAGCAATCCTTCCTTTATTATTAATCATTTGTTTTTTTGTTCATAACACTAACACTTAACATGATTTTCTATTGAAGGGAGATACTCAGATAAAATTGTCACAAGTTATATTTATAATCTCACCTTAGAAGATATAACTTTGAACCGAGGGTTTTAATCTAACATTTTTCTATTCATATAAACCCAAATACGATAAAGGTATTGACCAAGTGTTCCCAAATTTAATTTAATTATTCCATATTTATTCCCCCAATCACTTGCCTTCCTCTATTTACACTAACAAAAATTACTAAACCAAGCTAGTTAGGAGGTATTTTGGTTGTTATTATTGGAGATCTCCTTGACTTACCTAGAAATACAAATAGATATGTGTCCACGTACAATCATTATAGTAGTATGAATACTAAGAAACACCGAATTGCTTTAAATTCTTCTTCCATATTAATGAGTGTTGAACATGAAGATGTTTCTTGTAGATTTTTCTAATTTACCTATAATCATACTACATATGATTGATTCCTTAATTTGACACATACTAGAATTATGAGTGGGCTCAATTTGAAGAAACATTCATAGTACTATTTGTGTAGATTATTGATCCTAGTGTTTTATACAAATAGTTTTGTAGTAGTAAAAAGGGAAAACATAGAGAAAATTAGATATTTCAATGCTAGGTTTCAAAAATGTTGGGTAGATTCACTTCATTGCATAAACATACACATAACCTTTATTTATAAATGTATAAAGGTGTAGAGGTCATTTTCTTCTTTGTGTTTCTTATGAAAGTCAATCTAGAATCAATAATAGTAGATATATAATCGCATTCAAAAGGGGAAAATTAAAAATTATTCTAATGGCAATCGAAATACCCATCTTTGAATATTATTCCCACTAGTAACAAATTTCCATTGCCACAAACTAAATTTCAAAACCATAATTTACCTTATTCATGTGTCAAGAGCACTTAATTGATTCCTCCAATAACCAAAGTGGTTCTTAATTAGATCGCATACATAAAAAGCTCCAAAAATCACTAAGTATTTTACAAAGACAAATGATTAACAATAATAACCAAAGAACAAGTTATTATCATCAAATATAAACCACATCAAAATTTGTAACCAAGACCCACTTGCTAATAACGCACCTCTCGACATTAACAAGTATGACTATTATATTCTCGATTGGTGTATGGTGCATGGTATCTGTTGAACATTGTGAGTTAGGTTTCCTTAGATTTTATAATGCATTTCAAGCCATTAAAAATAATATCAAATAAATTTACAAAATCCCAAGGACCCAAGTGATTCACGTTCCTCTTAATTTTTCATTATCAAGGTGTTTGAACATATAAATTTCCCTTCCAAGGAGGAAAATGAACATGTAGAAAATAGTGAATAAATACATGATTTCTAGTAATACCAAAGGAATACTTAAGCCTTCAAAATAAAATTCAAATAGCCAAACATTACCTCTACCCATCAAAAAGGGGGCACTCTACTTGATATAAACATGTTAATGATAATTACCTCCTATTTAAACCCTAAAGAGATTCAACATTACACCTAATTGGTTTTAGTGAATTAGTATAGTAAATGATGGTTTTAGTGATTTAGTACATTAAAGGATGTAATAGTTGCTCACAATCGATTAATTTAATTAATCAACTTTCAATATTAATTAGTAAAATAAGAACAATGCTTATATCCTCAGTAACTAATATGTTAAATAAGATACGGAATTGAAAATGTAAAGGAATGAGTGTACTTAGTTGATCATGGATGATTCTTAGAGGCTATATGGGGATACACTACCTGGAATAGGAAGATGTTAACATGATGATGCTTCATTCTAGAGACTCTAACTATAAATTGACTTGTGGTAAGATTGTAAACTTTGATGACCCGACTATCAAGTATGGTGTTGAATCCATTAGATGGTCTTGTACCTTATTGGTTATAGGTTCTATTACATATACACACTATAAATTTCATGGAACTATATAGTACTTTCCAACCCTAAAATGCAATAATTTTTTGAATCTCTCGAATACTTGTGATTATGATATCAATCCCTACCAATGGATGGGAAATATTGAAAAAACATTGGTTGGGTTAAGGGAACTCTTGTTCACCACCAATGTAGGGACTACTCTTAAGATGCGTCAAACCGTAGGCAATTCTCCACCTATCATGTGGTATCTCAATGAATGCAATTATATTTGAAAACCACCTTCGAAAATGCTCAAGTTGATTTTGCTCTTACTAAAATAATTTAGGAAGGGATGTTTGAGTATTGTTATGTTCTACATGTGTTTTATTTTAAAATTTAAAAACATTGTGGGTTCCTATCATAAGTGTTTGAAGTGAGTGTATCAATATAGTATCATATGCTTCACAAGTTAAAAATGAGGTAGTGTTTACTTTCTTATATAGGGTTAAATAGATCTTTAATCTATGAAAGTTTAATTCAAAGAGATTATAAAACATAATTAAATATATAAATTTGAAATAAAATTTATAGTAAAATTCAGCCTAAGACCTTACATGTAAGTCAAGACTTGATATACTATTTTGACCAATCAATACGACCTTGACAAGAAAAGGAAAACATGTTATCGATGTTTGGAACTTGGTAAGTTATGTTTGTCTATAGATTTTGGGTAGTGTTATCATTATTTGATGACATGCTATTGTAAAAGGCTAAAAATATAAACAAGATACCCCAAAATATGCTAAGAGGGAATGTGAAGTTTGCATTTATATTAGCAATAATTCATTGTTTAATCTAGCAATGTCAAAGAGTGAGTTGCCAAATGTGAGTATCTACATTTTCCCCATTTAATTATGAAATGAAATTATATGATTAAAATAAATTATACTTGAGCATGTAGACATACTTTATCTTCACTTAAGTTTTGTTTCACATAATATTTGTGTGCTTGGTTATGTCATGCACCACCATGAAACTTGCAAAACACAAAGGTGGTCGTATTCACGATAAATAATTGAACTTTGATTCAAATGTAAAGTGTGACATGAAATATTTTCATCGGCATGATAACAAAATGAAAGATAACTAATTAAGGAAGGTATTATCCCTTTTTAAAGGAAAAAAATCATGTTCTTTACTCAAGCTTGAAGAATTTGCTTCGCTCATTTTTTTGAACTTTTCAAAAGAATTTGTGGTGATTGATCCCCAACTGTGCAAGTAGAAACTAGATTGTTAGGTGTATGCAACCTAAAACATAATTATGAGGATATAAGAAGGAAAATGGAGTCCTAAAACACCCCACTAAGGAATAATACCACCTATTAAAGTAATTCAACAACTTTAATATATTTTTTTTCGAGTGTAAAAGGGAAGAAAAGTCTTCTTATGAAGAACTTATCTGATTCAACACCTTCTATAACCCGACAAACCACACCACTACTACAACAATATATCACAATTTTTTTGAATAAGGACACACAATAGAAAAGAGAATGGTTCCACCATGCCCTTCCCATGCACCATACATGTGAATAGAAAATACAATTTATTTAAATTCTAATAGAGGAAAGATAACTACTCCCCCAATATTCCTAAGACTTAGTAGAATTTGGATATCATGGTGAGGAAGGAGTGAAGTAATTCATGACCTTTTAGTGATAAAAATTAGTTAATTGAGTCTAAAATTGTGCATTGATCCTGAAATTGTCGTTGAAAATATGAAATTGATGAGAAAGTTGATTTAAATTTGCTTGGGAAAAAATGTGTTATATGGTTAGGACTATACATATGGTCCTAACCAATATATATTGTTATTCAACCATGTGAATTGTATAAAATTTTAAATGTTTAACTAGATTCCGCATACATGTATCGTATTTGTACCTATAGTTTTCATAAAAATTTATATACATGTCTAATGTAAGTGGAGAATACACTTAGATGAATGATTCCTTTTTTGAGGCATGTACAAAACCCATATTGAGTAATTGGCTCAAAATAAAATATGTTTTCCCATGCAATAGATATCTTGATATTTGTAGGAGAGTTTGGGATGTCAAGACGTGGCTAGCTTGAAGAACCTATACTTATTAAAAGGAATGTTTTTGTGAATGATGACAACCATGGTATGCATGAAAAATGCTAATAAGAATATCTAAAAAGGTGTATAGTTGATAACAACAATATTGTGAATGGATGAAGGAGAAATAAAGTAGATAATTAATGAAACAATATGTCACAAGTATGCAAACAATTTCAAAAATAAATGCATAAAGCAACAAATAATTGATACCCAAGGTGTTGCAAGATAATAAATGACCATATCCCTGCAAGCAAGAGCAAGAAGGAGATATAAGATATTCCTAACACCACAAACATGGGACACCCATGCTATCACAAGACTACAAAGAAACTTAGGCCACAAGAAGTTAAAATAAGAAAATATTAATAAATGCACACAAGAAATTTTATGTGAAATAAGAGTGTCAAAATATTATAACATCATATTGTAGCTAGTACATGTGAGATTATGTAACACAAGAGATGTCATTACTAGATGTATTATAAAGTAGATGCCCAAGTCAGATAGGAAGTCTAGATAAATGAGATGAATAACACCTATCATTGAGGAATTCTCTTTTTATTTGTTGCAATATGCTCATGATACCATGTATAGACACTAATTTAGGTGCTTAGGGTACATTTATAGGTCCTAATCACATAATATTATTCATATGATTCCTAAGCGAGATAACTAGTAATTGACATCTATTGTTGGCCTCTTTGATTTCTTTTCGTTCTTTCTATTTGGTATTACACAAGTCATTAACAAGTTTGAATTTCATATCTTTATATTTCCTGGCTTTGGACACTAGCACTCAACCAAGATGGCATCCCTAAGACACCCTCGTCACCTCTAGGTGCCCCCGACCTCTTTCAGATCTCACTCTCCCCTTTTGGGAATCTTATTTCCTTAAGGTTTAGCCTTTTATTTGTAAATTATGAAATTCAAACAAGGGAATCATATAAATAAAAATATACATGACCAAAATGAAGGACCAAGCTCTAACCATCTATTACTATCACCTAAGGTTACATCCAAAGGAACCTCAAGAGCATCAAAGCATCCATATAGATATCATTTAAGGGATAAGGGAATGCATTTTATGTATATAATTCATAGTAGGTAAAGTTAATTTTGACATCCACACATCTACTTACATTTCTACATCTAGTTATTTCTCGTTATTCAATAATGATTAAACTAAAATGTGATATTCTAGCCCAATCTAATAGAAGTTTGCAGTAAATAAATAAGAAATGAAATAGTTTAAATACACCAAGTAAACGAAGAAATGAAATGTAGGATCCCCGATGTGAAAAAAAGGTTTAAAGAGCCTTAGCTGATTTTGGCAGATGTTGCAGACCGTGTCGTAGTTGAGACTAGCTAAATAGGAATGTGAAACCATTGCGCACAAGCCCTAAAAGGGATTAGGGCGCGTCTAGTTCCTTGGTCAAGAATATGAGTTCCCGGTCTATGGAAAATCTCGATAAACCTCCTCCATGGTATCATGAGAGGTTTGCCTTTGTGTGTTTTAATTTCTTGTATGTTCACCAATGTTGCTATAAACCTATAATGAAGAATCACCTGTAAACCCCTGATAAAGCATCAAAACCTAAAACAAATGATGCATATGAAGGGGTCGAATTGTCCTTAGCCACCATAATGGTGGAATTATAACTAATAATTTCACTACATCTACGACCAATGTAGTTTTGTATGTGTGTGGGGGAGTTGTGCCCTAGGTGTTCTTGTTTGTGTCACACTTTGTGAATAACAAGTAGTAGCTAAATGTATAATGTAAATAATTTTTGTATAGAATAGAATAAACTCCCTACCGTGAAGTGTGATGCAGATAAGAACGCTTTTGTCCCATGTGATGAGAGCAAGATTGATGAAAATAGAGCAGAGAATCCTTAATGGATGTAACCTTAGATGGTGATAGCTATTGCTTAATGCTCGGTCCCTTATTATGATCACATATCTTTATATCTATATGATTCCTTAGATTGAATTTCATAATTAACCACGAAAAGGAAAGCTATCGAAAAGATAAGATGTTAAAATGGATAATAAGGACCCAAAAGTGAGAGTAAAGTGTAAAGAGAATAGGGGTTCCCAAAGGGGACGATGGCATCTCGCCGATGTCCTGGATGGGCACTCTAGTCCGTAAAAGGTAAAACTCGAAGCATGAAAAGATAGAGTGGGCCTATAAAGGTGCAAGGCTGAAAGTAACAACATAAAGCAACAAAATATGACCAAAGACATGGCTTAGTTATTAATTTTCAAACTTAGGAATGATATGAATAGCATCATGTGATCGAAACTAGATATTTACCGAAAGTACTTCATTTTATGTCTACATTTTCCTCAACTTTTTTTTGTGAGTAGAATGCTCTGTAACATAAATTAGATGGATATGTGTACCTAATATCCATGTAGATTGATGTAGAAATCATCCTGAGGGACAAGATAAAGTGTGTGGTGATAAAAATATGGAGCTTGGAGAATAAAGATGCAAAAGTGTGTGAATTCCAATGTGTGTGATGTACCTTCATGTTATTGTCAATGTGTGTGATGTACTTGCATGTTAGTGTCAATGTGTGTGATGTTGAAAACTTGTTTCCCATATGGATGGACCTGCAAAAGAGAAGATGATTAAGTAGTCAAATATGCATGTATATGTGTAAAAATGTGTGTAAAAATGCATGTATGTATGTAAAAAGCATGTAATGAAAGTACAAAAATGAAAAAGGAACATGTGCACCTAATCTGTGATGAGAAAAAGGGTGTAGAAAGGATCTTTTTGATGAAGTGTGAGCTGGTTGGGTGATCTCATGCCACTAACTGAAAACCGTAGGGAGGAAAGTATGATTTATCCTCCAACCTATAATCGTTTCCCAAAATGAAGAGATCTCTATACTTTATGGTTTTTTGGGTAATCCAACACCACCGGCTGAAGTAGTGTAGAGAGAAAGGTAGTGTTTATCCTCTAACAAGTAACTAATCCCTAGAATACTAATGAAAAACTTCCTTGTAAAATCCATTGTGTATGGATTTTTGTAGATCAGTATGAACCCACTTGTTGTGTGAGTAAGGACCAAATTCTAATTCTCATCCTTGAACTATCCTAAACCGTACTAGTATTGTGTTGTGTATACTCTGTATGGGGTGAATGATTCACCCAAATGATGCCCCCCTCTTTGGGGGCACATGCGACATCGTTGTAGGAGGATGCGTCCGAAAAGAGGACCAACCGCTAAAAATGAAAATGTTCCCTACAAAGTGGGATAGAGAATGTGCTTGGTAAAAACCAAGGCACATAGAATCAAGTGGTTGGGAGATAAGTGTTAGTATAAGAAAGGAAAACACTCACGTAAAAAATGAAATGTAATATATGCAGATAATGTGCAAGCTAAGATGCAAGGAAACATGCAAGAATACAAATTAGACCATGAAAATTGGTTGTAAACATGGGACATCACTCACAATTTTGTGAGACACT
The DNA here is from genome assembly GCA_018340775.1 of Taxus wallichiana var. yunnanensis. Taxonomy (NCBI): domain Eukaryota; kingdom Viridiplantae; phylum Streptophyta; class Pinopsida; order Cupressales; family Taxaceae; genus Taxus; species Taxus wallichiana. Next base: position 54,362,883 of record CM031233.1, read on the forward strand.
CAAGGAAAAAGAGGCCGCAAAAAAAAAAATTACAAAGAAAAAAGAGAAAAGATCGTAAACAAAGGCATATAATGACAAACATGTACAAACAATGTGATAGATAACCATTATGGAAAAATATTCCTACAAAACAAATAATGCACATGAATCACCTGTTATCATGTTAGAAAGATGAAAAGTATTTCAAAAGTGTGTACGAAAAATAATATTAAGTGTTGAGTACATAATGAAATAATAAAAATGTAGTGTATGAAAGTGGATGTTCCCAAGAGCCGTTGTGGGACTAGTATGAGGTACTATGCCAAGCATCCATGTTGCATGTAATAGACATGTATAATCTGTGATCACAACTAGAAAGAAAGTGAACATGCATGTGTGTATGAGGAAGATAATGACATACAAACTATCTATTTAGCATGTGTAATAAAATGAACATGTACAAGAAAATGTAAGCATAATAAAATACAACCAAGATATGCACCATGTTTTAGATGGATGGAATGGAATGCAAAGTGAATGATATGAACCTCATGCCCCCGAGTTAATATAATTTTATGTAGTGAGGTTCATTTGTTTATGCCCCTCAAAGATTAAGAATGAACCAAAAATGAAAGTACATCATCGGGAAATGGTTGAACTATGTGTTGTATGTATCTTATTATGGTGGATGTGTAATGATGATATGCGACATAGAGACGAGGTGTAAAAATGTGTGATGATTTAGAATAAAGCGTATATCACGAGATGAGTAAGAGAATTGATGATTTAGATTAAAGCGTATAATGTTGGATGATGCTAGAGGAAGTGATGATTTAGCTTATAGTGTATATCAATAAATTATGCAAAGGTATGATAGTATATCCTATAGTGTATATCACTAACCTATGAATTTCACATGAGAAAAATATTGAATTGTTGAGTGTGTCAAAGGTGATGTGGTCCATTTGTGATGTAAACCCTCAATAGTCGAGTATCAACCATGAGACTAGAGTTTTTCATAGGATAGTGAGTGCAGCGCAGTAAATTTAAACGTGAAAATGCGTAAGATTTGTAGTAGGTGTAGTGTAATGTGTGATGTATAGGATGCAATGCAAGATGTGTAGATGATATAGGTATACAATATGTATGACGCATAATAGATGTAGGATGTAAGATGTAAGACAATGTCTATAAAATATGTAGAATGTGTGATGATGTGTAATGCATACTATGTAGTGAATGCCGTATAGTGTATGAGGTTCATGTGTACAGGATGACCTCAACAAGTCAAGTGTGAACAAAAGAAAAGAGTGTGTCATTAGGTAATGACAATACACATGTATCGAATGGTTTGTAAATATGAAGATCTAGCTGAAGATGCTAAATGGATCAATGTAAGGAGTATTTTTTAATTAAAGTGAGCGGGCATTGAGGTGATAAAGGTTTGTGACCATCAAATGTTTCATCATCATTGTAAGCTTCATCTAGGTCCTAGTCATCGACATAGAAATTTTTATAACAGATGGCGTAATTACAATTTTAACTATAGAAGGTGGTTGTTGAGCATGGCTCGGTGATATCTCGATATCTTTAATGGAGGAGGAGTGACCTCATCCTTGAGAGGATGTTTCTTAGTTTGAAATCATATCATGATTGAGGAGATGGAGGTGATAGAAGAAAAACCTTGTGAGATGATTGTATAATTTGAGTGGATTGAAGAGGTGGTTTTTGACTAACCAAATAAAGCACATGAGAAGTGGTAGCGTGATGCTCATAAGAGGTAGAAGGAGTAGAATTAAGAGTCCATTTGGGTACATTATTTATAGGCAGGCATGTGACATAATGTTATGTAACAAATGAGATAAAGCATTGATGCCCAAGATGCTTGATTCATCGTTGTAAAGTGTAGAAATAATTTCCATTATTTCCATTGATTTGATGATAATTGCAATATGAATGACCCCGATATTTTGTTATCCGATAAGGAGGATAGTAATGAGTAGGTTGTAAATTGATCAACTGTTTGTCAAATAACATCGTGGGAGCCAACATGTTGGTCATTAGCAATTTCTACTTTGGTGCAACATCTTATCTCATCTTAACGCTTACAATGAATTCAATAATATTCCATTTTTGTATAACCCATGATCTTTTCATGATGAATTTTTTATCAATATGGCAAGGTCATATTACAAATCAATGTATAAAAGTCATATACTTACATGGATTATGGTACTTAAGATTTCATGATAGCTCTAACTCTATTTTACAAATTATGTAAGTCTGGATTCCCTCTTAATAAGGATCCACCATCCTATATAGGATTTTTGTACTCAATGAAGGTCACAGACTACTAACTTGTAACTTATCTCAAGATTATCAATGATGTAAGATCTTATTCATTAGAGAGATCTTTATTAATATATTAAGAGGCTTCACTTACTTTAATTGTCCTTATTATTCATCATCCTTTGATGTTTTCCTAGAATATGATATCATGATTGTACTTCTCCTTCATGCATTCATCCTCCGTGAACATTAATACATTCTATGAGTCTTGGTACTTTGTTTCTCCTTGTCAAGATTACTATTATTCACTAGATCCTTGAGTCACATTTTTTAGAAAGAAATGATATTATGACTTGGTCGGAAAGGTAAGAGTGGTTTCATTATTGATGTATCATGCATACACCATCATCACTCATTATACCCGATCTTTTCTCATTTCAAAATTTGACCTTAACTCTATATCATACACTTCATAACATGTATCTTTATGGCCTTAACTTTTCCCTATAGCAAGGAAGCAAAAAAATTCATTTATGATATTATTATTAGGACATTCATACCTGATAGACCATGGATTCATCACCTTCTAACCTTGTGAAGACCATACTTTTTCCATTTAATGCAATTTCTCCTTCATTCTTTCTACACTTTGTCCTAGCTCCTTGTATCCCTTCTTATAGAGTTTTTCTTGTATAATTTTTTTATATATAAACATTCTATGAAACCCAAATAACATTTATATACCCATTTAGTTTAATTAGAGGTCTACCAACATACAATAGTTAATTCCTTATTAATTTGCCGCTTCTAGAAATACTTCCCTAATTGGGTCTACTAACTATATTTTCAAATCAGTCCAAGAATGTCATTAAGAAACAGAATGTGTGGGGTAACAATCATGGAATTATTATTTATTGTGGTTAAGGGATAGGTCTAGAGCATATGTTCCAAATTTTAGGTTCTACCTCATTCATTTCTTCTAGATGAAACTTATTCTTGCTAAACCCTAATCTAGGGTATCTACAACACCAAAGAGGTGAAATTTCTTCATTTCACCTTAGTTTTATTATTTCATGAAATAATATTACTTCAATAAGCTCTAAATTAGTCCTATTTATATTTCCAAACCATTAATCATGTCTAAGAAGCCTCCTTATTCTTTACATACACAATATCACTAAGAGAACAATGAGGATACTACATAGTACAAGCAGTTAGGAGGTAGATCATGAAAAATTAAGAATTTTGCATTATAAATATGGACTCATATCATTGGAAACAACTTTATACATGTCTAAGAAGTTTTATTGAAACACTAGTTACATGACCATGACCCTTTCTTGGCCATCATATTTTGACATCTCGCAACTTACATGGTGATTTATTCATTTGCATGTCCTCATTTCTCCACTTCCCTATCTTACACATCTATATAATTCATCAACGTCTTTACTATCTCTCTAGACTTCCTAATGCTAAATTCTTGTATGGATTTCCTATATCAACCATATCCATATCTATCTTATTCCCTATCCTAAGATGATCATTGATTCTCTCTAGTAGTTGAGATAATATATCATCTTACAAATAACAATAGTCAAGTTTTTTTTCAACTAAACATAACCCTATGATAGATCAACACAATATTCTATGACCATTCTAATATCCTTCCAATGTATTCTAATTATATAACAACTCATATGCACCTAACTTCCAATTTTACTCTTACTCAAGAGTTATTACAATCAAGAATGCAAATATTTAAATTTCATACTTTTAAAGGGAAACTATGGAAACACTTAACACATGTTGAGAATGCCTGGAAGGATTATTCATTTTTATTTAAGCATCTCAGATATGCTCCTTCATCAGAATCCACGGGTAATAAAATTATTTGAACTCCATTTCGGATGTCTTCCTTCTTCAACCTTTACTATATGCCCGGATCTCATGGTCTCTTCTGAAGTATTTGTGTTTGAGTCCTCTTGAATTAGTCTTTGTCTCGCATCTATTATATATTCCTTCTCATCTATTTCTCATGTGAAATACTCCATGTCCATGTTTCATCATCATCCGTGTCTTCACTATTTTCTTGATCTTCTTGTTCTATAATCTCTCTCATGGAATTATGTACTTCATTCACCCTCATAACTTTTATACCTACATTCAAAACATAAAATGAAAGGTTATATGTAAATAGTTGAGGCCATACACCCCCTTGAGCGTCTTCATGTTGTTGTCTCCCTTCATTTTCATTTTCTTCTCCAAGCATCTTACTCATATACCTTCATCTTTATCTTTTTCTCATTTATTAACTCAACTTGAATCGATCAATGATACTATCAGTATGATATAAACTTGAATACATATCCTTAGAAGGATTTAATGGCTCATCAATCCATTTTAACTCTTCATTCATTGTAACATCATCAATATCATCATTTTATTCATCAAATTTAAGTTCTAATGAAGATTGTTTGCCTTAGTTTTCTTCCTCTAGGATCGGCTTTCTTCAATACATAGTGTCATCACTTCTTGTTTTAATAGTTTTTACTTATCTCCATTAAATAGGTATGAATCTTCTTCACCAAATGTATTCTAATATTTTTCTATCACGTGATCACAGAATGATCATTGTTTTCCAAGTTAGATCCTTCTCCTTGTTGCATGTTATTCATCATAGGTATCTCATTCCATATTTCATCACTTAAACTGATTTGAGATAATTATTCACAAGTAGAGTCACAAGTATCATCATCTAAATCATTAAAAAATAACATTTTTACCTCTCATTTCCCTTGTATACCTCTTGTGCTCATTGGATGCTTCTTTTATTCTCCTCATTTCACCTTCATTCTTTTGTTTGTTTGCATTTTATTCAATATTATTCCATTGGATTATTGGTGCTATCATCACCTTCTCAAGTTCACCATCATCACATACACCTTCATGAGATGTATTTGCATCACTCATTGTGATCTTAGCCACCACAACTTGAGTATTCACCTTACGATTTATTTTTTTGAGCCATTTTGGCACTTTATAACAATGTTCTTGTGAAAATTTGAGAGGTAAATTTTCTCTTTCCTTCAACCATCTTGTGAACCTGCATATGCATAATAAATAGGATAAAAATCAGATTTAAAAACAAAATTTATCTTCTTTAGAACCTCGCTTCTTTGATGGATGCTTCTCCATGAATTTATTTCTTTCAAGATTCTCCTTACATGCATGACTGAAATCAACATTAAAACTCTTCTCATCCCGATGTATGATGACATCTCCCTTTAGTTATTCATTGTACACCAACTTATCTTCTTGATGAATATTTTTCCCCTCTTCTATCTCATCTTGTAAGGCATCATAAATGGTAGTTTCATCTTCTATGTCTTCTCTTATTTGTTGTTGTGTTTTATCAGCATCTTCTTCACTTGTAGGTACTTTATAATGCATTCCTTCCTCATAAACTATCAAAAGTTCTCCCACTATTCCATTTCCTTCTTAAGCACTTGGTTTGACCTACTCTTTTCTATATTCAAGGCCATGTATTTTATCTTCACAAGAACATATTTCACACTGTTTATACAAACTGAAATATAGAGTTAGATAATACAGTAAGAAACTAAAACATCTTCAATAGTGCCTCCTTTGAGGACACTCTCTTATTCTTCTACCTTTCTTTCTAAAGTGTTGATTTTGGAACTTCTTTCTTCATGTTCTCCATAATGAGAACTCTCCTCACTTGGTAGCTCATTATTATTTCTTCTATTAGTACCTCTCTTCATTTATTTTTCCAAGGAAATCATATTTTTCCTTCTCTAATTATCTATTAGTAGTTCAATTTACCACTTCACCTTATTTCTCAACTTCCATCCAACTTCTTGGATCTCTTTTTCCATCATGGACCCCAATTTCTGTATTGTCTCTTGTATTTCCTTTATCTCTTCATCTCGAGACTAAGTCTCTCCTTCTCTTATGGAATTTTCATTCTTCTAAGCCCTTTATGTTGTTCACCATGTCCTTTTAAAATTCTTCATGGTTTCTTCACTTAGAATATTGACCCAAGTCTTTTCCATTTTTATTGATCCTCTTAGTCCTCAACTAGGTATTTTGCACCCTATTATCTAGGTCGTTGTCTAATAGCTTCAATACTATAGGGATTCTTCTTTTCTTCTTCCTTTCTTAAATATTTCTATGCCTTGACTACCTATAGTCTCTTCTCAATTACATATAACTATGAATCACATCATAATTAAAAATCTCAACATTAGCAAAACATATGAAAATAAAATAGGTATCATACATTCTAATACAAATATGGTACAACATTGTTTCTCAAGTCTAACTCTTATGATGAAATCAAGAACCTTCCATTTCTTTATAGCTCGTGGTCCCCTTATGACGAATTCTTGATCTGATATGGCAAGGTCATATTGAGAATCAATGGATAAAAATCATATACTTCCATGGATTATGGTACTTAGGATTTCATACCAGCTCTAACTTTGTTTTACAAATGATGTAAGTCTTGATTCCTCTTAATAATAATCCACACTCCTATATTGGATTCTTTTACTCATAAAGGTCCTATACTACTAACTTGTAACTTGTCTCAAAAGATGCTCAATGATGTAAGAGACTATTCATTGGAGAGATCTATGTTAATAGCTTAAGATGCTTCACTTACCTTAATTATACTTATTCTTCATCATCCTCTCGACTTGGTCTTAGATTTTGATATCATGACCGTGATTATCCTTCATACATTCATCCTCCATGAACATTCATAGATCTCCGTGAGTCTTGGTACTTTGTTATTCCTTTTCATGGTTGTTCTTCACTAGATCCTTGAATCACATTTTTAGTAAGAAAGGATATTATGTTTTCGTTGGAAAGGAAAGAGTGGTTCATTCTTGATGTATCATGCATACACCATCATCACTCTCTATGCATGATATTTTCTCATTCCACACTTTGACCTTCACTCTATAGTATACACTCCACCACATATATCTTTATGGATTTAACTTTTTTGATATGAAGGAAGTGCAAACATTTATTCATGAGGGTGGTATTAGGAAATTCATACCTGATATACCATGGATTCATCACCTTCTAACCTTGTTAGGACCATACTTTTACCATTTAATGCAAGTTCTCCTTCATTCCTTCTACACTTTGTCCTAGCTACCTTGTAGCCCTAATCGTAGATTTTTTATTGTCTAATTGTTTATATACTGTACATTCTATGAAACCCCAAAGAACATTTATATACCCATTTAGCTTAATTGGAGGTCTATCAACTTAAACTACTTAAGTCCTTATCAAGTTTTCTCATTTCTAGAGATACTTCCCTTATTAAGTTTAGTGACTGTATTTTCTTATCAATCCAAGACTATCATCAAGAAATGACATGTGTGAGGGCATAATCATGAAATTAGATTTGATTTTGGTTAAGTTACAGGTATAGAGAAAATGTTCCAATGTTTAGGTTGTATCTAATTCATTTCTTTTAGATACGGATTATTCTTAATAAACCTTGATATAGGGTATCTAGGGAAACATGAGACTATCTCTAGGTGTGGAACTTGCACTTGAGATAGACCTCCGAATAATTTTGGATTCGTCTACCAATTTCTACTTCCAAAACTACTCCTAGGATGGGAAATGCATCTATCTAATTCTACTCTATGATTCCAGGAGACGAGGGTGAGAAGGATATTCATAAAATGAAATCCTACACTAAGGGGAGGTGATAGCACAAAGAACAAGGGGAAATACACTCTCAAATGAGGGAAAATGGGATAAAATGAATGAGGAGAAGGCAGAATTTAGAGCCACAATCCAAAAAAGCATTCAAACTTCCATTTTCACATAATGCACAACAGAAATAAACAATGAAAAGTGAATAAACATACTTATAAGTAGATGAAAAGGAAAGGAAATGCAGTAAAAGACCAACTAGATTAGAATAATAGCCACAAAACAAGTATTTTATTGCCTTAGAAAGATGCACAAATCATTACAATGGAGGAAGAAGACATAAACACATTGCTAAATCCAAATTTGAGGTTTCAGAATCAAGAACACTTGTAGATAACACTCTAAAATGATGCCCTTGCACCGTAAGAGTATCCAAAGCATTACAAATGAACATCACTTTACGATATTTAGAATATGGGAATGAGAGAGAAGGGAAAAAAGAGGGAACTCAAATTTCCACCTTCAACCACCAACAACATGCATTGAATGAATGAAAAGATAAAAGGGTAAACTTCTAATGCCATTCCCCCATGGTACTTTGTTTGTAGGAGAAATAATGGGCACAATACCTTATCAAATATGGTATTTGAACCACCTCAAACTGTTTTTTTGTGAATTTTTGAGCAATTGGGTGAAATTCATTTCCATTTTATTTTTAGGGTGTGGGATGGGATGATGGAGTTCCCTGCATGATGCCATAGTCGTAATTATCCATTTTTTCCTAATGCGTTTGAATTGGCTAACTGGAAAACATGAGGAATTATGGAATAGTTCGCTTGTGCATTCCTGCACTGGCCATATCAACACTATCTTTTTCCCTTTGTGTCGATAGAAAATCGAGTTTGGGTGGAACTAAGGAACACTTCCACCTACCCCCTCTATGCCCAATTCACTTTTTCCCCCACATCATTCATTCCCCACAACACTAAATCCTTTTATTCTCACTATGGTCTAATCATCCATATATATAACTCAAACACCTAAGGAACTATTTAAATTGTTCCATGCAGGACTGATTCACCCACAATATACTTCCTTGCCATCAATGTCAATATATTGATGATGTGGAGAATTGTTGGCCAGAGATAATTGTTCCCCGGTGCTCACAAAAACCTCAATATTTCCCCAACTCCCATGTTTCATCCACTGTGGTAATGCGGGAAATGAGAGGAATAAAGGAGCAATTTATCCTATTCCTCCCGTGCCATATTTACCCACATTACACTATTTTTTCCCATTTTGACAAAATTTTCTAATTTTTTGGCCCTTTAGATCCTATAAGGAGGGAGAGTAATGCCCCAAAATTATTATACCTACCTCAAATAAATAAAAACTTTTTTTCCAAATTATTCATTAAGGCTCCATTGTATTACCTTAGTTCAAATTTGTCAAGTTGCCCAATTTGTAAGGGGTGAAAAATTGGATAATAGAAACTCTTAACAAATGTTGAGAATGTGTTGAAATCTTATTCATGTTTCTTCAAGTATCTAGGACATGTTCCTTCCTGGTAAGAAAATTATTTGAACTCCAGTTCAAATGTCTTCCTTCTTCAATCTTTATTATATTCCCGATCTCCGATGAAGTATCTATGTTTGAGTCCTCTTCAACTAATCTTTATCTCTCATCTTGTATATCTTCCTTCTCATCTCTTTCTCAGCTACAAAACTCCATGTCCATGTTTCATCATCATTCATGTCTTTAGTATCTTCTTGATCTTCTTGTTCTATGAGCTCTCTCATGGAATTATGTACTTCATTCACCCTCACAACTTTTAGACCTGCATTTAAAACATCAAAGGAAAGGTTAGATGCAAAAACTTGAGGCTATACAGCCCCTTAATTATCTTCATGTTGTTTTCTCTCTTCATTTTCTTTTTTTCCAAGCATCTTACTCAAATCATCCTTTATCTTTATATTTTTATTGTGTCTTAACTCATATGCAATTTGGTCAATGCTTTGATAAGTCTGATATAAATATTAATATAGCTACTTAAAAGGATTTAATATCTCCTCAATACTTTTTTAACTATTCCTTTTTTTGGTATCCATATTGATTCTCTAGCGATGGTGAGCAACATCATGACACCGGGATACTTAGAGACAGAAAAATCATGATATAAGTCATTTTGTAGCAGGGAGGGGATTCAGTTGACTCTTTGTTACTTAGGCATTGGAGAAATGGATATCACCTTACTAAGGGTTTGATCTACCCTCACTACTTTAGGTTGTTCCTTCAACCAGGGTGAGAGGACCCGTTCTGTAACCCATGTTGGTGAAGGACATCAAGAGATCCTTCTTTGCACAATTTTCATGAAAACCTTGAGAAAATATGATCAATACAACACAATCTAACTCTCACGAGTTGTCACACTAGAGAGTGGAGATGTTTCCTAGACAAGGTTTAGGTTACTAAAGATAATAATTGAAACCTAATTGTCTCTGCATATTTTGGCAGTGAAATTTGTTAAATCTTTGTGGATACATAGTAAAAATATGGGTAGTTCATGTAGGATTTATCATTTGATAATTTTTTGGTGGGAAGTTAAGAAAGATAAAGTTGATTATACTAGATATTTGAAAGCCTTTGCAAATATTGGAAAACTCACAGACAAAATGCTTCAAAATAGGAAAAATATTCCTTCAACGAATAAGGGTGTGTGTCAATGGAGGCCTAGAGATGCATGATTTCATACACTCTTCAAGAATTCAAAACAAAGGCTCGTGTTAAAGACTCAATTAAACATTGGAAATCCATGATTCATCACACCTAAGATACACTCATAGGATAACAAATAATATTTTTCAACACAATGGAAGTAAAATGATTTTAAATTATTTATTTCATTACAAGATGAAATCTCTGTCATAATGAAATTGTAAATGCCACAATACTACCACGTGGATAAGATATTTTGTGATTCGAGAGGATTTCAACATAAGATTGCAATAGGAACACAAAAACTATTTGAAAACATTCTGAAATAAAAGCAAACACAATTATGCTCATGATCAACACAAATTCATTCAAGGTTCACTAGATTCATCAGCAGGGGAAATTTTCCTCAACAATCTCAGAGATTTTCAATGGTTGTACACTTGCAACCATCTTGACATGATTAAATCCAAAAACACAAGAAAATAAATTTGTTTCTCAGATGGTCTCTCGGGAAAATGGTTTTTCTCAAACTTTCTCAAAAATATTAACCCCCTTATGTAAGAGTATTCTCATTGCATTTATACAATTTCACTCGCTCACTCATCCCAAATTTCCCCCCAAAATTCTAAATCTTCAAGAGAATATTCCTCTTTACAACATACCATTTAATCATGTTTATTCCCTTGAAAATATATTACTTTCTGTTGCTAGGTGGATAAATCATGAACTAATCACGTTTCTCAATTCCTCAACTATGACTAGGATGCCATGTCATAACTTTTGATAGTCTTTTTAATCATTCTTTTATTTTTTCATGCAATAAATACCCTTTTTAATAATTCTCAGGTGGCTCCATATGGCTTGATCTGACAATCAATCCTTTTCACCTTTGAGAATACACCTTAAGGAATAAATACCTGCATTTGTGCCTCTTAGAAATGAGCTTCCTCGCATGGATTATACCACATATCTATGCTGCAAGTCTAAGTCATCCAAGTGTAAAGAGGAGCCATCGAAGCCTCCACATGTCTCCTTGGTGCAACTACAAAGGTGAAGTCCAGAGGCAAGTTCCTCAAATAAGCACGGGACCTCCACATGCCCGAACTCAAGAGAGTTGCATCGGTCAGTGAAAAGTTTGAGCATGGGAAAGTCCAGCGGAAGCTTCCATGTGTCTATTTGGTGCAACTTTAAAGATGAAGTCTAGAGACAAGACCTCAAATGAGCGCAGGCTCTCCATGTGCCCTGGGCCAAAGAAAGTTACCTCAGCCATTAGGAATTCTTAGTATAATGAGGAGCCAGTGGAAGCCTCCATGTGTCTCTTCAGCGCACTTTTGATATGGTGCCAAAAAGTGGAGACCCAAAACAAGCGTGGGCTCTCGACGTGTCTCGAGCCCAAAGAAAAGTTGTTTCAGTGGTTGAAAAACTTTAAGAACCAGTGGAAGGTGCCACATGCCTAAGGTTTGAGAAAGTTGCATCAGATGCTTGAAAAGTCTAAGTATGGGAAGATCCAGTAGAAACCTCCACGTGTCTCTTCGGTACTCTTTCAAAATTAAAATTCAGGGGCAGGTCCCTAAATAGGCGTGGGCCCTCCATGTGGAAAATATCTTAGTTGAGGTGGGCCGGGGGGCCTTTTTCATTTTATGCCACTCAGAAGAATTGTGTGCTTTTAAACATTCTGGCCCACCCACCCGCTTTCAATATAGGTTTAACACATGGCTTTCCTAGGGCACTAGTGGAGTCGCGGCTTATTTTTACACCTTTTTACCTTTTCAAAACAAATCCAAAAATTCTAAAATACCCCCACGACCCACCTTCTTGTATTTGATGTAAACTCAACATGTGGCTTTATCTGGGCACTTGCGGGGTCACGCTTCACTTTTATACCTTACTCCCTTTTTCAAAACAAGGCTAAAAGTTCCAAAGTCTTGGTGACCCGACCTCCCCACTTTTAACTTAAAAATGACCACGTGTCCATTTACATGCTCTAGGCATTCCTTTTACACTTTTACACCTTTCATCATAATGCCTCAAAATTCCAAAAGGGCCCGCCTTCCCGCAACGGCTCGACTTATGACACGTGTACACTTTTTTCGAGGCCAAAGTAAGAAATTGCTTCACTGTTTTATATCGTTGAGTAGCCAATTAGAATTCATCGGAGCCACGGGACCAATTGGGAATTTTTACAAATGTAACAAAAGTGACAAGTTCACCAAATAGACCCGCCATGCCGTGTCCAATTAGAGATGAACACATATCCGTGGACATTGGGACAAAATTTTGATAGGGAAAACATGACCATGGAAAAATAAAAAGAAGGGGAAACTCCAACATTCACTCCTAAATTACAAAATGGTCCAAACTAAAAGAAACTAGTAAATAATACCATGCATGACATGATCCACGACCATAGAAAAGGATTTGATGAAAACAACCTGATAAATATAATACTTCAAGCATCCACACAGGAAGAAAGAGATTAACTCAAGCCACACAGACTTAAAAAATAACTGGTCCGAAAGGGGTGAGGTTAAAACTGAGCACCAACATTGGCTCCGACTCGGGGATGGGCACTCCCAGTGAGTGCCACAAGAACAACATAATAAAAATAACAGACCATGTGCCAAAAATCCATTGGGCCATGGAGTCAGGAACCAACCTCCAAAATAAATAAAAAACAACCAAACCTCCTAAGATCAAACAGAGAAACCAACAAGAATTGGTCACCAGGGACCAGGAGAAACTGAAACAAGGAAAACATAAATACAGTAACAAAAACAAAAGACTATACACTGTACAATGATGCGTACCTTGATTCTAAGAAATCAATCAAGGAAATGTTTCAAGTGCCTACCATTAATAGGAAACTCAAGCAATTCCCCATCTAAGTATTTTAGGAAAAAGTGTGTCTTGGCCAATCCTAATATCAATAGAATAAGGGCCCATCCATAATGCATCAAACTTTCCATGTTTTCCCTTATCCTCATGTCTGTTATCCCACAATAGCACAAGATCTCCCACACTGAAAGCTCTTGGAGTTACCTTTTTATCAAATAATTTCTTCAATTTTTCCCTAAACTTCACATGTATTTGGTGGGATTCTCTTCTCTCTTCATCTAATTCAACAATTTGATTAATATGAGCATCATAAGGACTAACCTCCTGGTCCTCCAATTGTTGGATAAATTGGTAAGAAGATAATTGCATATGCAGGGGAAGTAGAGCTTGAGTTCCATACACCAACTCAAATGGACTTTTTCCAGTAGCTCTTTTGATAGTAATTCTATCATCCCAAATAAAAACTTCAATTACTCACCCCACTTCCATTTGTTTACTTCCAAGGTCCTTCTGATTATCTTCAACAAATTCTTGTTGCTTGATTCTTCTTGTCCATTACCTTGGGGATTATAATTTGAAGCATATGCTAAATTGATCCCATACTCATGACACATGGCTACCAAAGGTTTGGCTCAAAAACTCATAGCATTGTCAGCAACTATCTTAGTAGGCACTCCAAACCTACAAATTATATGATTTAGAATGAAGTCCATAAAAATTTGGTGGGTATCTTTCTTGGTAGGGATTGCCTCCACCCACTTGGTGAAGTAATCAGTGGCCACTAATATCCACTTGTGGCCTGCACTTGAAGAATCTGAAATCTCACCAATGAAGTCCATTCCCCACTGCTTAAATGGGGCTTCAATTGATACAGGATGCAAAGGGAGGGAGCCTGAAGCTTTCAATATTCCTGAAAAACATTGACAACTCTCACACTTTCTTACTAGCAGAGTTGTATCTTTAAAAGAGTTGGCCACTAGTAACCAGCCCTTAAGATTTTATGAGTTGTGACTCTTCTAGCAAAATGCCCTCCACAAACTCCTCCATGGAAATCATCAATTATTTTCAGGGCTTCATCCTCAATGATACATCTCAAAAGAACTCCCTTAGGGTTCTTCCAAGCTAACCCATAATCAATGATGATGTATTTTTGGGAGGCTAACTTAAGTTCTCTCTTTTTATTCTTGCTTAAATACTCAGGGCACTGTAGATGTTTGAGATAAAAAATAATATCCTTGTACCATTCAGAATTTTTCACTTTCTCAAGAATATTCAATCTTTCTTCTTCAACCTCATTTATCTCAACTATTTGCAGGTTGCTTTCTGCCATTAGCTTTGCTAGGCCCAATCCTCTGACCAATTTTGTAGTTTGGATGTCCATATCATATTCTTGCAATTTATTTTCCCATTGACATATTTTACTTGAAATTTCCATCTCTGATAGGATATCCTTAACCATGGTATGGGGAACATAAGCTATGACTTTAGAGCTCAAAATATATGGCCTAAAGATTTTTGTGGCCCTGACCAAAGCAAAGGCCTATTTCTCCATGATAGTATACTTCAACTCTGCTCCTTGTAATGCTTTACTAAAGAAAGAAATTGGCCTTTCATCTCCTTCATCATCCTTTTGTAACAACATAGATGCAATAGTATTCTCTGAAGAAAAGGAAAACATTTGGAAAGCCTTTTTATAATTAGGAGTTGCTAAAATAGGGGAATTCTTCAATGCTTCCTTAATCCCAGTAAAGGCTTGAATAAATGCTTCTTCCCATCTGATACTCTGATCTTTCTTCAACATATTGGTGATTGGGATAGTTAATTCGGAAAAGTTGGAAATAAATCTCCTAATAAAATTTATTTTCCCAAAAAAGGACTGAATTCCCTTTTTGGTTCTTGGAATAGGAACTTTACTAATGGCTTCCACTCTCTCGGGATCAATCATGACCCCTTCTTTTGACACAATATGTCCAAGAAGATTTTCCTTTTGAACCCCAAAATGGCACTTCTTGGGATTCAATGATATACCATATTCCCTGCATCTTAACAACATATTTTCTAAATGTTGTAGGTGATCACTTCTTTTCCTTGAAAAGACTATCACATCATCCTGATACATGGAAATGAAATCATTTATATATCTAGAGAATGCTATATCCATTGCTCTTTGAAATGTGGCTCCGGCATTCATTAGGCCAAACGACATTCTGACATACACATAGGTTCCCCATGGAGTGGTGAAAGTGGTTTTGATTCTCTCTGATTGCTTCACAACCACTTGGTTATACCCAGAAAAACCATCCAAAGTGGATAAAAACTTAGAACCGTAACTAATTGCAACATGTTATCCATATTTGGCAAGGGATAGTTGTCCTTAATTGATGCCTTATTTAAATTTCTGAAGTCAACACACAATCTTATATCCCCATTTTTCTTTCAAATAGGTACCAGGTTTGCTACCCATGAGGAGTATCTTGTAGGTTGTATAATTCCTCCATCCCTTAACGTTTTCAACTCTTCTTACATTTTTGAGGAAAGGAGGGGATTAATTGGTCTTTGTTTCTGCCTAAACGGCTTGGCATTGGCTTCCAGGGGTATTTCATTATGAAAAGGTCTTCCCTATATGCCTTCAATTCTGAATATGACCATGCCAAGAAATCCTGGTACTTTTTTAATAATTGGATATATGATTGCTTTTCTTATTTATTCAAATTTTGCCTAACCATATTTTCGAGGTTTATCTTTTGTGCCCAGGTTATGTTCCTCAACATCCCTCGAGGCTGACATGTGTCTATTAATAATGTAGTCAACATTATCAAAATTTGATTCCAGTGTAACCAAACCTATAGAATAGTATTAGTTTTCAATTGGATAATGTCCTTACCAAATAAGGTCTCTTTTCCTTCACCTACAAAACCATTTGTTCCCGAGTCTATACTTTGATTGGCCAATTCTCCTTTATTTTGTAGAAACCTTTGGACTGACACAGTGTCATCTTCAAACACCTACCAAGTGCTTGATATTGTCGGGGGAAAGATAACTGGTCAATATTTCAATATCATATTCATAATAGGGAGACATTGTACAATTTTCAAACCTAGATCCCAATACTTCCAATTTTTCTGCTACAGTATTATAGCTCCTATCATGATGTATTATATTGAAAGAATCAAACATTTCAATGAAGTCCCAAATTGCATGTTTATATTGTTTCATTCTTTAATTTTTGTTGCATACGGTTTATAACTTGCTTGACTATCAGCTTTGAATCCCCTTTAACAATAATATCCTTGACACCATACTTCCAAGCAATCCTCAAACCCAACAACAAGTGCTTCATACTCTGTAATATTTTTTGTACACTCAAAATTGAGTTTAAAAGAAAAGTTAAAAACCTCTTGGCTTGAATATATCAAAACAACACAGCGCCATTACCAAATATGAAAGTGCTCCATCAAACATCGAGTCTAAGGAGAACCTACTGCTCGGGATACTTGCACTCCTCAATTCTATGCTCCTTAATATCAACATAGCCCACGAAGTTATTGATATCAGCATCCGAGTACAATACTTAATAAGAAGCATTATTAGGATCCTCAATCAGATGTAGCATTTTCTTCTCGCCATATAACTTCACAATATTTCCCTCAATTGGTATGGTGGCATATGACATGTTCCTCCACATTATTAACACTTTTTCCTTGGGTAATATTTTCTTCCTTGAATCCCAAATATTCAAATTCCCTTTTCCTATGCTCAGGGATCCTAAGTAATTCAACAATTGGGATAGTAACCTTGATCTAGCTTAAGATTTGAGCTATGTCACAAGGAATATATTTGGGTAAGGCAAGTATTAGGAGGAAGGTTTACAATTTCATCGACTAGTATGGGGGTTTTGATAGTCTGGGCATGAGGAGGAGTACAAGTTCTATTTGGGGAAATTAGGCCTTTGCAGATGTATCCTTTTTAGGGGTCTCCTTTGGGATATTAGTAAGGATTAGAAATTTTGGCTTGGTTTGTGGCCCTACCCCTTTGACAACTTTACTTCTAGTGTTATATTCTTTCTCCTCAAAGCAACTATTGCATTCATCACGACAGCATGTCCTCTTCGAAAGGGATCCCTCCATCATACTTTTTAATGATCAAGGCCCTTAAGTATTCAAAATCATGATTAGGTAGATCAAATTCTTACACCATATCAATTTCAAAAGTATTAATAGGAGGAATAAGAAAATACCGGTGAACACAATCCCGAGAAGTTTTCAACAGATTACGGCACTTATCAATTTATTTGAGGTTTCATCCTTAGTGAGTTTCGGGGCATTCCATTATGCACACATCATCATACATCTCATCATCATCTACTTCCTCAAATTCTTGATCTACATCATATGGGGAGTGTGGTAAGAAACACCTATCACACCACTCGATAAAATTGGCCTCCTCCACGAGTAGAAACCCCGTGAAGTCAAAGGATCGGGAACCAATATATTCTCCCTATGTTGAGGTTGTTTATTTCCTGAACCCTCGAGCCCTTTCCATCTTTCATCTAGTCTGCGATCACCTCTGGGATGATTTCCAAATCTCTCATGACCGTGTGGCTTGTGCTGACCCTAGGAACTTTTTCCTATCCCTTTTTTTTCTCTAGCCATTTTATAGGATATCTCTTTAAATGCTCCATCCAAAGTTTTTACAACCTCTTCTAGATCCACAACTTTGTTTGATTGAGGCCTCTTTGGATTTATTAACTTGACACCCTCTCTCTTAGGATGCTTTCC
Organism: Taxus wallichiana var. yunnanensis; assembly: GCA_018340775.1. Taxonomy (NCBI): domain Eukaryota; kingdom Viridiplantae; phylum Streptophyta; class Pinopsida; order Cupressales; family Taxaceae; genus Taxus; species Taxus wallichiana. The sequence goes on from CM031233.1 coordinate 54,381,182, forward strand.
ATTGCTTTGATGTTATTTTCTATTTGTAAGGCCATGGTGAAAGCCTACCTCAATGTTCTGGGTTCTTATCTCTCAAGTAATAAGTGGCCTTTTTATCAAAAGCGTCAGAATATTTTATCAAACAGGACTCATCACTTGGCCTTAGGATTATAGGTAGCCTATTCAAGGTCTTATTGAACCGAGTATTGAAATCATGGACAAATTCATTTAGATTTTTCTTTATATTTTCAAATTTAGATAAAAGGAACCTAGGATTTGTCTTATCCCCATATTACAATCTAAAGGCATTTTTCATCTTGGTCCATGAATCTATTGAATTATCTGGTAAATCCTTGTACCAATCACATGCATCCTCCTCAAGAGTATGAATAAATAGTTTTATATACACGTCTTCAAACTCAATTTCAAAATCTTCCATCATATTGACAAAGATTCTTAAATGGTGGTCACCAGTGATGGCATTATTCCCTTGAAATTTTGGCAACCTATTTCGACATCTTGTGGCACCAAATTAGCATATCCATCCATACCTCTAAAATCTATAAGTCCAAAAGTGTGACAACAAAATGAGGTCTAGGTGGAGGTTGGGCCATATTTCCTTTAGGTGATGAATTTACGGGAGAGAAAAAATGATAGGCAACAAGGGGTATTTTGGGCACAGGAGTATAAATCTCAAATTAAATATCCTCTAATGACTCAATTTGGGAAAACCCTATCAACCTTGGAAAAATAGGGGAAAGCGAGAGGCACGCTTTTCGGACACAAATGATGGCCCCTCTCTAGTTCGAGAACTCAAATTTATATAAATATTACTTGGGTCAAAATCACTTCAAGAAGTATCATAATCTTTGACACATGATTGATCACTTTTCATAACCGATATCCCCTTTTTTATTCTTGATTTCCAATAACTTTCTAAAAAAATTTCCTTCGAATTTTCTTTTCCTAGTTATGGAAAAAACCTTTAAGTAGGATCCCTAGTGAAGAAATACCTTCTTCCCTCTAGCTTTACAAATATTGATGACAAATTTCACTTGACACAGGTTAAGACACTGGTAATCATCAAAATTTCAATTTAACATGGAGTCGCCACTAAGGATTTTCACCTTAGTTGTGTAGATGCACTATAAGTAACTTGTCAAGTGTCTATCAATGCTTAATTTCTGTAAAGATTAATAGATTTGACCTTCCTTTACCCACATTTATCACTATTGATGCAAATTTAGTGCAATAACCAATAGAAACTGGAAATATTGCACAATCAACTTGTAATCTTGCACAAATCTCAACAAAGGATGATGTTTAAACAACTTATTTGTACTTAAACCATGTAAGAAACATTACCAGGGTCGGTATGTGTATGTATTTGTAAAAATAGTCCCCAAAAGTGGCACCATTTAGATGTTGTTGCCGCACAAATAGGTCCCGGTGTTCAAATAATCCTCTATAATTCAAATAAACCTCGGAAGTGGCACCATTTGGGTGTTGGTGCCCAAATTGATTCTCCTGTGAGGGCTAAGCAGAATCATGAAACTTGCAGGATGCTTAGAGACAGAAAAATCATGATATAAGTTGTTTTGTAGCTGGCGAGGGATTCGGATGACTCTTTGTTACTCAAGCATTAGAGAAATGGATAGCACCTTACTAAGGGTTTGATCTACCCTCACTACTTTAGGTTTTTCCTTCAACCAAGGTGAGAGGACCCGTTCTGTAACCCGTGTTGTTGAAGGACATCAAGATATCCTTCTTTGCACAATTTTCATGAAAACCTTAAGAAAATATCATCAATACAACACAATCTAACTCTCACAAGTTGTCACATTAGAGAGTGTAGATGTTTCTGGACAAGGTTCGGGTTACTAAAGACAATAATTGAAACATGATTGTCTCTGCATATTTTGGTAGTGAAATTTGTTAAATCTTTGTGGATACATAGTACAAACAGGGTAGTTCATGTAGGATTTATCATTTGAGAAGTTTTTGGTGGGAATTTAAGCAAGATAAAGTTGATTATACTAGATATTTGAGAGCCTTTACAAATATTGGAAAACTCATAGACAAAATGCTTCAAAATAGGAAAAATATTCCTTCAACCAGAAGGTGTGTGTCAATGGAGGCCTAGAGATGCACGATTTCATACACTCTTCAAGATTTCAAAACAAAGGCTCGTGTTAAAGACTCAATTAAATGTTGTAAATCCATGATTCATCACACCTAAGATACACTCATAGGCTAACAAACAATATTTTTCAACATAGTGGAAGTAAAATGATTTTAAATTATTTATTTCATTACAAGATGAAATCTCTTCTCATAATGAAATTCAAAATGCCATAATACTACCACGTGGATAAGATCTTGTGTGATTCAAAGGGATTTCAACATAAGATTGTAATAGAACATGTAAAACTATTTGAAAACATTCTGAAATAAAAGCAAACACAATTATGCTCATGATCAATAAAAATTCATTCAAGATTCACTACATTCACTAGTAAGGGAAATTTTCCTCAACAATCTTAGAGATTTTCAATGGTTGTACACTTACAACCATCTTGACATGATTAAATCCAAAAAAATAGGAAAATAAACTGGTTTCTCAGACGGTCTCTCGGGAAAATGGTTTTCTCAAACTTTCTCAGAAACATTAACCCCCTTATGTAAGAGTATTCTCATTGCATTTATACAATTTCACTCGCTCACTCATACCAAATTTTCCCCCAAAATTCTAAATCTTCAAGAGAATATTCCTCTTTACAACATACCATTTAATCATGTTTATTCCCTTGAAAATATCTTACTTTATGTTTCTAGGTGGATAAATCATGAACTGATCACGTTTCTCAGTTCCTCAACTATGACTCGGATGCCATGTCATAACTTTTGACAGTATTTTAATCATTTTTTTTTCATACAATAAATCCCCTTTTCAATAATTCTCAGGTGGCTCCATATGGCTTGATTTGACATCCAATCCTTTTCACCTTTGAGAATACACCTCAAGAAATAAATACCTACATTTATGCCTCTCGAAATGAGCATCCTTGCATGGATTCTACAACATATCTACCATGCAAGTCTGAATCATCCAAGTGTAAAGAGGAGCCATCAGAATCCTCCACGTGTCTCCTTTACGCAACTGCAAAGGTGAAGTCCAGAGGCAGGTTCCTCAAATGAGTGTGGTCCCTCCACATGCCCAGAACCCGAGAGATTTGTACCGATCACTGAAAAGTCTGATCATGGGAAATTCTAGTAGAAGCTTCCACGTGTCCGTTCAATACAACTTCAAAGATGATGTCTACAAGCGGGATCTCAAACAAACGTAGGCTCTCCACATGCCCTGGGCCAAAGAACGTTACCTCGGCCATTGAGAAGTCTCAATATAAAGAGGATCCATTGGAATCCTCCACGTGTATCTTCAGTGCACTTTTGATATGGTTCCCAAAAGCGGAGACCCCAAACAAGCGTGGGCTCTCTACGTGTCTCAAGCCTTGAAACATTGTACCAGTCATTGAAAAAGTTTAAGAACCGGTGGAAGGTGTAATGTGCCTAGGGTCCAAGAAAGTTACATCGGACGCTTTAAAAGTCTAAGTATGGGAAGATCCGGTGGAAACCTCCACATGTCTCTTCAACACTCTTTCAAAATTAAAATTCAGGGGCAGGTCCCCAAACAGGGGCGGGCCCTCCACATGGAAAATATATTAGTTGAGACGGGCCTGTGGGGCATTTTGCATTTTATGTCACTTAGAATAATTGTGTGCTTTTAAATATTCTGGGCCACCCACCCACTTTCAATATAGGTTTAACATGTGGCTTTCCTAGGGTCGTTGGAGGAGTCACAACTTATTTTTACACCTTTTTACCTTTTCAAAACAAAGTCAAAATTCCATAATACCTCCAGGTGACCTACCTTCCCGTATTTGATGTAAACTCAACACATGGCTTTATTTGGGCACTTGCGGGGTCGCGCTTCACTTTTATACCTTACTCCCTTTTTCAAAACAAGGCTAAATGTTCTAAAGTCTTTTGGTGACCCGCCTCCCCACTTTTAACTTAAAAAATGGCCACATGTCCATTTACGGGCTCTAGGCATTCCTTTTACACTTTTACACCTTTCATCATAATGCCTCAAAATTCTAAAAGGGCCCACCTTCCCACAATGGCTCGACTTATGACACGTGTACACTTTTTAGGGCCAAAGTATGAAATTTCTCCGTTGCTTCATATTTTTGAGTAGCCAATTAGAATTCATTAGAGCCACGGGACCAATTGGGAATTTTTTACAAATGTAACAAAAGTGACAAGTTCACCAAATAGACCCACCATGTCGTGTCCAATTAGAGGATAACACGTATCCGCGGACATTGGTACAAAATTTTGATAGGGAAAACATGACCATGGAAAAATAAAAAGAAGGGGAAACTCCAACATTCACTCCCAAATTACAAACTGGTCCACACAGAAAGAAACCAGTAAACAATACCAGGCATGACATGATCCATGACCATAGAAAAGGAATTGATGACAATAACCTTATAAAGATAATACTTCAAGCATCCACACAGGAAGAAAGAGATTAACTCAAACCACGTAGACCGAAAGAACTAACTAGTCCGAAAGGGGCAAGGTTAAAAATGAGCACCAACTATTCAATAGCTCCTCTATATTAGTGGGTTAATGGCTCCTCAATACTTTTTAAACTATTCATTCAATGTAAGATTATCTTCAACAAATTTTTGTTGCTTGATTCTGGCTTTCCATTACCTTGGGATTATAATTTGAAGCATATGCTAAGTTGATCCCATACTCATGACACATGGCTACCAAAGATTTGGCTTGAAAACTCATAGCATTGTTAGTAACTATCTTAGTAGGCACTCCAAACCTGTAAATTATATGATTCAAAATGAAGTCCATAACAATTTGGTGGGTAGATTTCTTGGTAGGGATTTCCTCCACCCACTTGGTGAAGTAATCAGTGGCCACTAATATCCACTTGTTTCTGCACTTGAAAAATATGAAATCTCACCTATGAATTCCATTCCCCACTGCTTAAATGGGGCTTCAATTGATACAGGTTGCAAAGGGAGGGAGCTTGAAGCTTTCAATATTCTTGAAAAATGTTGATAACTCTCACACTTTCTTACCAAAGCAAAGTTGTATCTTTAAAAATAGTTGGCCACCAATAACTAGCCCTTATAATCTTATGGGATGTGACTCTTCCAGAAAATTCCCTCCACAAAATCCTCCATGGAAATAACCAATTAGTTTTGGGGTTTCATCCTCAGTGATACATCATAAGAGAATTCCCTCAGGGTTCTTCCAATCTAACCCATAATTAGTGATGATGTACTTCTGGGAGGATAACTTAAGTGTTCTCTTTTGATTCTTGTTTAAATACTCAGGGAATTGTAGATGTTTGAGATTAAAAAAAAGTATCCTTGTACCATTCATAATTCATCAATTTCTAAAGAATATTCAATCTTTTGTCTTCAAACTCATTTATCTCAACTATTTACAGGTTGCTTTCCACCATTATCTTTGCTAGGCCCAATCATCTAACCAATTTTTTAGTTTGGATGTCCATATCATATTCTTGCAACTTATTTTCCCATCGGCATCTCTTACTAGAAATTTCCATTTCTGACAGGATATCTTTGACCATAGTATGAGGGACATAAGCTATGAATTTAGAACTTAAAATATATGGCCTAAAGATTTTTGTGGCTCTAAAAAAGCAAAGGCATGTTTCTCCATAATAGTATATTTCAACTCTACCCCTTGTAATGCTTTACTAAAGAAAGCAATTGGCCTTTCAACTCCTTCATCATCCTTCTGTAGTAAGCACAGATGCAATGGTATTCTCAGAAGCAAAGGAAAACATTTGGAAGGCCTTTTTGTAATCAGGAGCTACTAAAATAGGGGCATTCTTCAATGATTCCTTAATCTTCCCAAAAAGGATTGAATTCCCTTTTTGGTTCTTGGAATAGGAACTTTGTTAATGGCTTCCACTCTCTCAGGATCAATCATGACCCCTTATTTTGACACTATATGTCCAAGCAACTTTTCCTTTTGAACCCCAAAATGACATTTCTTAGGTTCAGTGAGATACCATATTCCATGCATCTTAACAACATCTTTTCTAAATGTTGTAGGTGATCACTTCTTTTCCTGGAGAAAATTGTCACATCATCCTGATACACAAAAATGAAGTCGTTTATATACCCTGAGAATGCTACATCCATTTCTCTTTGAAAAGTGGCTCCAACATTCATCAGGCCAAATGACATTCTCACATACACATAGGTACCCCATGGAGTAGTGAAAGTAGTTTTGATTCTCTCTAATTTCTTCACAACCACTTGTTTATACCCATAAAAACCATCCAAATTAGATAATAATTCGAACATGTAACCAATTGGAACATGTTATCCATATTTGGCAAGGATAGTTGTCCATAATTGATGCCTTATTTAAATTTATAAAGTCGACACACAAAATTATTTCTCTGTTCTTCTTTCAGAACAGTACTAGGTTTGCAACCCATGATGAATACCTTGTAGGTTGTATGATTCCTCCATCCCTTAAATTTTTCAATTATTCTTTCATTTTTAGAGAAAGGAGTTGATTAATTGGTCTTTGTTTTTACCTAAATGGCTTACATTAGCTTCCATGGGTATTTCATGCTTAAAAGGTCTTCCATGTATGCTTTCGGTTCGACTATGACCAAGCCAAGAAGTCCTGGTACTTTTTAGCAATTGGACATATGATTGCTTTTCTTCTCTGTTCAAGTTGCTGCCTAACCATATTTTCAAAGTTTTATCTTTTGTTCCCTGTGTTATGTTCCTCAACATCCATCGAGGCTGACATGTGTCTATTAATAATGCAATCAGCATTATCAAAATTTTATTCCAATGCAACCAAACCTCTAGGAATAGTATTAGTTTTCAATTAGATAATTTCCTTACCAAATAAGGTCTCTTTTCCTTCACCTGCACAAACCATTGGTTCTCAGTCCATACTTTGATTGGAAAATTCTCCTTTATTCTATAGAAACCTTTGGACCTAAGCATCATCTTCAAACACCTACCAATGCTTGATATTTACAGGATAGACGGCTTGGTCAATATTTCAATATCATATTCACAATAGGGAGACATTGTACAATTTTCAAACCTAGATCCCAATACTACCAATTTTTCTACTACAATATTATACTTCCTATCATGATGTATTATATTGAAAGAATCAAACATTTCAATGAAGTCCCAAACTACATGCTTATATTGCTTCATTATTTGATTCTTTGTTGCATACAATTTTCTAACTTACTTGACTATCAGCTTTGAATCCCCTTTAACAATAATATCCTTGACACCATATTTCCAAGCAATCCTTAAACCCAACAATAGTGCTTCATACTCTGCAATATTGTTTGTACACTCAAAATTGAGTTTAAAAGAAAATTTAAAAACCTCTTGGCTTGGAGATATCAAAAACATCGGCACCATTACCAAATCTAGAACATGCTCCATCAAACATTAGAGTCTAAGGAGAACCCACTGCTCAAGATACTTGCACTCTTGAATTCTATGCTCCTTACAATCAGCATAGCCCACAAAGTTATCAACATTGACATCTGTGTATAATACTTCATAAGAAGCATTGTTAGGGTCCTCAATGATATGCAACATTTTCTTCTCACCATACAACTTCATAAGGTTCCCCTCCATTAGTATGGTTACATATGACATGTCCATTTGTACGCTTCCACCCACACTAGCTGCCCATTTTCTAGACAATAACATCCCCCACTTGGCAAGATAGTCCACAATAACCACATTCATGGTTAAGCATTTTCCTAGATAAGCTGCTAGTTGCACTACCATTCCTTTGACATATCCAATTATTGGCACTTCTCTTGAATCCATAGCAGTACATTTCCCAAAAGTTGTTGTTACCTTGATATTCAACTCATTCATTACCTCAAGAGGCATTACATTACATGAGGCTCCTAAATCAAACATGCAGTTATGTACCAACCTATCTTTAATAATCAAAGTGGTAAAAAATGGATCGACATCCAACTAAGACTCAACTAGAGAAGTTCCCAAATACACCTCAGATGATTCACCTAGTTCCTCCAATGCTTGTGGTATTTCTGATTCTACAATAATGGGAGGAACCTCTATATTATTAACACTTTTTCCCTGAGTAATATTTTCTTCCTTAAATCCCAAATATTTGAATGCCCTTTTCCTATGCTCAGGGATCTTGAGTAATTCAACAATGGGAACAGTGACCTTGATCTGACTCAAGATTTGGGCTATGTCACAAGGAACATATTTGGGTAGGGCAATATTAGGAGGGAGATTCACCACTTCCTCTGATAGTATAGGAGTTTTTAGAGTCTAGGCATGGGCAGGAGCACAGGTTTTATTTGGGGTAGTTAGGCCTTTGCCAGATGTATCTTTCTTAGGGGTTTCCCTCGGGATATTGGTAAGAAATGGAACTTTTGGCTTGGTTTTTGGCCCTCCCCCTTTGACAACCTTACTTCTGGTGTTATATTCTTTCTCCTCAAAGAACTACCGCATTCATCAACAATTTCATGTCCTCTTGAAGGGATCCCTCCATCAAAAATTTTAATCATCAAGGCCCTTAAGTATTCAAAATCATGATTAGGAAGATCAAATGCTTGCACCATATCAATTTCAAAAGTATTAATAGGAGGAAGAGGAAATACCCAATGAACACAATCCCATAAGTTTTCAATAGTTCTAGCACTTATCAATTCAAATGAGGTTAACAACCTCAACGATAGAAATGGATTTGAGGAAAAAAACTGATAAAGATAATACTTCAAGAATCCACACATGAAGAAAGAGATTAACTCAAGCCACGCAGATGAAAAAACTAAGCTGGTCCGAAAAGGCGAGGTTAAAACGAGCACCAACTATTCAATAGCTCCTCTATGTTAGTGGGTTAATAACTCCTCAATACTTTTTCACTTTGTTCATTCAATGTAAGATTATCTTTAACAAATTCTTGTTGCTTGATTATGCTTGTCCACTACCTTGGGGATTATAATTTGAAAACAAATAATGTTAAATCCCCACATTACTTCAACTTCCTACTTGTCTTGGTTTGTAATCTTTGGACTTACTTCTTCTTAGCTCGGTGAGCGAGCTCCCTAATTAAGACTTGGCTGCCTTGAACACTACCAAACTTGTTCAAAAGCTCGCCCCTTAAGTCTTCCCAACCATAGAATTACCTTATATTTTTATATTTATCATTGCTCTTGCTTGATTGGTAAAACAGGATCTTTACACAAGTCTTTGACCTCCCAAACATCGCTTGACTCCTTGGGTAGCTCACCTATTTAGTAGGCTTCTCAATTGCTCTAACTTGCGTTAAACAATGGGGTCATTACTTGAAAGTAATTATCTCTTGAATCACCACAACAACTCTTTGACTCATTCAACTCCACGAGCTCAACTTCCAACACGCGGCTTCTCCTTGTTTTCCATTTCTCATGGAGGTATCGACTACTTCTACTTTCGTTGATTGAGGGGGAATTAATTATATAGTGATTAATCCCCCAAATATTGCATCACTCCCATTGCATATGGAAACCCATAACTTCTTGCTTAGATATCCCGATCTATCTCTCTCGTGCTCCCAAGCTTGGTCCAGAACACCTCCTTGAACTCGCTATATATATGACTCACCCTACCTCACATTTTCTTCTCCATAATGAAAATACGATATCAGAATTGCATAAATTAAATTCAAAATCTTACTCTTCATTCTTGCTATTACAAAGGAAGTATTACACCCATATATATAGGAGAGGTAGTTCCTATATTTAAGGAGAGATAATATTCATAAATATCTCTACACATAACTCCTAAAACAACTCCATGTTATTTTACTTGAGATTTTGTTTTCTCACAAAACTAATATTGTTAATGAGTTTTTTACTCAACAAATCATAACAATATTTACTCAACCACTCATAATTACATTTACAATCATGTAATTAATTATTAAAACACAAATTATATTATCCTAGATAATATAATCACTCACATAATATTCTATATTCACACTACAACATTGATATTCCTAACATTCGCCCCCTTAGTGTGAACATGGGGTAAAGGCTCTTGGAAACATCAAACTTGTCAGAGTAGCCGTTGCTACTGGATCTTGCTACTAATGATCATCCTTGTCATATGAACATCTTCATCTACTGATCACCTTCTAATGAAGTACCTTCCACCGAAGTATGACAGTCAGAGGACCATAAGATAGTTAGAGGATCATACGTAGATGCTTTTCCCCTGTAAGTTGAGTCAAGCAGTTTGCTTCTTCCACACCAAATAGAAACTCAGGAATTGTTGTTAGTCTATGTGAACACATTAAAATAAAAACATGAAAATAGTTTCACCCCCTTGTTTATAAACACACCACACAACTGAAATAGAACATCACCACATCTGTCTATGGTCCCATCATTGGTGAATAATGAGAGGAAATTGATTGTCCTCCTTCCTCCATTGCCTCCTTCCTTAAACAAGTGAACTATTTACTTTAATAATTCCTCATCACTAGGATAAGAAAGTTCCTCATCTTTAGAGTATTCATCCCAATCGGTTTCTACTTCAGCTAGAAGGGATTTTTGATCTATCTTGTCATTAAGAAGATCATGAGATCTCTTTTACTGATTCAATATTACATGTCCAATCTCATTACAATAAAAGCATTTTATTTTTCCATGTGAAGGAACTCGCTTTGGTTTATGTTTTTCCTTCTTAGATGAGGAGCTAGGTTTGTTTCTTACATATAGTACTTCATGTTCTTCATGACTGCTTTGTTCTAACAATGTAGAAATCACTCTTTCTAGACTAATAATAACTTTACTCAAAGTAAATACAATATTTGAGTAACTCTTAGGCATGCTTTATTAAGAAGAATAGCTTTAGCATGATCATATTTTACATGTTCGTTAATCCCAGCTAGTTGATTTAGCAAAAGAGTGAAACTTACTTATATGATCTGCCATTTTTATTTCTCTTCCATTTTCAACCCATACAAGCGTTGCTTCAATGTAATCTTTTCCATTTCAGCTTTAGAACCAAAAAAATTGTTAAGAGACTCCCAAATTTCTTTTGCAAATTTTGTGAAATCCACATGATGTAGATAGGCTTTTGGTAATCCCAGACCAATGTTACCCAAAGCTCTCTGATATTTTTCTTTCCATTTAGCTAGATCATTAGTAGTCATTGGTGGAATTGCATTGGCTTTAACTACATCCCATAAGTCCTTTTCTATTAAATAAAATTGATCATCGTTGCCATGTATGGAAATCTTGTCCTTCAAACTTTTCAATCAGATTTAATTTCTCCATTATTTTGTACAATACTGATAAAAACAATACAAAATTGAATCAGGTACTTTAAAATTTTATATAGAATACCTTTGAACCTCCAAGCAAGCCAAGACTCTGTATTAACAATTCAGCATTATTGGAAATTGGAGAAAACTTCAGTAGAAGAATTGATATGCTGAATTTGATAGCTGCATAGTGAAATACATATTTCTTCAAAAATACAAACTGGGTTCTACTAAAATTTCTTTTGTCATTTTTTGACAAACACTTGGTTCTGCGTACAAAATTATAGAAAAACCCAAATCTGGAAACAAAATATAGAAGCTATTCTTTGAGATGGATTTGAT